>OZ017768.1:10619344-11171184 GCA_963969345.1 Turbatrix aceti
GAAGCCAAAAAAATAGATAGAAATTCAGGAGTTACACGATTTTGTAGGCCGAAAAATTTCTCACAAGATGCTTCTATCTCACTCTGCTCTACAGCGCTCTACCTCATAGCCTCAGGCGTTTGAACAAGTAGGGTTCGGGAGAATCGTTACCGTATGCTCCAGGGATAGGTTAAGTCTGTGAAAATTTCACAGTAGATAAAAAAGATATTGCGCTTTCGACTGGTGATATTCATTTTTTGATCCCAGTTCTAGAAAGTTCCGAATTTTTCAAATTTCCGAAGAAAACCGTTTTTTCGGACATTTATCGATTCGATATCAAAAAACTGAGTATGCCATTCGAAAGGAAATTTTGTTTTTAGTCAACCCTGAAATTTTCAGCTTTCTATCGGCATTTCAAAGATCCGTGGATTTTTTCTCCCGAACCCCACTCGATTTTGATCAAATATTGTCCCACAATTCTGAAAAACACATCAAAATGCTTCAAATATTATTCTAATTACAAATCTAATTTGAAAAAGTAAAAATTTCTAAATTTGGCCCGAAATTCCTTTTTTTGCAACTAATTCGACCAGCGCGCTCGGGCAGCGGGAGAATCTCTCTTCATGAGAGCGACGCGCGCTGAACGAAGAGAAGCCAGAGAGAGAAGGATAGTCCAGACAGCATGCGCGCCTCACACTTGCCACTGTATGTGCCATGCACCAAACCAGTCTGACCCTTCACCCACGTTCTCTCGTGGCGAAAATTGCTTTCGTGTTCCATCGCAAGCGAAAGTTGTGTTGCTACTTGTTGTTTTTGATTGTTTTTTTTTTCACGTGTTCATTACACCTCCTCTTGCTCAGACAGTTCATCAATTTACTCAGCACGTCAACCCATGTCAACCGACGGAACTCAGGACACTGAAATGGACACATCTGAAGAAAAAATGAGTAAATGAGTAGATTTTATATAATTTATGTTATAGAAATAAAAATTGTGGTTTCAGTTGTCCCATTTTTCATGCCGGTAACACGTATTGATAAATTTGTAAATGTTTATATCTATTACGGCACAATAAATACGGTAAAACAACACTTTGCGCACTGCACACAGTTTGCGCTTGCAAAGCGGAAAAATCTCACAGATGCTTTTTTTCCAATTTGTGCGCGCACGCTACGCGGAAAAATCTCACAGATGATTTTTTTCCAATTTGTGCGCGCACACGAAACGGAAAAATCTCACAGATGCCTTTTTTCCAATTTGTGCGCGTGTTCTCGCATTTTCTCGTGCGGACTGTCCACATTTTCGCAAAATGTCAATTTGTTCATTTTAGTCGGACAATTTTTCATGAAATAAAAATTTCTTATTTCAGGTGTACTTTTTTTTGAGAACATTGGGTTTTGCTGTTTTTAGTTCGTTTTTTGAGTTCAGCTGCAAAACTTCGTTTTTTGAAGAAAATTTTAAATATACCGCCTTATATTTAAACAAGTGACAATTTTTTTTCATTTATTGTTTAGTTTAAAAGTTCAGCATCGAAAAATTTTAAGCCCATCAATTTATAATATTTGTATACCGCTGACAAAAAGCTAACAACAAACTATTGAGCAACAGATTGATTTGAATAAGTATTCAAACAATTAAAAAATACAAATAACGATTGAATAATTACACGCTTTTTCAACTGAAATTAGCGTTGTTTTTGTGATAAATGATTCATTGCATTGTATAAGAATACGAAGCATTCATTGTACGGTAAACTGTTAAAAAAGACAAAAGTTCAGAAAAAAACATTTTTTCTATAAAGGCGCATCCAAAATCCAATGCAAGGGGGAAATGAATTCTAACATCCACCTACTCCCTACAATGCTCATTTCTTCATCACGAGAAAATAATCCCTGCAGGTGGAATTCTCATGACTCATATTAGCGGGGGGCAACAGCAAAAGAGCAAACAATAAAAGTACAAAACTTGTCGGTACCAATTTTAATTCATAAATAAATTTTTTTTCACAGATTATTATTTTTCACAAAAAAATACAGAACGGCGTATTCGACTATAATGTTTAATATCACGCCTACGTGGACGCCATTTGTGCCTCCTAACATCTGGTCTAATGATAACTAACCACTGAGTAATGGTGAAATAAATAAATAAATAAATAAATCATATTTATTTGAGTAATGTTACATTTTAATTTAGCAATAAATAACTGTGATGAATAAAGTTTGCAATAAATGCCATGACAAGAGAGATTACCTGGAAAACGTTATAATCTCGATGTAAATAGCACAAATCTCAAGCCTCGCTAGAGAAAGATTTCTCTAGCTCTCTGTCCAGACGATGCTACCCTTGCAATATGTTTTGAATGGCTACATCTAAGATGGTGTTGTTGTTTTCAAAGTTAGCGCGGCTTACGTTTTCGGCCGACTCAAGTTTTTACCGTCGTAAAGACTTCAAGCACCGGATCATCAAAGACGTGTTCTATAGAACATTTGACGAAAACTTCAGTGTGGCTGCAGCTTGAGATTCAATCTGCGAGCTTATTGAGAAACCCATATTTGACCGTCCAATTTTTTTTTGAACTTTGAGTTCTTTTTTTGTTGATTTGTTATCAAAAATAAAGTTGAAAATAACGTTAAACTGGATTGTTACGGATATGTTAGTGCCGCATGCCCGTGGCACCGCCTCTCGCTACTCATGCGATAGCATACGGGTTTTTTGGCATCATAACTCCATTCCCACGGCATACTCCCAAGGGAAAAAAGTATTATTTGATCCAATATTTGTACCCAAGCCCGTAAAACAAGAGAAATGGGTGGTTTAATGGCACCATTTGCCACATCATGCTGTGGAAAAACGATCAAAATTCATTAAAACCCAATTTTTATTTTTTGAAGTGGAAACCTTTATATTTTTTCATTTTTTGAAGTGGAAACCTTTATATTTTTTTCATTTTTTGTAGTGGAAACCTTTATATTTTTTTCTGTTTTTCTATAAAAAACTGAGTTCAATGGTAATTTAGTCGACCAGGAAAGTGCCTAGTTTTTGTGCCGTGCCCCAAAAAAACGAAAAATGGTAATTTCGGCACCCTAAACAATGTCAATGTGCTCAATGTCAATATTTTTCATGGAATCAGCGTCCGCAAAAAATAACCGGGTCATTTTTTTCATTTTCAGTCGAATGTCCCCCTTTTTGGTCCAAATTTGCACGCTTATTTTACGTTTTTTATGCGGTTCATGATTTAGGGGGACGGTTAAAAAAGTCGAAAATAACCGCCGTATAACGCGGTTATTTTAAGTCGCGGAAAATAACCGAATAACCGACCCGGTTATTCGTCATTCCGTTCCGCTTCGTTATAAATATAACCGGAATGCAAAGCCTTGACCGTCACATGCAAATTGACAATGAATCGTATAGAAAACATAGTTGAAAAAAATACAGAAAAATACAATACCTGTTTATTTTTGAATAAAGGAAAACAAGTTTTTCTTACTTTACTACAAATTTTAAAACAACTAAAAATATTCACATCGAACGATATTTTTAGAATTTGCTTATCTTTGATCGTGATGTATTAAAACGCGTTTACAGGTAAACATGTTAACGATGAAAAACCTTGTTTACCTGAAGCCTACGGTGGTATATTTTAAGCGTTAAAAAAGTGAACAAATAAAGAAATGTTCGTTTTAAAAACAAATTTTTGCACATTTTGTAAATCATGTTTGATTAACTCAAAGGAGAGCTTTGCTTTTATTACATTTTTTTGTAAAACATTTATTAAGCGTAAAATTAATAATACTAAAATTAACCTAGTGCATATTCATAATACCATACGCTGGGCCGATTCCTCGCGACGATGGAATGAAGAAATCGCGACAAAATCGAACTAACCACTGAGTAATGGTGAAATAAATAAAATAAATAAATATTTATCATTTCGGTAACATCACATCATTCAATAGACGAGTCACATTTCTGCATCTTTAAAAATGTAAAAATGCAGAAAGTTTTGATAATTTGATGAACATGAGTTGATGAACATACTAAAAAGCTAAAAACTAAAATTACACAAAATGGGTCACACCTCTGCACCTGGATTGATTTTTGAGGCACAATCGTGCGATTTCTGATTCGTCGGTGCGCTATAAATTGAAGCCATCACTGGAATTTTCTACTTTAATTAAACCACCCATTTCCCATGATGCCTGGAAATGTATTTTATTTTCTTCAACCTACGATTTTCTTCAAACTTCTCCAATGTTAAGGATTAAATGATAAGGCTGCGTTCAAAAAATAATCGTGTTTACAGGCTCCCAAGCCTGACAAAAAACGTGATCATGATTCACGAGAGCCTTATCACAAAGTTAGACGGCGAGGAGGAGAGGATTAGGACTAGTTGCAGCCCCTCCTGTTATCACCAAGTCAACAGAGCTCAGAAGCTTGACATAAAAGAAGTCCACATGGTGCTTATTTCCCATGTGTTTTCTGGCTATTCACTCTTTCGCTACCTATCTCGACATGACGTATTCCCTAGTCTCGATTCTGCTGCTAGTCAGCCTGGCATCCGCATATATTCCACAGCTTCACCGACAGCCTCCGCACCATCCACGGGATCAACTTGACCTCGAATTGGCCAAGCTCGAGTCCTGGCAGGTGAATGCTGCTGCCAAGAACGATCTATCCCACGAAGGGCCACGTGAAGCCAACTTTTTTGTGCACAACCCAACTCAGTGCCTGGTATGCCAAGACTTCTACCGGGTAGTCACAAAAACCAATCCCGACATCACGGCGGCTGACTTCCAAGAACAGTCAATCAAAATGTGCTTGGAGGTGACAAAAGAACTCGGCGATCGACACCTCACTTTGTGCCAGGGCATTGCGACAAACTCCATCTATACGATTGTCGAATCAATTCGTCGACGGGTTTCTCCATTGAACACTTGCAAGTTCCTCAATTATTGCCATTGAAACTGAAATGCGACTAATCATTCTCAAACTGCACACTGATGCATGTCCTGTTATACATTCTGTTTTTTTTTGTAAATTTTGTGATATAAATATTATAAATTGTTTGATTGAAGGAAACTAAATAACTGGAAAAAATAAGAAAACGTTAAAATCAGAGATGAAAAAACTTATTGTTAAAACTAATGTGAGAAATGACAAAAAAACATAAACATCAGAAAGGATTGCACTTATTCCATCTCTCGAACATTCGAATATGCTAACGTGCACAATGAAAAATGTCTGTGTCTAGTGATTAAGGCCAAAACTCTGATCTATGGGGTCACAATATTTCCCGCATTTGTGGCTTTTAATGATAGTACCTGAATAGGTTGATAACAAGCGATGATTCATTGTGCAAAAGAAATTAATCCGATTTGAAAACTTAAAATCAAAGCGGAACTGACTGTTTAATGTTTGTAAAGCCTTTAGTTTCCAATTTCCAAATTGCAACTTCTTTTGCACAACATCAGCAATGCAGTTAATCGTGAAAATAGGGCGAACAATTATTGATGACATGTTTGTAGCCGACGTAAATCTAAAATGTCATCAAAATATGTATTATACATACATAGAGCCGATATATCGATCTTTGAACAACGAGAATGAATATGAAAACACAAAAAAAAGTAATACAGTAATAAAGTACATTACAATATGAAATGATATTTTATGATTTTCTTTACAATTTTCTTTACAATAAAATGTACAAATGTACGGAAATGTACATTAAAAAAACAAATTTACTGGTTGTTTTTCTAGTAGCATACATAGTACATTAAAGAAAACAAATAATGCCTTTCGCCTATTACCGCCAACGCAGAAAAACACATAATAGGACAAGGACAAGGCAAGCAGATGAATCATTTATGACAAAACACTGCTAGTTCCCAAGATTGTGTAATTATTCAATCGTTGTTTATATTTTTTAGCAGTACAAAGAATGGTGAACTTCACTAACAAATAGGAATCAAGGGGCGGGATCTGTAAAAACAAGTGCTTATGCAAATTGCTTGCATACTCATTTTAGTAATGAACCCTTGTATTTTTCAACAGTCTGTGAAGGCACGCCTCGAAGTGTTTACCCATTGTTATAATATTTTGTAAATTTTTATGAAAACATAGTTTTGTATGTGCGAATGACAGGGCATCGTTGCTTATTTTAGGATTTAATACATACATAACCTGTCTCGCAAAAAAAATAAAAATATGCGTTTCCAGATGTAACGTTCTAGAATTTTTGTCAATGCTTCTGAACAGTGTAAAAGTAGTCCCGGAAGTAAAAGTAGTCTAGCATAACAGTTCCAATGCTTTCTATTTGTCTTATTAATTTTCCTACATTGCGGAATTGAAATTCGACATTGCGTTTCTTCCTACCTACTTACAACTAAATTTTTTAACTACATTTAAATATTGAAACCACAGAAAACGATATATGCTTGCAACCTAATGCTTGTGATTACATAACTTTTCGTTCACGCTTAATCGAATCAAGGGGAAAATTCTTAATAAAAATCGAAGCATATTTTCTAGCCAAGTAATAATATTAAGTGCCACTCTGCAAGCCGATTTATCACCAAGCCGAGGTGGAAGGTGCGACCCTGTAAATTTACAACTTTAAATGTTTTTAACACAAATTGTAGGCACCCCTAAGGAGTTGTTAAAAACATTATGAAAAATGACAATTATAAAAAATTAAGTTGAAAAAAATGATTTAAATCGAGGGTGAGCTCTATCTGAATATCTTGCGCAACGCCACAAACAACAAAAAAACATGAAACTTAAAATTACTGTAACTTATCGGAAAGCAATTCCATAAAAAGTGGCTTAAAACAGTTCAAAATAGGCTTGCAAAACAAAAAAGTCAGTGGTTCCATGGCAATTGTCTATGTGGTGACCGTTTGTCGTAGTTCTGCCGACATTTTTACCATTTTGAGTTTCGGTTAAATTCCTAACAGGTACAATTTTTTTTGGCATTTTATTCGTGTGACGTAAAAAGGTGCTTTGTTAAAAATAATTGTTTTTTGATATTCGTTGCGTGAATCGTTATTAATTTTTTTTTCAACACTGTTTTGTTACTTTTAGTAATCAAATGTGATTTTTTTTGAGCGCTCAAACTGACTATGACGTCGCCAGTGGTCACAAAATGATGTATCACAAAATATTGACAATTTTGAGGAATTCATGTTTTTTTTATTTGCATGGATCCACCATATCACCAGGATTTTTGTCACAAAATTTTCTGATGTCACAGTATTTTTTGAAGTGACATCAACGATTGGTGAAATTCTTTAAATACGGTAGTAGCTACATACATCATTTTAGTACAACAAGAAGATTAGAAAATGTGCATTCTGCAGTAAAATAATTACGACTGCATCTTTTTAGTATTGCAGTGTGTCATTTCAGAACACATCAAATATTATAATCTTTTCCGCTTTTGTTTGCTTATACATACTCCACCTTCATTTTACACGAGTGATGTAATGTGATAAGTGCCAGATACTAGTGATATCCCAGCTTCTTTTATCGCACGTTTACTAAAATCGGCTTGCCGGAATGGTGACTGTGTAGTATTATAGTTCTTTTTGTTTTGCAAAAATTTCAATGGGAGTTAAAAAAATGAATGCTAACCAGCACTGTCGATATGTATATATGTATAGTATGTAATATGTATAGTATGTAATCCAGGTAGTCATTACAAATGACTACGTGGGGCATCGGTGCAATAGACTATATTTGTAACCAGATATAGTTGTAATGTGTATGGAAATGCAGTCATTCATACAGTATCATATTCGACTCCAAATCATACTTCGTCAATTGTAATTTTGTATTCCCCTACTTTATTTGTATTTATTTGTACTTATCCTTGGAATTACATTATGTCAATTCCAAGGATAAGCAAAACATTAAAAAAAACGTTTTTACTATGTTTTTTGCTTTTTTTTTGCGTTTCTCTGATTCTGTTTTTTGCCCGCTTTAAAACCATTTGATGTAAATATAACATTTTACGGATTAATTTTAAAGTATTTTTAAAGTAATGAACATTATTTGTAAGGGTTGGCGTTATGACATGTTTGATGCTTTTTTCGATACTACAATAAAAAAACAGGACATACACTATGTTCTTGTTCATTTCCGCTTTTCAAGTGCTCAAAAAAGTACGCGTATACTTCCGGGCGTGGGTACTTTTAAATCTTGTTAGGATTACGGTGGAACAACAGATCCTGTAATTTCGTTCCACTATCAAAGCATTCTTTTACTTTTTACGGAAGAGTACACTCTTCTTTTTTTCAGTACGCTTCTTTTTTTCCATTATTTTTTTGATTCAATCAAAAAGTGATGTCTCGTTTCAGTCCAGTGTAAATCTGTTCCAAATACCATAAATGCTATGTAAATATTTTTTTTATCAAAAGACTAAAGTTTGTAGGTACAGCTCGGTCAGAAATATCACATTTAATGTACGGAAATGACGGCATTGTGAGTTATTTATTGTCACTATAATTTTTTTGTACTAATGTTACGTCAGAAATTCTTAATTTTTTCATCAGTTTGTAATTTTTTGTTAACCGCGATATTTGTTAAACTTTCTTGCATAAATGATTTCTCCTAGCTAACAAATCTTTAATTTTCAGACATAGACGTTAAAGTTTAATTACAAAAGCAACAATATTAGAATAAAAGTATTAGTAATTCCATATTATACATATACCCCCGCCATTACAAAGCAGTATTTGTACACAGAATAGTACCAACAGACAGCACCACCCCCACCTCAGTCACCCCATTCCTATACACACGTAACGCAACCATGAGTTCCAGAACAAGCTGGTGTTGCTTATTTTTTATTTCATTACCAATTATTATTGACGCTCGTACAATATGGGACGAAATCACGCTCGAGGTAAGTTAAACCATAATATTGTTCATTTTATTATTTGATGCAGTTTCGTACGGAAAATGCAGGCAATATAGGCGGCAGGTCTTTTCAAAACATTGTTTTATTGAATTTTCATTTTTAGGATTACGAATTACGAAGGGTAAAGGTGAAGCCCTATAGCAAGAATAAACCAATTCCCGTCGGTAAGATTCTTAATTAATTCGAGTTTTTTAAAAATTAAATTTTTGCAACTCAAATTTTAGAATGTTATCAAGAAATTCATCGTGACGGATTTGATCACATTTTTAAAGTGCGTTTTGCCAACAAGGATCTGAACGAGAACGACTTTCGAGCATGTTTAATTGCCCTGCCTACTCCAGTCAAAATTGAATATCGACAAGTCAATTTTCACAACAACTCCGTAATTTTTTTTTAAATACCAAATCAAAAATATTTTATCGAGTCCCTTTGAAAAAAATTTATGCGTACAGTACAGAAACCAACATTCCTGGGATTAGTCGATGTGTCATCCACTCCATTACGTCCGATCATTTTTTTCATAATCAGACCTTTTTTGTACCACAATAACGTCAAATGTTATGACGCACGGATAAAAAATTCAATATACTAATGTCGTCCGATTTTTTTGCCCAGATAAATATTTTTCAGACCTTTACACGTATCCTTGCTGGCAACAACCGTAGCAGACCGCCTCTTGTATCCGAGAGAATAACAAACAGTAAGAGTCTTTGATAAAGATTACATGCAAAAAACTACATACATATATTATGTATTACAGAATTAGACAAGCCTCTGGATGCCGTCTGCGCGTATGCCTATCTCGTGGTGCAAAATCCATCGACCAGCGATACGCTTACCTTTAAGCTCAGCCGATTTGACGAGGACTACGCATTGTATGACGTAGATTATTCACCATGTGATGGCGGATTCATCGACTTTTAAAGCTAATGAAAGAAAAAGCATAATTTCATACCCAGCTCCTTGCATTTTTGTTTGTGAACTTGGCAACAGAACATACAAGTTGTATGAATTGTCTTTTTTTATGAATATGTTTTTGTTGTTGTCTAGTACAGTAAAACATAAATTTTTTTTTTTAAAATCCCCTTTTGTATCAGATTGCATTATCATGTGCTAAAAAATAAAATAATCATAAAAGTTCGGTTACAGAAATACGTAACCTAATTGTTCCCGCACTAATTTTTTTTGCAATTGTGAAGAGTGTTATGTATTTGTTGACCGTTTCGGGCATTCACATCTTTAGCATTTTTTGGCATTGGGCACAATGTAATATTTTTTTAAATTTACAATCTATAAAGTAAAGTGTGTGAAACGAAACGCCGTTTTTAAGATGTAGTCTGCATGAAAATTACCGCAATGCGCACAAGAAAGTAAACTTTTTCATATGTTCAATTATGTAATTTTGTTTATGTATCGTAAAAACTTTTATTTAATTTTTTTCACTATTATTCAGTGGTTAGTTATCATTACACCAGATGTTAGGAGGCACAATTATGTCCACGTAAGCGTCTATGTAGTATGCATTCTTTATTTTTATTTATTTATTTACTGTCCTTCAATGGTTAGCATTTTTTTAGCATCTACAGTTGTTTGTTTTGTGTATTTACGTAATTATACCTCTGGATGTCGGCGCAAACTTCGGAGTCGACCGACTGTGTTTTTTTTGGTATATATGGTTTAGGACAATATTTTTTCAGTGTATGGAACTTCTATTCACTCAGATCAAATTTTTATTCATTTGACAGTCCGTAAATTCTAATGAGTTCTTACTGCATATCGCGTCCGTTGAAAATCCTTGACATTATATTTATTTTTTGACATTTTATTCTTACATTTTTCGAGTTATAACGCTTAGGTCTACAAAAATTTGTATCCCCTGAAGTAAGCGAACAAGAAAAAATGATACTACTATTTCTTTACATGGCAGTAAAGAAAGAGTTCTGCCAGGTAAAAAATTTTATAAACGTTAAAAATGTATCCGAGTAACAATAAATTAAATTGCAATTATGTATGTACATATATCTGTAGGCTGACATAAATGTACCTCTATCTTTCTAGGAGAAGCTGTGTTCTTTTCACTTTTCAGCAATATAAATCAAGATAACACATTCCAAAACAGAATCTAGTTTTTTGTTGTCAAGGTTCATAAAACTAATAATCCGATAAAAAACCAAAGAGTATAAATTGACGGCAAGCAACAACAAAGACAACAGACGGCTTTGCATGAATGCCCTTACCGTAATTGCCAGGACCAGAAGTTCTAGAAAAAAATTGCTTTAATTGTGAACGAATTTTTTGCGATGTGGTCGAACACAATTTGCTTTGTAAACACCGTGTTGTCGTTTTTTATGATAGGTTTTTTATGAGTACGTCAACCGATTCCTCGTGCAAAAATACAAAAAATACAATTAAATTCAGATTTTTGATTCTTAAAAGAATTTAGTTGTAAAATAAAAACAAAAAAAAACGTTTTAGAAGCCAGATATTCAGAATCCGGTATCAGAAAAATGTTTCGTAATTTTTTTAACAATCCCTTAAGGGTGCCTACAACTTTGGTTAAAAACATTTGAAGTTGTTTTTCGCTGGTACAAAATCGGCCCGCAGACTCCCTCATAAAAATGGCCGCAGCAAACTTGAATTTAACATGACCCAAGCTTGATTTCGATTTCTCCGTGAATGGTGTGATAAACACAGGCAAAAAAATTTACTGGTAGTCGAACGATTACTTCGGTAAACATTTTACCTCGGTAGTCGAAGTTTTACCGCAGTAGTCGAAATCGATATTGTTGTTTCGCCCTTTTCCGTTTTTTGATCCTCGTTTCCACATTTTCTTCATTATTTTACCAATGAACACAAAAAAATTTACCAATACAGAATCCAATGAAAAAAGCCGGGTCTTCACGTTGACCATCTTCTTTCGTTTTTTGGCGACGGGCTCAGCGCCGTCAACGAGCAAATCATCAAGATCGAAGATGAATAGAATTACTTCGGTAATATACTAGGGTGTTTATCAAAAAAATTTTGAGCCTAAACCAATACGTTCAAAAAAAAATACCCTGACGTCAATTTTTGTTTTTTATGCCCTATCTCACTTGAGTATTCTGCTTTTTCGGGTTATTTATCTGACAATATTGTGCACCGCCACATGTATTAAAAAAACGTGAAAATTTCAAACGCCGTTACACTGTGCAAAATTACCCGATAAAATGTGCAAGGGGCTTAAAGTAATATGTATTTGGGACATGATAAGCCTATCAAAGTGTCCGTGAGCATAAAAAACAAAAATTGGCTTCAGAAACTTTTCTAAACATGAATACTTTTAATCGCGCGCACGCCCATTTTTTGTCGTTTGAAACGAAAAAGAAGGCTCTCTAGAATGCCTATCATAAAACCCCTTTGATCACGACTTTACGGAAAGCGTATTTATTTCGTCAAAAACTTTTCAGAAGTCAAATCCACAAAATCCCGATTTTTTTTAAATCTGTGTATTGCGGATTTAGACCTCCATAAGAATGGGGAACAATTTTTACTCAAAAATTCGAAGTTGTGAAAAAGCCATGCCGAATGCCCCTCCCAATTAGCTTTACTATTTAGAAACTTTTACCTATCTCCTCCGAACTTCTCCTCAAGGACATCGAGGACGATTTCGAGCTCTCCTCCACTTTACGCTGGGTCGATTCGCTCAACTCGGTGTTCAACAAGACGAAAACCAGACCACAGCAACGATGGGAAGAAGAAATCGCGCCCAAAACGAATCGAGACATTTACACCTACGAGACATTTTGTATTACGTGACAACGTAGACAAAGATCATGTTTTGACTATTTCTTTTGTGACCATAAATCTCAGATCCGATTTACACCACGTGTCAAAACAAAAATGTGTAAAAGAATTTCCAGTATGACTGGTCGTGCCGTTAGCACAAGTCTGTGTAAGTAACATGTTAATTTTTTTTTAATTTAAAAAGATTGTACAACACGATTTTAATCTTTGATACCAAGCGTGTACAATGCCTTTTTTCACAATAAAGCTAAAAAATTATAAAAACACCAAAACATGAAATTCATCTGTAGGAGTAGTTACACATCTGATGAAATACTTTTTTTATTTCTTATTATAAATTCATTATTTTTAAACACTTGTGGAAAAAACTGCAGGAAAATTTTTTGTGTTTAAAAGTATCAAACCGAATGCTACAAAATATCTCTTATCGCAAACAAACAAACATCTGCAGAGAGATGGCATTAACTATATACCATTATAATATCACACCTACGTAGCACGTGATACTGTGCTTTTTACTACAATATTTACTAGCATGTGTCGTTGTTTGAAGCTTTATCGGTTACTTTTGGACAATAAATTAAAATATCTTTGCGATTATAATAAAATTCTAGAACTGCCCGTAATCACTCATTGCATTTGCAGGTTTTTTTTGAAGATTTTGGCACGTAAAAAATTAAAGATTCTATACGCAATAATTTTATGTTAACCTTTTTCCTTAACGTTGCCCTGTTCATTTAGTAAGACAAAGGACAAGAACGCAACTGCGCAATCTGTCATAAACCCATAATAATCCACTGTCAAAGCGAATGGTAATAAGCAGAATGACGGCATAGTACTACCTCGCCTACACTTTGTTGTAAAAAAACACCTCGCATGCTAACACTTTTTCTATAAAGTGCATATTTACGTAACACTTCCTGATAAGGCTGCGTCAAATTGCAGGTAAAAGCATCACCATAATAAGTGGTCATACTTGCGTAGTCAGGTTTCAGCACTGTCCTACTTTTATAGCCAACGCAGCCGCTAAGTTCCGAAACTGTTCATTGATCAATTACCTAATGTAAGCAATAAAATATTTAGTCTGCAATCACGAAATTTTTCGACATTTATGTTTTTTGTATAGATTTTTTTATCATTTATTTGCACAATAATTTGTCGCTGCGCGTCGTCGACCTCTAGGCTACTTTATTGTTAATTGAAAGTGCTAAATCCGTCATTATTCTTATACTTGTAAACAAGCGCCACATTCTTTGTGCTTACAAACATCATTCTGGGAAAGATATGGCAGCTGATCTGTGAAAAAAATTGTCAAATAAATATACTTAAGCTACAGTATAAAAATATTTTATGTCTATGTTCAATAGGAAACCAAAAAAATACAACCTTTAGTCAAAAAATAATTGCAATATTGCAAGCTGTCCGAATGTCTCAAAATTTGAAAACTTGATAGATCATTGCAAATTAATTATTACATCTGAAAACATTAATACAGGGGTTTCTGAAGACGGCGGATCCAATGACGTACTCAGAATTTTTATTGAGTAACGGATATTATTGATTTTTTGAAATCATAAATTTTCAAACCGCAATAATATTCGCATCTCAAACTTAAGCGGTAATTTGATAATCCTATCTTTTCCCCCGTTGTTTTTTGCATCAGAAAATGAGAAAAAAATAACGTGCCCAAAGTTGCCATAAATTTTAACTTATGCTCCCGGCTCGGTGAAAAACGCCCACCGAAGCCCTGCACGCAACGTGCGCAGTGCTGCTGCACACTCATATTGTCCGTTACTTTTTAGCCACATGCCTAATTTATTACAAAAACGGTTTTAATGCCATTGTGAAGTTATACAGTCTGATGTGAAGGTGTATAGTAGTTTCTTTTTCCGAACTCCACCTGTAAAATGCCTGAGGCTAAATCGGCTCGCAGAGTGGCTTTTTTTTCGTGAGAAATCCGAAAAATGATGTCACTTTTTTGTCAAACTGTCTGAATTATAACTATTTCCTGTGAGCGAAAGGCGTGGATGCATATGGGTATACGTGTATGTGAATTCCAAATATAGCTCAACAAGTTAATAAAAGCTCATCATCATTGCAACCCCCTCACCGCAGGGCATGCCATGCATACGTTCACTGTTTTTTTGCATCCATCAGCGCAGGGGTACCAAAGCTCTGGCGTAATTGTAAAATTAACATTGTTAGTCCATGAAGGCCATAAACTACAATAATTGTTTATGCTACGCATGACTTGAAACCCTACGTTTTCTGCAACAATTTTTTTTTCAGATCAACCATGGTTATTCGCAACACAAATGACGTTTGGAATTTCAGCGAATAACTGGATTCTGTCTTTATTGTTTCTTTTTCAAACAAATCAGACATTAATCAGATAATTCAGTCGTAAACCCTCTTCCTACCCCTTCGAACACCACCAGGTTCGTGAGAAAAAATAGTAGGGCGTCAGGACCCCCGAAGGTTAAAAAATATACGACGTCATGGTCTTTGTGTGATTTCACATCTTCGGCGCTTTGAACGGTAGGAAAGTAAAATTTGTTTTTCTGAAACGATAATAAACAATTAGACTTCCTTGAATTTAAACCTCCGAGCAGATGCTTAAAGGATTATCAAGGTACTTTACTAACTGGGCGTTACGTGTTTTTGTCAAAACTCTTGTTTTCACCGTATGCCACCTCAATCCTTATCTGTCTCGCTCTTCTCAATAAACTCTAGCCAGAAAAAAACCCCAGAAACTCCGCCTTGCTTCAGGTAGTTTATATGTAAGACAAAAAGAAAGAATATGGGCAGCGAAGCGTGCACCTTACACCTTGAGCAATTGCTTTGGGATGACTGTTTAGCAAATTGCTATACTTGTTCCTCAACGCGGTTGTTTTTACATATTAATTTAAACTGACTGCTATTGTTTAAGATCAAAACTATGCAGCATACGACATCTCATGTATTTTTGTTTTCTCTAATTTCATTATTTGCCTTGACCTGTTCGACGCCGATTTCATACGATTCTAATCACAACATCGCGTCTTTGCCATCAGAACTCAAGCCGGACGAAAACATACTAACACCAGTTGCGGCATCAAAACGAGAAGCAAAACTTGCAAAGCTCAATCAGGAGTGGCAACTGATGAGTGAGGAAGAAATGGTAAGTTTTATTTATGCAATTTATTTGCGTCACATTATTTTCCTTCATACAAAAAGGTATAACAATGTAATTCCATTTTATGTCACGGAATTTCTTATCGTGATAATAGAAAATAATTTCACCGTGCGTATTGTTTTCGAAAAAATCCTACATCATTTGCGCACATATTGTATACTACGATAGAAACAATAAAGTATATTTCTTATCCTCTGATAGAAAACAAAATCCCATAAATAAGTGAATAACAAAGAAAAAAATTGCTGCAACTCACTTTTTTCTGATAATGATTATACGTAAATGCGCGCCACGCAATGCCCTCATGGTTTTTTTCTGACTTTTTTGGCGCATCTACCGTATAACCGACCCCTGTCATTATTATTTTTACGCAACTATGATAAATGATCAAGTTCATAAAACTTATACCGTAACCTTACGCTTGATATAAATTTTCAGGATTACTACGAAGATTTGATAATGAAAGTTCACCTAAAGCATGGCCATCGTGTTAGCAAGACTAAACCATCTTCGAGAGGCACCGACGACACTGACGACTATGCTGATGTTGATTACATTGAAAAAAAGCATACTTCCAGTTTTAAGTCCCACAAACATCGAAGGAGTTGATTATTTGACAACTTAAACATATTTAATTTAAAATCTGTCAATGAACAGTAATAGCTATTATCATTTCAAATCCTATTTATGGTGTCTTTCGTTACATGTATAACAATTCAAAAAACGTGTCTTATTATAGTATTATATTACCTTTTTTTCTTCAAACAAAATTTATTCACATAATTTCGTTTATATAATTTATTTTAAATATTGGTTTATGCATTCAAAACATTAGCTTTTCCGGGTATTTTTCTGAACGAGTCACACAAACACTCATTATTTCATTTCATTTCATTTATGAACACATACATATTAGGGTTCCCGTCTCCCCTCGTTCCCGGCGGGGCCCCCGGGGAATTTTCCGCGGGGAGCTCCCCGTATCCCCCCCCGTAACGATTTCATCGCGAAGTTTCACTGATAAAAACGGATTCCCCTTATCCCCGTTTACAATACGGGGAGGGAGGCGAGGGATTTACGGGGAGGAGATCGTCACGGGGAGTAGAACGAGGAATTTCACGGGAAGCAAATTTTTGTATACGGTGAGTAGGGGATTTTTTAAAAATCAAAATTGACTAAAATGGGCAATTTACAAGGGTTTTTAGCAGTGAAACTTAGTCATTTACATCAAAGGATTTGTTTCATTACTATTTTTCACTATTTTTTGTTTCAATTTTTGTCATTTTTGTCCAAAAACGGCGTTAAAATTTTGAATGAGAATATACGGGGAGAGATTTTTCACGGGGAGTGAAACGGGGAATTTCACGGGGAGGAAATCGTTGCGGGGGGGGAGAATACGGGGAATTCCCCGCAGGGAACGGGGGGGGGGGAGACGGGGACCCTAATAAAAACCTCTGTAAATTGCCCATTTTAGTCAATTTTGATTTTAAAAAAACCCTTACGGTATACAAAAATTTGCTCTTCGTGAAATTCATCGTTCTACTCTCCGTGAAGATTTCCTCCCCGTAACCCCCCCCCCCCGTAATGTAAACGGGGGGATGGGAACCCTAATACATACATACGTAAATAAGTTTACGCGAACACAGTTTTCCACATACCTTGTTTTCTCATTTATTGACTACAAACGCCCTCTTAGATCTTGGATCTCAAGACCATTGTTGATATCGTGTCCTTTTGTATGGCAATGTTGTACACTATATAATGTGACGTAAATGTTTTTGTAATAAAGTTGTTTAAAATACTATAGAAATGGGTGCATAGTCAAGCTCTACAGCGTCGGGCGGGCGCAATAGCACGCGTCAGGGTGCTCCCCCTAATCCTCTAACGTATTTTTTCCATTATTTTGCTGTTTTTTTGTTTATGTTTTTATGTTGGTGGAGAGTAAAAAACGTTTTCACGAAAAAGGTAGTAATTCGAAAAAAACCGTTTATTTAAGTCCAACTGCTACCGTGTCATCAAATTGAATAAAAACTCAACATATACATTCATGTTTGGACAAGACAAAAAGAGAAAATGCGTCAACAGGTCGTGAAAATGAATCCGAGTTTCGGGGCCACTTTGATAAAATATGTTTTTTGACTGCTGTGAACGGAGTCTGTGAACGGAGTGAACGGACTCAGTGGTTATTTATCATCAGAGGCAAAAATGATGTCCAGGTAGGATAAATGTCTCGATTCGATTTGGTCGCATTGAACGTTCCCTTTATAAATTTTTTTTTATTTATTTCAACATTACTCATCGGTTAGTTATCATTAGACTAGCTGTAGGATCAAACATTATTTATTTATTTATTTATTTCACCATTACTCAGTGGTTAGTTATCATTAGACCAGATGTTAGGAGGCACAAATGACGTCCACGTAGGCGTAAATCAAACATTATATATAGCTACAATCAAATATCAAGGTTACAATAAAAGTAATATTTAATAAACATTTATATATCTTTTGAACAATGCAAACCTCTGACGGACACGTATCACTTTTGGATTAGAAAATTAAGCAATCACATTACAATTAGATAATCATGCCTGGCAAAAATAGCGCAGCAACAGTTTCAGAGTTAACTTTTGGACTGAGGTGGTGACGTGCATAATATGGGTGTTTATTCACCGAAATGCTACATTCTGTTTTTCATCACTGTCGATGTCGAAAACGTTGATTATAGGTGATGCTGTGGATGTTCGAACTCGTCGTCCGTATCGAGCATATCCCCATTTTATGAGATCTTCGTAATAGTCCTAAATATATTATAGTACATGTATTTATATTTTTGTATCTAACCAAATTAAAAAATTTTACCATATCGGATTCTGAATTTCGAAGCCATTGCTGTGGTAGTAACCTGACACGGGTAGGAATAGATCTGATTGCGCACTCAGACATCATGCCACTGAATACGATGACTATGATCAACCATCGAAAGCTTAACACTCGTGTTGCCGGCATTTTGAAAACTTTTGTTGCCACAGCGCTTTCGCTTAAAGGATTGAATCTTAAAGTTGCGTTCAAGTCATTCACAATAGAAAAAATTAACAGTACAAAAAAAGTTCATTATGTTAATGAATTCTAAATGATACGATTCTTGCACGGCAATGTCGCCACTTGGAACAAAAATAAAAAGAGTAAACATAGCAAATGTTAAACAGAAGAAAACATACATAATACATTTTTTATATCTGTGCTTTCAAATTCTACATCAATTTACTTGTATTTTTGTTTTCACGGGTAGAAATTTTTGTTTTCACGGGTATGGACCTTTTTTAAAAGGCCTACAATCTAAGCATGCTGCAAAAATGCATCCGAAAATAAATATGTACATCAAAAAATTATAAAAGAGGCACAACAACAGGTGAAATATCTGAACATAATTTTGAAAACTAATCATATTTTAGTAGTGAATCAGAAAAAAATAGACATCACAGAAAAAAATAGGCACAAAAAAACGTTGGTCGCATGTAAGTACTTCTGGTACTCTAATTGAAGGCGTTTTCCGTTCACAAAACGGGGGTTCACAAACGAAGGACTATACATAGGCGAATAAGTTTGATGTCATTAAAACCTTGAATTCAAAACAATTTCTTTTTAATTAAATTTAACGTTACAAAGATTGAAATAGTCTAACATAAGTGACAATACTATGCATGCATGTTAAAGACTACAACGATAGTACATATTATACTTACTGTCGCCTGTCAGATGCAATAATCGTGACACATGCAGGCTAAATAGGGGGCAAATTGATGATGGACTAAATAGAAGAAGTTATAAAAAAAACTAAAAAAATATTTTATATAATGAAAAGAAATGAAAAGAAATTTCCTTATGTAAATCTGAACTTTTTGTATATTTTTTTAATACGAACAAAAACCCAAACCCAATAAAAAGCCCGTCAACGTGTTTTTATCGCATTTTTGAAAAATGTTTTTTGTTTTGTGATAATTTGGGACAATGTGGAAGGAACTCTGTATTTAAGGCTCAATACTCATTTGTGCCTCCAAACATCTGGTTAATGTTAACTAACCACTGAGTAATAGCAAAATACATAAATAAAATAAACACATAAAAAAAACGTCAGATCGTAAAATGGTAGAATGCATCAACTTAACGGCATTATGTGTTTACAGTCTGCCTCAACATTGTTAGATTAGACTAGTAAAGTCTTAAATCTTAACGTCACTCAGAAAATGCAGATATTCGAAATCATTTGTATAAGTTACAAAGAACCTTTATATATTTTCTGTGATACATGAATACAAAACGTCACGAATGCATTGTCAAACCAGACAACGGACTTATATAAATAATTTAGTTCGTCATGTTGCCAAAATTTATGCTTTGCTTTTAGTTTTTGTAACAAAAAACACAAAATAAAGAAATTATGGATTCCATGACGCATTTGTCGCTTGTTACTACATGACAACCGCACAGTACGTACATATAATACAGTAATTGCGGCTTTAGTCAGACAACTTTGAAGGGAAGAATTTTCGGCAAAAAAAAACTTGTCAACAAGTTTCAACTACATGAGTCCAGGTAGTATGATGATTTATCCGCTACCGTAATATTTTTTTTTATTGTTGACAACAATAGAACCGGTAAAACAACGCGGAAACGATGGAATGTCATGATGTGATATGTTGAATGCAATGAATAATGTGCTAACATCAAAAAACATACTATTTCAGTAGCTCTTTAGACAATTTCAACATTCCGACTCTGACAGAGTATTTGTCGTCATTTTTTTATTCATGGCACTTTTGAACTAATCTTGAAAGATCTTGAAAGACTCTAGTGTAATGCGTAAACTCAT
Source organism: Turbatrix aceti (assembly GCA_963969345.1). Classification (NCBI taxonomy): domain Eukaryota; kingdom Metazoa; phylum Nematoda; class Chromadorea; order Rhabditida; family Panagrolaimidae; genus Turbatrix; species Turbatrix aceti. The sequence goes on from OZ017768.1 coordinate 10,640,074, forward strand.
GTCAGCTGGAAAAAAAATTACGAATTTAATATGTACTATGTTTATTAAAATAAAAAACAAATTTAAACTAGCTAAACTTTAAAACCTATTCTAAATTAAAATTTGTATGTTAACGTAAATATTTCAACAATAGTACGTATTTTTCAACCAAACATCAAATGCAAACAAAATTATGCTAAATTAAGCAAAAATTATCTTTGGCATAATTTGTTCAAAACGTATTTCTTCCGACGCGCGTCACCCGGTTGCTACCAGTTTACTGTGCCAGTTTACTGTAGTACTTGCCTTTATATATGTGTTCCTGGAAACAGTGAAACAGTAATTCAGAGAAACTGGCAATAAAAAAATTTTTTTTAAGGGCTGGAAGGATTCGCATTTACGAATCTGATTCTTAGAAAAATTAAATTGAAATACAAAAATAGGTTTGCCGTTGTTTTTTTAGTATAAGAATTTTCAGTCATGGTAATAAAATTTTTTATGGTTATTGTCATTGTAAACAAACAACTGGTAGTTTTACGTTTAAACCAACCTTGTTTAAATTGAAAAGCAGCGAACCTTTAAACAAAGTTGGTTTACGTTTTGTGCCTATAAACCTATAAAATTGATAATTTCCTTGTTTGCTTTATGTCTTGCGTTTCTTACTTATTTAAAATAAATGTCATCTGATATCATTTTTTAACACTGTCACCGCTGATATGACAAAAAGAATGTGTAAAATAGATATTTTAATCTTTAGCTTCTTTAAAAACGGTTATTCATAAAACTCTTTTCATCACAATCTTCTTTAGTTTTCGGTTCTTGAAGAAATATGTTATTTAAAGCAAATGTTGACGTCAGGGACGGTCTGAGTACACATGTCAGACGGCCCAAGAAATAGAACATAAGCAAAATTACACTTTTCGATAGACCTGTGACGTTCAAAATTCTTTCTTTTCAGCCCAAAAAAAGACAAAACAATAACAGAGATTAAAACAGGGCTTAGACTACAGTACATTGGAAATGCCATTTCCTGTAACAAAGCAATTACAATACATGCCCATCTGACTGGTCAGCAGCGTCGACATCTGGGATGAGGGGGGGGGCATCACGTAAACAACAAACAGCATAGCATGTTAGGGGGATTATTCATTTTGAGGGGGAAAGTTTGTTTCATATTTTTGACGTCACAATTTTTTTGTAGACCGAACATTTTTATCAAAGAACAATGCATACATAACTCAAAAAGTGTAGTCTGTGTGTTTAGTAAAATAAATGTTTTTTTGAAAATACGGCAATTTTGAATATAACAACAACGGACAATATTTTTGAATTAAGTACCTAAATAAATATTATGCAACCTAAAGCAGGTTATCCTTTAATCATTGCTGTTCAAATGATATCGTGACATGAATCACAAAAAAATAATTACAAATCTTTTAGTCAAATAAAAAAAATAGTTTTCAAAGAACACACTTCAAAAAAAATATAAAAATTTTTTTCTCCAGCAAATTTCAAAAAAAAAAAAAAGAAAATTTTTTTTTGTATTCTGACAATCAATAAAAGCTGATAAAAATTGTTTTCTGAATATGAAATTTGACGAAGAAAACTACTAAACCAATTTGTTTGTACTTTTTTGACTGAACTTCTAAGGTAAATAACGACGAAAAACAATAATTTTTTTTCACAGTATTTCAGTCCTGAGACACAGTTTTCCAGGCTTTGGCAATTTCGTCAACGTTTGCGCCTTACTTAATTCCAAACGTCATGCATGCTACTTCCTGATGACTTATAGTATTTCAAAAAACAATTGCGTGACAAAAAATATAGTTAGGAATCTGTGCATGTTATTAGACATACATACGTCATAAATGTTTTATTTTTTTTATTATAAAAAACCCCACAAGTCTTGACTCTTATTTGCATATATTCAGCCTGCATTTGTCTGGGCGGTAAAAAATAAAAGATGGAAAAAAATATAAAAAACCCAATAAAAGTCAGCTTTTCTGTTCGACAATGTTATATCTCAAATTGAATGATACTTTTCTGTCCGATATTGGGGTACTCGGCAGATAAAATATTCATCATACCCGTCAAGGTTTGGTTTTTTCGAAATGCATAGTTATCTTCTGTACTGTATTTCTTTAAATTTATGCGTCCTTTATAATACTATTTTCTGCCCTTCTCAATGGTTCGACCAAATTACATACAATATCTGTCGTGAATGAAATTTGCTGGAGAAAGCCGCCGCGACACGGCCCGGAATCGAACTCCATACGTCAAGTGTGGATTCATTCAAAAAAATTCGAATGCAAGAAATGTCACAGTATTCACATAAAAACGTATTCAACTAAGTGGTGTCATTAATATTAGTCTCTTTGAGTAGTCAACAAAATTATCACGCTTCTGTTCTCAGGAGAAACAAACCTTCTACCCTCCCTCGACAATTATTTGTCGATAGAATGTCATCATCATTTTCCCCCAAAAAACACGAGATTAAAGGTGGGGCCTGATAAATCGTCTTACACACAATATTATATAGTTTTACAACCTCCCCTTCGACTACTTAATATCTATATATTATACCTAGGGGTGTCAACCTACACTTCTTTTTTACTAAGTGTTGTAAAACTACACCTGCAACAGCACACTCATTCACCTGTTTTTGGAGTTTTAACTAATTGCCTTCTTGCTAGTTGCTGTGAAATTGATATAAACTATTTACTCATTAGCTACACCCCCCTTTTATTTTTGTCAATTTTCTTTTTTTTTCGGTTGTTGATATTATTACAATTGACTGGCGGCGTCCTCGCAAGTTATTGAAATAATAGTTATGTTTCGAAGCGTGTTATTTTCTATAATAATTGCTGGATTGATGGTTATATTGTGTTCCGTAAATGGCAATCCCTTATCAAATGGTTGGCAGAGAACAAGTGCGGAAGAAATGGTGAGTGTTTTTCGTATGCCAATTTTCTGATTTCAATGATATTCATGTAAAACTAAAAAAATTAATAATTTGAAATCTGTTTTGTATTTATGTATGAGAACAAAAGACAAAGCCAGAATATAAACTTTTTTTAGGATTATTATGAAGATCTCATCACGTGGGGTTTGAAAACACATGGAATACGCCGACAGTTAGAGCCTCCATCATATTAGCAAACAACCACCATGACACGTCGCCATAACGCCAAACATCACAAAAAAGAAAACTGAAAAGAATATGATTTTTTGATCCCCTTATGTGACTTTCTCTTGTGCCGACATGTTTTCAAATGTTGTCGACTCATCCCAACAACGTCAGCAATTGCATCCCCGTGCATTGACGCCACAAAGCGATTTCATTTTTATTCTTGATATTTCATTTTGTTTAAAATAAAATAAGAAATTTAAATCTTCTTTTCACTCGTGGGGTTGCTTTTGTACAAGTATGCTGTTGACGGTATCGTTTTAAATTTGTAAGATAACAAATAATATAACGGGCAGAACGACAAAACAACATGCTTTTTCAAATGTGCGTAACTTATATCGTGATAAATAAGTTATCCGATATAAGATAATTCAAAAACAAGATAACACGGTTTTTTCAAAGTAAAATAATATTTAAAAGTAAATGTGGAAGACATATACAAATGATAACAAGCATGTCCGTGTGTACGTAACACGTTTTTTGTAAATGTTAAATAAGTAGGATCCCTCACTTGTTTTTCTTTGTTAAAATAAGTAGGATGATACTTATTTTCGCATAAATACAACCAAATTGTGGATATACTTAATATTTACTGAAAATAGTTTTCTTGCGTATTCTGCCATTTTTTTGCTTAACGAGGAGTTTTGCTTATGTATCATCTTTCTCCGCCCTTTTCTGGATGCACGCCTTCTTCGTGAAAGCCGGTATACGTGTATAAATATTGAGATAACTACTACCTTTAGATGTATCTTGATTCTTTTTCCCTTTAATGCACACTGTCTCTCTGGGGCACAAATTACAGATGTTTAAATTTGTAATTTGTAATTTTCATTTTTTGGTGGTCAAATTTGGACAACATGGCATTTTTCTTATAACAACATTCTTAATGCCTACAACTGCTATAGTATCATTTTTATTAAGCGTATAATATTGCATCAGCCGATTGATGTCATTTTTTTTCATTTGCCGCCATTTTCCAGAAAGAGGGCATCCTAGTAGAATTTGCTTTCAGTATCTTAATTTGAGAGGATTAACATAAGATATAAGATTTTTTCGACCAAAACGAATCGAGACATTTACGTCATGTATACTAGTGTCATACTTAATCAGTGTCGTTTCACCATTGCTCAGTTGTTAGTTATCATTAGACCAGATGTTAGGAATAATGACATTTATTGAGATTTAACCAGTGCATTTCTAAATCATTTCAGCGAATAACATTAACCTCAGGTGCCTAAATTATTCGTGACACGATCACTCGCATCCATGAATTAACAACTCATGCAAAAATGAACCGAACGAGATGGATGGATGTTGGATGGTTTTTTTTTCTTCTGTTCACATATTTTCTGGCAACAGAATCAAGAACAATATGGGATGAGATTGAATTGGATGTAAGATTATGCTTCACGCCAAAATTAAACACAAGGATGTATGATTATACGTTTTCAGGATTATGCACTTAGCGAGGTGCTTATACAAAAAGGCGATGACGAAAACGAAATTCCTGTTGGTGAGTAGTTATGGATGCTAGTTATGAACAAATCTATAATAATAACAGAAGCAACTGGTTTATTTTTGTTTTGTTTCAGGTTGCTATCAGAAGATAGGTTATTCGGGTTTCGGTCACACGTTTCGATTCAGCCAAGCAGTTACAGACCAGTTCAAACCCTGTTTCATCGAACTACCAGCTCCATCTGTCATTGAGTTTTTGGATTTTAATTTCCAGAAAAACACTGTAAGTTAATATTTTTTTATAGAAATGTACATAATAATCAACAAAGAATCTTTGCACAAATCCGTTAATTTTGTGTTTCGCGTTTTCAAAAGTTTGAATCATGACAAAATTTGTTATGGAAATACGTAATATTAAAAATATGAATGTAACTAATATCCTATTGGTAACAAAACCATTAATTTAGACAGTTGCAAGAATTGTCACTGGTAACACTTTGAGAAGATTTCCTCTACGCTCTAGTCCCCTGAACAAAGGTAAGCTCACCTTCACAGTTTAAAAACTGCAACTTTATAATAATTTTTTGTTTTCCTTGAAGACTCGGAAGAAAGAACCTGGCGCATCGAGTGTGCATACGCCTACCTTGTAGTGCATAACCGTACATGGACAGATGCTATAACGTTTAAAATCAACTACTTTTCACACCACAAACTATCATTCGACATAGATAGTTGCAATGCCTGGGCACCACTAAATGAATTTTTTTGATCAGAAACATATTTAGTTAAATCTGCAATATTTCGTTTTTGTTATATTATTTACATTATATTTTTGATTTGCTACGGGTGCATGTTATTTTTTATGAATTCTGAATGTTTTTTGCGAACATACATTAGTTAATATTTTTAACACATACATGACTTGTTTGTTTATATGTTTTTGTTTCATATCTTGTTTAGAAGCTAAAACACATTTGATAAAAAAGGAAATATATGTCTTTTGAAACAATTCTTTATTTGTTTGTTTTGCGGTAAACATATAAAAAAATTCACAAAAAAAAGCAATACATACAAGTGCTGAATCCGGCAATCATAAAAACATACATATATAAATCACTTGTATTTGGCATGCAAGACGCCATTTCACTTTTCTTAAGTTTAGACGGCCCGTATAATCGTCAACCCTCTCACAGTTTGGCGTCGATTTGACCTGCGTTTACAATGGAATGAAACATTTGGGTAAACGGGATTTTACTAAAACTTGTTTTTTGACAACATATTGCATAAAAACACGACGTTATCACCCTTTAGCACCAACATGTGCTACAAATTATGCACCCCAACCGATCGGTGTTAATAATTTAAATGTTGCTAAATATAAACCGCAAAAAAACAGCAAAATTGTGTTTAGCATATACACAATGAAAGTAAAAAACGCAAGTAATGGAACATTTCTGCTTAGCCTATTTGTTTCTGAAGCATCGAATGGGTTAATCAAATAATTTTCTACTTGTGGCATATATGTTTTTAGTCGGCTTTTGTCGTAAAAACCCCCCATCAGGCATTTTTCGACGCTTCACGCGCGCGCGCGCGCACACGCCCACCAACCTTGCAGCATGCGCGCATCTAAGAATGTTCGGTACATTTCCCCTCCATTTTACACGAGTGGTGTAATCTGATAAGTGCTATAATTTCATACCATGAAGTGCTATGAAAGCTGCAAGTATACACAGCACTTCATGTGTGCTACTACAAGTGATATCACAGTACTTTCGCACAGCATTCACTTTCCCCTTATTTTGCGACAATCGAAAAAAAAATGAGCGCGTTCATTCGCACTTATAGTGTTGACTTTGGCAGCTTCGCGCAATGGCATTTTTGAATTCTTAGAGACGGCATCTAGGGAAATGAATAAGACATGTCCTGAACTTCCAAACAAGCCCTCGATGACCTAAAAATGTTCAGTTTTGCCATAGTTGCAGCCTTTTCAAGTAAAAAATTTGAGCCGTCGATTGCAGCCGTGTAAGGCTAAAACTGAACAATCGGGTCAACAGAAAGTTCCATCAGGTTGGTGTCAGTCGATATAGCCAAGGGCCGTTTGCTGAACATCGAATAGGACCGAGATTCCTCACAAAAACTGTTTTACCCTATAAAAATGCGCACGCATTCGCACAAATTATCAAAAACACGCACTCCTAAAAAGAAAGTTCTCCAATTTTGCATGAGCACAAAAAGCAAACAGATCGTTTTTATAGGGTAAAACAGTTTTTGTGAGGAATCTCGGTCCTCTTCGATGTTCAGCAAACGGCCCTTGGCTATATCGACAGATACCAACCTGATGGAACTTTCTGCTGACCCGATTGTTCAGTTGTAGCCTTAAACGGCTGCAATCGACGATTTAAAATCGAAACTGGAAATCACTATATCTGTGCCAAAAATCAACGTTTTCGTGCCGTTGGTGGCTTGTTTGAAAGTTCAGGACTTGCTCTAGTCATTGTAGCAGATGCCGTCACTAACAATTTAAAAATGCCAATGCGCGAAGCTGCCAAAGTCAACACTATATGCGCGAATGAATGCATTTTCACGCTCGATTGACGCGAAAGTGAATGCTGTGCTTTCGGGGATTTACGGGGAGGAGATCTTCACGGGGAGTAAAACGGGGAATTTCACGAGGAGCAAATTTTTGTATACGGGGAACAGGGGATTTTTGTAAATCAAAATTGAATAAAATAGGCAATTTACAGAGGTTTTTAGCAGTGAAACTTCACTATTTACATCCAAGACTTTGTTTCATTGCTGTTTTTTACTATTTAGTCGTGTTTTTTCTTCAATTTTTGTCATTTTTTTCCAAAAAAACGGTGTTAAAATTTTGATTGGATGTGTGAGATTACCCGCATTTTTGGATGACTACCAAGTTGACTATTTTCTTTGCAAACACTATAATTTTTTAAATAAACAAAATACTGAAGTTCTTAATTCCGTTACAGGGGAGGAGGATCTCACGCGGTATAACTCGTAAACAATCGCGTCATGGCATGTTTGTTGCTTCTTTGGATAAAACTACAATAAAAAATGCAAACGCAGGATCTTCTTTATTTACGTTCATATTATACTATAATCCAGCGTAACAGGCGGCATGATATTAATTGTCCAAATGCCAGTGTTTCTTTGTTTAAGTCATGTTCCGCTCAACATTATCCTAGCTCTTTACAGAATTACAAAAAAAGTGACGTTTTTTCTAACATATATTGTCCTCACCCACTAAAAAATCGTAATCTTGTTTAGATGGAATTAATTTACTTTGTTTTAACATCATGCATCCGGTGCATTCTATATTTATGCAACTGTGACGAAATAATGAGCGTAGATTGCCATACTCTGTTTTGTTTGTTGTTGATAAAGTTACCCGTCTTCCTTGTTTATGACAGGACAACCGTGTGATCTCATGCTTTTGTTTGGCTATAAAACGCGCCGCATTTCTTACCTTTTACTTATTTCTGTGTTTTGCTGCAAGTTAACTTTGCAAGGGCAAAAATTTTAACTCTAACTTTTGCGCGTCAAAAATTTTAGTAGTACATCAGAACTGATCTCTAATGTCAAATCTGTCAAAAAAATATGAATGTGTCATATTTCATATTTGTATTCATAAAGCTGTTTTTTTGTCAATATGGTGCTTTTTTACATAAAAAAAGTCGCTATGGATAATCAAAATTTAAAAAAACTCAATGTAATAAACAGTTTTTCGCCCGGATGATCGAACATTAAGAGCATTTATTGCAGAACATTTGCTTTTTTCGGACAAGATTTTTTACCACTCTGCAATCGGATGATAGTCTGCCATCCAATAGCATCAATGGCTGCTGTCGGCAGAATAGGAAAAATATAATAAATGTATAGAGTATGAACGAATTCATGACACTACAGTACTTTTTATCAAACAAATTAGACTTCTTTGTTGCTATTTTTCCAACAAAACTTATGTGATATCGTTTTAGGTGACATAAATATAAACATATGTATTTCTAAATTTTTTTTTCATTTTTTAGCATTGATATTTTATTTCATTTATTAGTATCTTTTGTCGGAAACCGCGATTGTGTTAAACTTATGATTTTGATTATAATTACTTACGCACTTTTCTAATGCTTTGATAAAGGTGTTCTAGTTTAAATACAAAAAAAACGATATCAAAAAACAAAGTATATTAGTAATTCATACACCCACGCCACTACGAAGTAACATTTTGTACACGCAAGAGTGCCAATAGACAACACTACCCTCACCTCAGACACCCACATTCCTCCACACACCTACCGCAACCATGAGTTCTAGAACAAGCTGGTGTTGCCTATTTTTTATTTCGTTTCCCCTTATTGCTGATACCCGATCAATATGGAGTGAAATCGAGCTTGAGGTTAGTTTTTATTTCCAAAAAGACATAAACCCTGAAATCTCAAATTTTTGGCCCCAAATTTTTGGTGTTGGTTTCAACATTGTTCGTTGTAAAAAAATTTTGAATTGCTCGACTCAGCAATTTTAGTTTGCTTTACAAGTTTACTCAAATTTTAGGATTTGGAACTGCAGAAGGTAAAGATAAAGCCGTTCAGCAAAAACAAACCAATACCCGTCGGTAAGACATTATTTTTCAGAAAAAGAAAACTTTTCAATTTCAGAATGCTATCAAGAAATACCTCTTGACGGATTAGACCACATTTTTAAAATGAATTTTGCTCATAGCGATCCCCGCTTTAAAGTATACTCGAACCGCGATAACAACAAACCTGAAGCATGCTTCATTGTTTTTCCTACTCCAGTGCAGATCAAGTACCGCGAAGTAAATTTTCACGGGAATAAAGTAGGTTGTTTAAGTTCGCTTGGTATCATTTCCCTTGCTAAGTGAGATTCTCACGCACTAAAATGTAGCACCTGGATTAGTTTCTGATGTGTCATCCACCTCTTTAAGTCTAATCATAAAAAACTCGTATACTGTATAATAACCAGGCTTTTTTTGAATAATACCAACGTCAAAGGCCATGACGCACGAATAAAAAAGCCTGTGTAATGCCAGCACATTTTTTTGCTACCAAAAAAAACAAAAAAAAGTTTTTTTGTAACGTGCAGAACTTTCAGACCTTTACGTACATCATAACTGGTAATGATCGTAGTAGGCCGGCTCTCAAATCTGGCAGAATAACAAACAGTAAGAGGCTTTAATAATGATTTAAAGAAGAAAAGTTCATGTGTTACGTATTACAGACGCAGAAAAGCCAAAAGAGCCTCTGGATGTCATCTGCGCGTATGCGTACCTCATGGTGTTAAATCCATCAATAAGCGATACGCTTACGTTTACACTGAGTCGATTCGAAGACGACTACGCGCTGTACGACATGGATCATTCGCTATGTGATGCCGGGGTCTCTTATTTTTAATGGCAACAAAAATCATCCTTTCACACTACGTACATATTTCAGTTTCTTTCTTATTTCTTTGATCAACCAAATTTTAATTTTAAAATATTTACTCTCTTTTGTACTAGGACATATGTAATATGTTTATATTATATAAATACATATAGTTAAATCATTTGATGCATTTTTGGTACAAAGAGGGAGCCGTCAATTGTAGCTACCTACCGGAAGGCAGTCTTTGGCAGGCAGGTTGAGGAACTTTGTATTTTTTTCGGTAAGATTCTGCTTTTATTATAATCATGGCAATACACCTTTTGTTTGAAGTTCCAAACATGTGGCTTGGGCCTTTGTTTTATCATTTTGAGTTATATCTGAATTAGATTTATTTATCTTCCGTGATTTTTTTTGTAGCAAATCAAAGCAGAAGGCATGTACTGCGTGTTGGTTATGTACTGACAAAATAAAACATGTGACAAAAAACTATTTTATGAGTTACTTAGGCTATTACTGACCCAAGATGATTACAATACAACTTACATAATGCACGTATTGCGTTCAATACTACTTTTGTGACGGCATCAAAATACATTTTTTGTTGTACTAACATACTACATATTATTTAGTTAAACGTATGCTTTTCTATCATTATTCTCTTGACATCTGATGTTACAGTAAACGCATTCATAACCTTTATGTTTTTAAATACATAACATCAACGGCGACATTTTTTGTCATTGACATAGCGAAAAGACTTTTTGAAACTGTGAGCGGTGGAATATCGCTTCAAAGGCATATCGAATTTGAACCCAGTTATACAGTGGTCTGCTTTGGTTTCCGATATTTATGAACATTTTAGCAAATACATAAATATTGCATATTGTGGCCGTTAAAAATCCTTGGCATTTCAATCGTTTTTTTTATTTCCAGTTAATACCACATTTATGTTACACAAAAATTGTACGATAGCATCTCTGTAGTAAGCGAAAGGAGATTACTTTCTGTCCCGCCGGAGAGTATTATTGAAAAAAAATTATAAACAGATTAAAAATTATATCCGGGTAACAATAAATTAAGTTGTGGACACTTTTTTCTTGTAAATACGAAGGCATGTGCTTGATTAAATTAAAGCGATAAAACAGTGTGATAATCCGTCTACCTGCAAGCCAATTGAATGGAATTATAGTTTTACCGTTATCATCCTAGGAAACAAAAAAAAAATCACATGGACAGATTTCCTAACGAAATGTGTTTTTTTGTCAAAGTTCATAAAACTGATAATCCGATAGAAAACCAAAGAATATCAGTCAAATGCAAAAACGTAGACGACATACATACATATTTGCTTGAATGCATTTACCGTAATTTTGAAGACCATAAGTTTTACCAATTGTTTACAAAAATGCTGTAAATTTCTTTAAATATATATGTGTGGTTGAACACAAAATGTTTTATATTATAAAAAAACGTGTCGCCGTTACTTTTGAGAATATTTATTATTGGATAAAAGCATTTTTAGAAACCGTTTTTGCATTGTTCAAGGAACGTTAAATGTCTAGGGACTGCGTGTTATGTTTGAGATTGCGTAAATGTGCGAAAGAGGAAATAAGTGTGTCACAAATACGTTTACTTCAAACGGGTAATTAAACCTCATTTTTTTAAACGAACACAAGAATACTAAAATTCTTGGTGATCGTAACTAGCAATTTTACAAACAAAATTGATGAAACCAAAACACTTCTACATTGGGTATCCTGTTGTGACCGCCACTCGGCTGTACGATTTAGTCTCTTTAGTAAAACACACCTATAACAAACCATGCATAATTACAATGTATCGTGAAAACCCTGTAAGTTAGATTCATTAGTATTTTGTGATATTCTATTCTAAATATTTATCTATTTGATACTCAGCAACCCTTGCTGGTTCTAGCACAAAATAAAATATATAAAAGACGAACATTTGCAATAAAGTAGCCCCCTTAGATATTGAAATCACAATAATCTATCTACATATCATCAGATTATCCTTTACAAAAAATGAGGTTTTATGCAAAATATTTGGTACGGCAAAATATAATTGTCAAAATGAATGGCAATACTCAGAATGTCGACATAGTACTACTTTGCCTACACTTTATTCACATAAGCTACGCAACAAGTAAGCATACTTGCGTCGTTGATTTTGGTTTTTATTTCACTTTCCTCCTAATCCTCCTCCTAACACATTGATAATAGTTTACATCTAAACTCGCATGCGCGCATCCATGCCCTCCTGTGGAGTTCTGTTTGAGTTCCGCACGCGAGTCGTCGGCGACATCTGACGACAAAGAGCAAGATGTATAGGCTATTCCATTGTTGTAACAGAAATAGTCAAATCCCTTATTCTTTTTATGCCCTTGTAAACAACACGTTTTTTTATTATACTTGCACACATAATTCAAAGGAATGAAAGCTGATCTGAGAAAAAAATCGCGAAAAAAATCTTAAGTAAATCCGGACGTTTACCTACAGTATACTAGTCTTTAATCTGATACATACTTTGCAAAATATCACTATTTTGAACTAACATAAGAAGTATGGAACCAACAAAACAGAAAAAAATATCGCAAAAATCAGTGTTCGAAAAATATTATATTATCGTTGGTCCCTTAACTCTACAAAACCACATGTAATTTTAATAAAGTATCTGAACATCTTATTGCTTTGCGCAAACACCAAATCACTAAGATATGTAAGGTCCGCTAAAAGGTGTCTCTCCACTTACACTAATAAATTTCAAGGAATTGCGTCAAAAAAATGTAGTATTTGTAACGTTCCTGCAGTGTGTTCTTACTCATCACCAATTTTTTAGTGTGTTTTTTGTACATCTTGTTCATCAGTAATATTGCTCACATTTTTTCTTACATATTTTTGCACTTTTGAACTGTGAAAAATGTTTACGTCTACAAAACGAGAGCAAAAATAATCGCAAAACATAAAAATATAGAATTAGAAACAAAATTGTTAAAAATAGTTAACAAAGCGTAGGAAGCAAGATACAATGCCGGGAGTCAATGGATTTATTTTAACTCCCGTCATTGTTTTTTAACTTTGAATACAAATGTGTATCTTACAATTTTGGATTATAGAACCTTGTGAACTTAAAAATTGAGATTCAAGCGGTCTCACATCAGACTGAAGCCAACGTGAGGAATGCTAGTCGAAACCAATACTGTAAAAAAATGTGCAATTTCGCGTTAACATTCTTGTACAATTTATTAGACGTCTCAGACCTAACAGTGCGTAAGAAACTGTTTGTAGTTTAATGAATAACCAAAGTTGTTCAGAAGGAATTGTAAAGTATTCCGTTAAAGATTAATAAAATTATTTTCAATCAAGCTTCTATATATCTATTTGAATTTTAGTCAAGTTATGGATAGTTGCAAACATTACAAATTTTTGTATAAGAAGTTGATTTTCTGGTTAGACAAAATGCATGCACGTGGTGTGTTTGCAAAAACATGTTGCTCAATTTCATATGTTTTGGATTTTGTTTTGTTTGCATTATATTAAATTTGTTCGATAATTTTAAATATAATTCCAAATCCAATAATTTAGTTTTAAAAAAAATAAAACAAAAGAACCATCTCACAATGATGTAATGACATTTGTAGCGACAAATCACAGCATGCGATCACGAAAAGACTCGAACATGTAAAAACATGCTGCAAAAACTGGAATGTCCCCCCTCTCCAATATTTTGTTTGAATGTTTTTTGTTGCGCCTACAGACAAAAACAAAGAACAAAGTACGTGTGAGCAGGGCCAAGAACAAAAAAATGTGTATTTATGTTAAAAAAAATGATTCATATATTTTTTGTACTACAAAAATACATGAAAAATTTTTTTATCCGTGTAATAAAACAAAAACAAATTTATACATTGCGCTTCTCTTCTCAAATGCCGTTTTTTCATGTTAATTGCAACAATTTTATTGTCCGCTGTGAACAGACAGAACAGGACCTAATCAACTTTGTTCTGGGTAAGATACTCAAATTTGACATTATAAAGAAAATTCGGAATTAAATAAATAATTTTTCAGAAGAAAGTCGGTGCCACACATACTTTACGAATTATGTATTTTATCAAAGTCACTGGTACCAAAGTAGACGTTTTTCCTACTTTTGGCTATATTAGAAGTGAAAAACTGAATACCAACTTCATCAAAAATGTTAATATTTTGTTTGATTTAAGTTTGGAAAACGTCCTAAAAATAAATTTTTAACATACAGCAAATGTATCTATAAAGGTTATGCTGACATTGTATCATAATTACGTAGCACGAAAAAAATATTACTTGGCATTTTCGTTCTTTAATTAATTTTGTATACCAGGAATAATTTACATAGTTTTTGTAACACAATTGTCAACTACCATAAATTGACATTTGGTGAAACAAAGCTATGGCCGCATTCATTGTATTTAGCTCATTTTTAATTTCGTTTGTAAAAACGAGTATTCCGATCTTCCAAAAACTTTAAAAAATGATGTCACATTTTTTTATTTACCAATTCTCATAAATGGGAAGCGTGCATGCATTCACGTACTCCTCTGGGTGTACGTGTGTGAATTCCAAATATAGCCTAACAAGTTAATAAAAGCTCATCATCGCCATGAATCCCAAAGCAACCCCCTCACCCCAGGGCATGCGCTGCTTACGTTCACTCTTTTTTTGCATTTCATCAACGGTACCAGGGGTACTGAAGCTCTAGTGTAATAGTGTAAAATTAACATCGTTAGCCCCCGAAGGCCACAAGGCTACGATAATTGTTCCTTTTACGTTTGACTTGGAATCCTAGTGTCTCTGCAACAACTTTTTTATCAGACCAACCAACTACTATAATGACATTTGTTAATTCTTGGCACCGCCTTCTGCTTTTCTTGTTTTATTCATGCAGTCGCAGTCAAAAACCAGATCATCGGGCAGCAAACCCTCTTCCTACCCCCTCGAAAACCACCATGCTCGTGAGAAAAAACAGTGGGGCGTCAGAACGTCTTAACATCAAACTAGGACTCCCGAAGGTTAAAAAATAAACGACGTCATGATCTTTGTGTAATTTCACATCTTCAATGTTTTGAACGGTTGGAAAGTGAAATTTGTTTTTTCATACGACGATAAACAATTAGAATTCCTTGAATGTAACTTCAAAACCTCCGAGCAGTATCTTAAGGGATTATCAAGGTACTTTACTGGGCGTTACGTGTTTTTGTCAAAACTCTTGTTTTCACCGTATGCCACCCCAATCCTTCTCTGTCTCGCGCTTCTCAATAAACTCATGCCAAAGAAAAAACCCCAGAAACTCCGCCTCGCATCAGGTAGTTTATAAGGCAAAAAGAAAGAATAGGGGCAGTAAAGTGTGTACCTTTAAAGCAGCATCAAGGGTTGTGTGTTTTATGGAGAATATTGCGTGGTGTTTTTTCTCGACGCGATTTTTTGCGTCGACGCGATTTTTTTGCAGCGACCTATCTCCTCCGGACTTCTCCTCAAGGACATCGAGGACGATTTCGAGCTCTCCCTCCACTCTACGCTGGGTCGATTCGCTCAACTCGGTGTTCAACAAGACGAAAACCAGACCACAGCAACGATGGGAAGAAGAAATCGCGACCAAAACGAATCGAGACATTTACACCTACGTGGACATCATTTGTGCCTCCTAATATCTGGTCTAATGATAACTAACCACTGAGTAATGGTGAAATAAATAAATAAATAAATAAATAAGTTTGAAATCATGCAGCTAACGACTTTCAACTTATTTTTGTTTACTATAATTTCATTACTTGCCGTAACTGTTTCGAAACCCATTTTATCGAAGCACAATCACAGCACTTTGCATGTGCCATCAAAATCCAAGCCAGAAGAAGACACACCAACACCGGTGGCGGCATCAAAGCGAGAAGCAAAACTCGCAAAACTCAATCAGGAATGGCAATTGATGAGCGAAGACGAAATGGTAAGTTCCGTTTATTTCTTTTACGTCACAATATTTTTTATTCATACAAAAAATGAGTTATAACAATGGAATTCCTTTTTGCCATAATATAAAAATTCCACGTATCGTTTCGTATACTACAATAGCAACAATAAGCTATCTTTCTTATCCTCTGATAGAAAACGAAATCCCATAAATAAGTGAATAACAAAGAAAAAGATTGCTGCAACTCACTTTTTTTCTGACAAAGGATAATACGTAAATGCGCGCCACGCAATGCCTTCATGGCTTTTTTTCTAGCTTTTTTTGGTGCATCTACCGTATAACCGACCCCCGTCATTATTATTTTTACGCAACTATAAATGATCAAGTTCAACAAACTTTTATCGTAACCTTACGCTTGATATAAATTTTCAGGATTACTACGAAGATTTGATAATGAAAGTTCACCTAAAGTATGGTCATCGCGTTAACAAGACTAAACCGTTTTCGAGAGGCAGCGACGACACCGACGACTATGCTGATGATGATTATGTTGAAAAAAAACATCTTTCCAGTTCTAAATCTCACAAACTTCGAAGGGATCAATTTTAATATTGTTTACAATCGTTAACGGACAATCATGTAAATCATCATCTCAAATCTTATTCATGGTGTCTTTCGTCACATGTAATATAAATCAGAAAACGTGTCTTGTTCTAAAACTTTTTATTTTCTATTTTTTTCACATTTTGGAACATAATTTATGCACACGATTTCATTTACCTAATTTATTTCGCATTCAAAAATGATTTCTTCCGGGTATTTTTCTATTATTCCATTAGTTATCGAATTAGTAACAGGATCACACTTGCGTATATAAGCCTACGTAAACATAATTCCCCAGACAGCTTTTTTCACACACTATATTGACTACAAATGCCCTAATGTCTAAACATTGTTGTTCTCTTGACCCTTTTTATGGTGGAATAATGAATTACTATCATTGTTGTAATAAAGTTGTTAAAAATCTTACACAAATGCACGCACACGTGAAATGTATCGCGGTTTACCAAGGATAGGTACTAAAGATAGATTTGTTGGTATTTCAAAGCACATTGTTTACGGATGTGTACCTTAACTTATTTTCAGCAACTTTGTATTTTTTGTTATTGCAGTACAATAGTTGGCATTTATCAATGCGAATAAAGGAATGATAAACAATTTGTTTACTGAATTGCGTATACAGTAGGTATACACAAGCTATGATAAAGTTTCTAAACAAGCACGGGCGGTTAAAAATTTAACAACAATTCATAAAAATTATACGCTGAAACTCGGCTGATATGTAAATACTGTAATCGGTGCAAATAGTTAAAACACTAAAAATTATTACACTTTCGTATCTTGAAAAGCAATGTACAAATACGATTACGGCTGTGAGATGTGGGCACTCACAAAAGACGAAGCTCAGACGCTCATCCGCGGCCAACGACGTCTCGAATGTGCTATTCTCAGCGCACGGTTGATCGATTTCGGTCGGATGTTCCGATTCAAAATCCGAACGTTCGGATGATCCGATCCATGATCCGATCCGATGATTCGGAGAATCCGATCCGTCATCCGATCCGAAATCCGACGCTTCGGATGATCCAATCTGATATCCGACGGATGACCCGTCGGATACCACCTCTGCTGTGCAGCCAGTTTTGAATATTTACAACCAATATTTGAAGTTTTATCTTTAAATTTATTCGCAAAATAAGTTAAAGGAATGTTATTTATAAACGAAAGATACCTTTACACTCTAAAAAACGTACGTGAGTCATACATAAAACTTTATCAGATCTGACAGTGGTGATTTTGTGAACGCATTGACGCAGTTCAATTCTTTTTCAAATCCGTGCAAATTGAAATTCAGTTAAAAATGTATACGTGTTTTTTCTAGGTTTTTTTTATTTTCGAATCTTACCAATAATATCCGGGGGATTACTTTTGGGCGGGGAAAATCCCCGAGGGTCCCGAGATTAATCCCACTGGAAATTTCGATTCACTGGGGATTCCCCGTGAATCTAGATTTTAAACTACAAAATTAAATTTGTTTTTTTAAACATTGTTGCAAATGTTTTCATAATTTGAAGGTTTTTTGGGCACTCTAAAGTCGAACCAAGAACGAGTATTGTGAAGAATTTTTTTTTCCAAAAACAATAACCGACTGTTTTTTTTTAACATTATTGAATAATGAACCATGTTTCAATGTGAAGTTTACTTGAAAAAACCTCGCCGTGTTTTTTTCTAACTAAAATCCGTAAATACTATTCTTTTACACTTTTTGATCATAAATGGTTCTTATCAATCAATCAACCAATCACTTATTGTTTTTCGTATTAGCAACCAGTGTTCCTCTGCCTCCGACTCAGAGTCGACTCTTTCACTTTGACTCTTCGGAGTCGACTCTTTGATGAAAACTTTTTGAAAAAATACACATTTATAGCCATTTTTGGTGCCAAATTTTCGATTTTGTAAAACAAAACAAAATGTCGATTTTATAAAACAAATTATCGCAAAAAGGAAAACCCACATGAAACAAATACGCAGTTATTAGGCGTTTATTGATGCATTTTCTGTCAACCTATTTTGACTCGGAGTCAATGAGTCGATTCGAAAGAGTCGACTTTTTCGACTATGAGTCAGAGTGTACATACATATGTCAATGTAAAAATATCAATGTAAAAAAATTTAAAAATGTATGTAGGTCGCTGCTTCCAAAATTGTTCGAGCGAGTCAACGATGCTGTGTGAAAAATACAAACAGAAATTTTTTTGGACTCAAACATGCATGGTTTTCAACATTGAATCAAAAATCATGAAAAATACATTTTCCAAATTATTATTTTTGTTTTTATTACGATTTCATTTTTAGCTTCTATTTTTTTATCGATCAGCAGAAATTCCCCGTCATACATGATGCAAGTTACATCGAAGAATCAACCGAATAGAAAACATTCTACTTGCACGTGTATTCAAACGTGTGCAACAAAGATAACCAACGAACAGTGAACGACGCAGATCTATTGCATGTTACAGTTGCACGTAGTCTGAAAGTAAACAAAACCAAAAATCTGTCGGCATGAAACATTTGAGTGATCAGGAACTACCAAGATGTTGTTCTGTTTTTATTTCATTTTCATTTCATTTATTTACCGCCAGGGACATAGTTCTGTTTTTATCTTACTGTGAAAACAGTGCACATTTGCAAAACATTTTTGCAAACTCGACATAAACAATACTAAATATGTTCTCTGCCACCCCCGCCACTGAAATAAATTATTTATGTACATGTCGCGCAACGTCCATTTTTAACAAACCTTTGGCATGCGTTCAAAAATGAAATATAAATTCTAACGTTTTAAATATTAATTCAAACGTGTGTTTTAAAAAAAGTGAAACGGTGAGAAACAATTATGTCAATTGGATTAAAACTTGACCCGAGTATTTATTAGATAAGCATTCGGATAAATCACTTCGGTCACTACGCTTGTTGTAAAATCGGTATTTTGCTTACGAAATACCATAAGATAATTGTAATTTTTTTTATTTATTGAGTTCACCGTTCTCTTAGTGGTTCTGCTTCATGTTATTACCCGTATTTAATTACGTGTTTTTCAATTTATGTATACACAAAATTCTCTAAAAAACATGACCAACAATTGCCGGAAATCCCAGTATTGGCGTGAAAGTGAACCATATGTATATAACATATATACGCAAGAACATTCAAGTTAAGCCATGTTGTTTTGGTATGTTTTTGAGAACAAATAACATTTTTGAGTATTATCGGCACGCAACATTAGTAAATGACATAAAATCAAAGAACTTTTATACCTAACATAACTTTTCTCACCCAAATCGAACTTTCACGTCCAGAGTTTTTCAGATTCATGGAAATGATCGTTCAACGAGCAGTTACCCTATTTTGATGTTGCATGACTTTAGCAGCAACGCAGCGTACAGTCATTGGCAGCATACGACGTCCGTAGAACAGGTTCAATACTTTTTTAGCCCTTTACACCCCTTTTTACAATTTTTTTAGAATTATTACGATGAACTTATCACTGACGGACTCATCCGTTATGGTATCAAAAAACCTACACCCATCTCCGATACACATCGAAACAACAAAACAACCCACATGAAACAATGGTGGGAAATTTGACAACGTAAGAAGACAACTTCAAAGAATGCTGATTTAATCGACCCATAGTGGGGTGGTATTCTGTCTTTTTTTCATTCCCGGTGCAAATTTGATCAACTACATATATACGTCGAGTCTAAATTCCATACTGTGTTATGTTACTTGACTTGAAAATGCACGGCTAGTGTTCATGTGGTATTCAACAAATTGTGTGTACAATTTGAAAAGTATGTATGTAATTTATGATAGTTTATGCACTTTTTTTTCATTTTAATTTTAAAAGCAACAAAAAAATGTTCCATTATTTTTTATTTTTCCTCCCGCAATTTGCAACAATGATATCATACCGCATGCAACGTCCAGAAAAGCACCAAAAATTATCATCTCATTATTATTATAATTTTTAATCTTAATATAAGATGCACAATTTCATAAATTCGTTTTTTGTCGCAAAATTTTTTTTAACATTTTATGGCATGACGTTTTTTGTAAATTTAAAAAGTCAACGGCAAGTGCAACCTGGTAAAAAAAACAAAATCTAATCCTTCTCTAGAATTTTTTTCTATTATTATCTAACACTAATCACAACGATGACATACTGACTATGTCATCAATGTCAGGGTTCTTTTTTTTCATTTACGTAACGCAATTTTGTTTGAAGGGCTTCTACGTCGGCGTTTAATCCAGAAAAAATGTAACAAAATAATTAGTATACGATTCATGGAATCAGCTTTTTTTGTAGACTTCTGTTTCACATCAAAAATAATATGGCAAAACATATATGGCATTCTAATTTAATGTCATAAAATGAGCTGTATGAAAAAATTGACCTTCAGATTTTAAAGGTTAGCAGATCCTTGTGATGTCTACATTTTAATTAAAAATGAAGAATTTCAAAAGAACAGTCAGATAGACATTATGAATCATTTTATGACTAACTAATTTAACGCGTCTCACAGACTTCATTTTGTCATCATGGTTTCCGTATACAATTTTTATAGTACCTTGCAATTAAATTGTTCCTTTGCGTAAGCAACCAAATCATCTCTTGCCATTGTACGTACAATCAAATCCGTTTGACGCAGTTCGTAGAAAATGTAAATGGACAACATGCAAAGTTTTTTGTCTTAAGTAATAAGGCCCTCGTTCTTTATAATCTTTGTATATGTGTATGTGTGTATGTGTGTGTGCGTGCGTGCGTATGTAACGGGCGTACGATGAATCATTTCTAGTGGATGGATACAACATATTCCACCCCTCTTTTTAAGGCGGGTCGTTCCATTACGTGCGCGCGCCAAAGGATTTAAATATAAGCTGTGACTTTTGTTAGGTCTTTCCACTTCTTTAAGGCAAACACGATTATAGTTTTTGTCAGACGACTACAACGATCCTATCCTGATAATCATGTTCAAACAAAGTTTAATGTTTTTTAACTGTGTTGCCATTTTATTTACCATTGTTAATTTTGCCAAATGCGCCCCAACAACACTCAAATCTAACATTATTAATACCGAATTTGAAAAATCCTTTGTTGAGGATGAAAACACCATTACAAATTTTGGTAGGTTTAAATGTTTTACGAAAGACGTTGTTTACATTTAATTATTCCTTACAGGTTGCTACGTTCACCTGGATGAGCAAAGCTACAATAAAAAACTTCAACTCACTGTTACGACAGCCACTGACAACGGCAGATTCAAAAAGGCATGCATTGTTCAGTTGCCAAGTACTCCATTGAGATTAAACATCTACAGCCTTTCGCTTGATTCGAAAGCTGATATGGTTCTCATTAGTGGCAATCGGCAAACTCGGCCGCAGTTTAAGCGACAACTTGCAGTTTCAGGTAATCTTTTACACTATATGGACCCTTTTACGACTTTCTAACACAACTTCTTAAAAATTGTTGTTGTTGGAAATGAGTCAAAGTTATCCTATCGTTTCCAATAGGATAACTCTAATCTGAATAAAAAACGCAGCCATAAATATTACATTTGATATATATCTAATGTTTTTTTTCTAATGTTTTTCTTACTAATGTTTTTTTTCTTTTCAGACATGAACAAGCAAATAGAAATTCTCAACAAGTATTCCTACTTGATTGTAAAAAATGCTCAATCTGGTGATAACATCCGATTTGTGTTGAATCCGACGTCTGAAAACAACTCGTTTTAATCCCAATCTTTCAACGCATCCAACCTTCTTCTTGCACACGGTTCTGACAGAATGACACATCGAATGAAATTACAGTATCCTCGTTCTTGCTCATGTACATAAGAAATATTTTGTGTATAGTATCATTTGTTTGTTAAAAATGAAGAATGACTGCCTTGATGATTCTTTTTTTGCTTACTGTCCATTATGAATGTTGTTTCAACAAAATGAATACACAATCCAAAGATGACATCTGCAAAATATTTCAACGTGTGCAACAGTAGGATGACCTTTCTTTCTATTCAAATTCAAAACACAAAAATGCCAAAAGCAAGGAAACAAATTGTATATGTATTAGGCATGCACAGAGGCCTCTGCAGAGGCCATTGAATTAAACTACAATACCCCAATGCTTTAATTAAATTTTTTATGTGTTCTAAAACCGTGTGCAAATGTACATAACATTGTTTATAGATTGTCGGTGATTTCACCTTTGTTTAATTTTTATCAAATCCTGAAACTAAAGAAAGGCTAGTGACATTTAAAATGACATTTGCGGAAAAAAATGTATCTGTACATGTACATAGACTGCATCCTACGCACGACCTTTAAAACAACGGATCTAATGTAGTGGGAAATAAATAGGGTTTACGACGAAAATGTCGAAAAAAGGTGTTTATTTGTTTGTATTCGTTTAAAAGGTCGTCGTCTTTATTGCTTTTAAAACCCCCATGGCAAACAAACAAGTCTTTCACGAATACCACCTACACGTATACGTGTAAGTGATAAATTTTTTTGGATAAATTTTTTTGATAAATGTGATCTATCGAGCTTTTACATCCTTTGTTGCACATAAAATCCCCAATTACATACTAAATATAAGCTCAAACATATAGCAAGCGGCTTTTTTGTCTTTTTTGGAAGCACGATTTCCTTTGAAACAGGAAACGTCAGAAAGCACAAATTATTGCCACCAGTTCATAAAAAAACAGATCTGTGATTCTTGTCGCCACTGTGGCCTTTTGCAAATTACCTATGACAAAAAATAAGTATAGCGAACGAACGTCAATTGAGACAATAACCTTTTAGAAAAGCAGGTGAATTTCTGTTAGACAGAAAATTATTCTCAGAAAATTTCTCTAACGCGAGTTGTGCGTCAAAAATATCTAAATCGTATGCAGTACTTTCGAACAGTTATTATATGACGGCTTAACTTCAATTGTGAAGCAAAACTCATGAAACAACGACAACGTCAACAAGTTCTTTAATTCCAACAAAAAAACGATAATTAGCCAGCAGCACAGAGCAGTCATCTGTATGGATAATCACGATCAACGTTAATTAGATAATTTTTTTGGAAACCAGGAAACGATATTGGTAACACCTTCGTCTATTTTCTGGCAAACGTTACATTTTGGGTTCTATGAAAAACTACTTGTTAACATTTTACCCGGAAATAACATTTTTTAATCAAATTAAGATTCAACTGTAGGCAAGTATTGAACTTCCTGGTAAGTAGTTCAACTTCACGACAAGTGTTCCAAAAAGTTTCCGGGACCCGAACCGGAGCTGAAATCGAAATTTTGTCGTTTTGAATACTCGGAACCAGAACCGAAACCAAAAGTGATTTTTTCAAGTACTCAAACCGAGAACCGGAACCGAAAGTTGAACAATCGAATACCCGGACCGGAGCGGAATCGAAATCGAAGTTCAGTTGTTTCGAGTAATCGGAATCGAAACGAATGTTTCCGACCCCCCCCCCTCCAACTTCGAAATCTGCGCCGACAGAGGATGACGCCCCCTGCATTCTAATTACTATATTATGATACCATTAATTGTTTATTTATAAGAAAACCATGGTATTTAGCAATTAGGCTTCAGCTGTTGCATTTCCGTCTGGAACACTTCAGGCAGACGGAAATACAGTCGATATGTTTTGTGAACAGTGTCTCACTAAACACTTCCCATACCTTGTGTTCCCTTAAGGGAAGCCACGTTCAGAGACGTAAATTCTGGACAAATCCTAATAATGCCGGTTTGACTTCAAAAGATTAAATAATAGATTTTTCTTACAAAAGATTCACATCGCATACATTGGTGTAAGTCAATCGCCATTAGCAGAAGTCTAAAACAGGGTGATCCTAATACTCGGCCGGTCTGGGCAGGCACGCGAACCCGTTCAGCAGGGATTAAATGGAGTTTTATAATAAAATAGATAGATAGATTTGACTCTTGTTTGTGCGACATTTTAATAATAAAATTATTTAAAAAAGGTAAATACTATAACAATGTTCGAAACCAACAACACAAACTCTGTTTGTTTTTTTATGGATATTTCAATTTTATTTTTTTATTTATTTATTTATTTCACCATTACTCAGTGGTTAGCAAACACGTTTTTAGCGACACTAATTTGATCAAATGCACTTTTTTATTGGCAGTCGGCATACTATGTATCAGCAAACGCGGAAATTATTTATGGACACTAAAAATTAAAAAAAAAGGTTTAATGGTTAAAAACAAATGTTAAGGGAGCATTTTTTTGATATACATATTCGCGTTCATGTGCTTTGTTGTGCTACGCAATTCTAATTTATTTGTTTTTATCGAAGCATCACATGCAGATGGATAATGTTGCGCAGTGCGTTTCATTGTGGTTCTTCGTTTTCGTTCCGACCCTTCGCGCCTTTCTCTGCCGCTGTGCTCCTTTAGCGCTCCTAATGCGAGTGCGGGTACTCAAAATGGGGTCATTTTGAGGAAAAAATCTTAGATTTTAAAAGCTGTTTTCTTCACTCACAAAAAACAATGTATAATCTATAAAACAAAAATGTATTATTCGCAATACAAAAATGTATGGGTAAACTGATCAACACATTCAATGTATAAATTGCGTGATTATACATTTTTTGTATTAGTAATAAAACCACTATTGTATTATACGTTAAACAAAAAATGTATAAAATGAGGCTTGGCAAAGTGCGTTGAATGCGTTTTCCTTACTGTCGTTTTTAGGCCACCGTTCGTTCCCTCGTTGCAACCCCCTTGGTTTTCGGTACTTTTTACATAATTTATTGATAACGACAAATAAAAAAAAACAAACTAGCAACTCCACACAAAAAAGAAAAAAATGAAGGTATAAAATGATGAGATGAGGGAAAATGAGCAGGATCTTTTGCAGTCGCTTTACCTAAAAACAAAAGAGTTCGTCAGGTCTCCGAGTTTTTCTTCCAACTTACAGTAAATTTGAAGAGAAGCAAGGTTGCACATCATCTGAAACTTTTCGTGAAAACAATAACGAAGCTTTAAAGTTTTTATCCCCCCCTTAATTTCACACCAACTGCCTTTAAACCTATTTTTTACTCTTTTTCGCGATTGTGAAGCCGGTTTGGCACCCCATCTGTCGCAGCGCAATCCTACCTAACAAATCTCAAGCAAGAACTCATCATACAATCGCAAAAAAAAATTAAAAACAGGTAAAACTTGGTTGGTTATCAAAAAAGTGCCCAATTATTTTATAATCTTTAAAAAAACTTACGTTGGCATCATCACCACATTGGAGTGATGCTGTCACCACACCGGTCAGTTGGAGCCGCTTGGAGGATGTCACCTGAAAAATCTGAAATAAAAACAAGACAATTCACGCTAAAAAAACAACAATTACAACACGAACGAGAAAAAAAGAACATGGACAAAAAAAGAACAAAGTTGGGCTGATCAAGCCGAGCGCTGCGACGCAACATTCGTGTTGAGACTCCTCGACAACGGAAAAGTCGCAGAACGCGCTGTTTGTAAAATTAATTGGACGAAATTTATTTCTAAATTCGAAAACTTAGGTTTTTGAATAGATATTTGTAAATTTTTTGTTTTGATAAAAGAGATTCAAGCGTTGTCGTTCGAACTGGGCTACTGGCGTTTTTCAAAATTTTCATTTTTGACAAAATTAAAGGAGGTGTACTAGAAAATTCATTACTTGGTAAAAAATAAAGTTACGCATGCAGTTAAAAATGAATTCGAAGCGCAACAACATTTTCTATCCAGTAAAAATATGCACATGATTCATAATAATTTTCAAATGCCTGAGAAACTCAAACTTCCAAAAAATTTTCCTGAAATATGAATTTTCAAAATTTTTTCGAAGCGTAATCCAAAAACTAAAATCGGCATCGCATTCTACAGTATCTTTTACATCTGGAGCGATTGTTTCAGAATTTTATATTTTTTCCGCGCGCCAGTGCAAATTTTCTTCTGAACCTCCTTTTTTTGGTGAGCAGACACCAAAATTTTTCAAAGTAGGGTTCGGTAAAAAAATCGGCATGGATCGCGTTCGAAATGCATTTACGCGAAAAGTTAGGGTCCGGGGCAGAAATGAACGCTGAAGCGAATGACGTACTCTGTTTTTTAAATTGAGTTCTAAAAAGTTCCGAAAATCTAATTTTTCTCAGAAATTTCATTTTTTTCAAAACTTCTAAGGTGATAAGGTATAGTTTTTTCTTCAAAATCAATTAGAGAATTTTGTTTCGCTTCAGAATTGCTTTTGTTTGCCTTCCTAGCTCATTTTGTTTATGCGCCGCGATTTTTCTACCATACCTCCTTCGATTTTGTTAATTTTGACCGAATTAAAAAAAAGAATTATGTCAGCATAAAGAACGCCCCTGAAACTGTCTGTAAACAAAATTTCCTAAAAAAAACTGAATTTTGGGCTGAGTTACATTTTTTTGTAATGTTGTACGAAATCCACATCCTCAAAATGCATTGACTCGCGCGCAACATGCGAACGCCTCAGCAGGCAATACAAATAATACATTTTTTGTATTGCCGCTGCAATTGCCGGAAATTCCTGTTTTATACATTTTTATGTATAACTCATGATACAAATAAGTATGAATCAGTAAGACACAACAATTGTATAATACATATTTTTTTGTGAGCAGTTCCAAAGCCAATTTTTCCAAAACTAATTTTCGATTATTTTTTACCAAAAATTTTATATTTTTTGAACCTCCGATCGCTTCATTTTGAACGCGACTACTGTTTTTCATGATTTTTTTTATGAATCAAGAAAAATAAAAATGTTCTATTGTTGAATGCTTGTAAAACGTCTAAACGTGTATCGTCTAGACTAACTCCTGCGCTGATAGTCGAAATTTAAACGCATCACTGAAATACACACCGAAGTACACTGACATGATTACTGTCACAAGAATTTATTTTAATCCAAAAGTGACAAAATCAATAAGACCGATTTGGATTAGATTTGTATTTATTGATGAGTCGTTCCCAAGAACCCAGAACCGGAAGTCCGATACATAAATGCTTGTAAAATTTGCCTATGATTTTAAATGTCACCGTACATTCAATTTCTGGTACCAAATGTAACCCGTTGCTAATTCGATGAAATTATGTGTATAGTGGTGGCCTTTTTCTGATTACCATTGAACGCATGTATGCACACGCATGGTCTTGAGCAAAAAAACATGCCCCGTGCCGGACAGTCAAATATGCGATGGTAATCAAAGCACAGCGACAAAACATCGCCACTTTTTTTAAAAAAATTAGGTCCAGATCAAATTAAGAGTTAATGCAAAGCGACAACTTTCTCGCAATATAGTGCATCTCAGATATCGTGGCAGTAAGAGGTTAAAAAAAAATAAATGGTAGCTCAAGGACAAAAAGTTGAATTGTCGACACTTCCTCTTCTGTATAAGTCGAGGTTAATTCTATCAGACGTGTTAAAAATAGTACAAATATTTGAAAAACAATCTTAAAAAACAGATTAGTCGCAGGTAGAAAAAATTGTTTGAGTTCCCGCCTACTTGAAAAATGACCGGCGCTCGTTGAAAAAAAAATGAAAAGGCTATCAAAGTTATGTACGACGCTTCGCCTTTTTTTGAACTCGTTACGCCCATTTCTTCGTGACCCACTTCACCGATTTGATCAAACCGAGGGACGGAGCTGGTCAGTAAGTCTGCCAGTCTGGTACTGTCTGGTCAGATTTTGTGGAGATGAGATATCAAGGGTTTCTGATACCCCTGAGTTTGGCACTGATATCATATGTGATTTCGGTAAGCTTCATTTGTTGCTGTTGTGACACATTTTAAATTACGCACAAACTTCAGGCACCGGTACAGTCCGATGAAGTAAACACTCTCGCTCAAGACAATGCTCAAGTTCAGGTCCTTCTTGACGAAATTCGTCTTGAAGGGCTCAAAAAGCACAACGCATTTGCTGACTATGTGGGTTAATTTCTAATTAGTGTTAATTGGCTGATTTTTTCTGTATAATTTTTCTTGGTGTTGAAGACGTCAACTTTTGTATTTTTAGAGCCCAGCCAAGAGCAAGGATCTGATAAACAGTGTAACCTTCGATGACGGCACCGAAGCCAGTGTCAACCGTAAAATCTACGATTACCTCTTTGAAAACGACATTGTTCTCACGATTCCTCAAGCACAGACCATTCTTTCTGAAATCAAGAACGGTAAGCTGTTGTACTGTTTTACTGTTTACCCGATCTGATAGCCACCGGCGTACCGCACCATTTGTCAAACAAAATTCGAGATGACCTCGTATCGGGTGCCGCCTGTCATTCATTACACAAACGATGATGTGTGAAGCACAAGTGTTTTCGCACGTCTGTATCGGTGTGAAATCATTTGTCAAATTCCCAACTCACCTGTCTGAAGAAAATTGTTTTGCAAAAATGCACAAAAGACCCTGATCTTGTTAAAAAAAAATTTGTACGTAATCTAATTAACAAACTCTCGGGGACCTTTTTTTAAAGGTGACCGGCAGGTAAACGCGAGGTTATAGTACATTTTTCAAATTATTTGCATTAGCACGAAAAAACAAGAAACTAAATTTTTAGTTTACGTGAAAAAAATGTTTCTTTTCTCGATTCCCACGCAAAACTCACAGTTGTGAAGAGTTTGACACAATTTTGAGTTTTATGACTTTCTCAAAGAAGGAGAAAAAAATTTACGATGCAAACCGTTTTGAATTTATTGCCTCTTGCATCGTTGCAAAAAATGTTTTTTTTGTGTACTAAAAAATATAACGATATTTATTCAGGTAAAAATGAACGCCCTACAAGACAAGCGCAGCCGGGAGCAAATTATCTGTGGAAAAACTACCGCGTTCCTTACATGTTCAAGTTTGCTGATGGTAAGACAAAAAACAATTCGTTACACATCAAAAGAATGAATTACAGATGAATGGCAAAAGCTGATTCGCAGAGCACAGGATCACATCGAATCCGAAACCTGCATGCGTTTCGTTTACGATGAAACCGCACCTGATCGCCTCGAATACACGAGAGCAGGTGGATGCTGGTCCAATGTTGGACGCATTGGTGGCCGACAGACCGTGTCCATTGGTTATGGATGTGACGCACTCGGCATCGTTGCCCACGAATCGCTCCATGCTCTGGGACTTTGGCATGAACAATCGCGCTACGACCGAGATGGCTTCATCAAGATTGACTTTGGCTTCATTTTCCCAGGTACGCAGAGCAACTTTGAAAAGCGTACGCCCAAGACGTCGGATAACTATGGTCAGCCCTACGATCTGGGATCTGTCATGCACTATGGACCTAAAGCTTTCTCTACTGACTATGACAGGTAAGGAAACTGAAACCTGAACCAAAATTGAAATTTGTGGTTACCCGAACCAAGAACCGGAACTTTGGAGACCTCGGTCGGTTTCGGTTCTTGATCCGGGTACTCGACAACAAAGGATGCCCCCAAATGTCTTAAACCTATAATTTTATTTTTTTCAGAAACACAATCGTAACCAAGGATCCGTTGTACCAAAAAACCATTGGTCAACGTATCGGAATTTCCTTCAAGGATGCACGCATGATCAACATCCGATACTGTGATGCAGTGTGCTCCAAAAAACTCGACTGCCAGAACGGCGGTTACACCGATCCCAACGACTGCAGCAAGTGCAAGTGCCCTCGAGGCCTCGGAGGCAAACTCTGCGACGACGTTGCGTACACCGCGAATTCTGAATGCGTAGCCGGCGAATACACTGCGCAATCCAACTGGCAGACACTGACAAGTCCAAGTCCCCTCACACCGTCCCTGGATTGTTTCTGGCGACTCACAGCTCAGCCAGGTGAACGCGTAGAGATTGAGTTCCTGAGCAACGCATTTCCCTGCAACGACGCGTGTACGAGCTTCGTTGAAGTCAAATATCTGGCGGATAAGACAACTACCGGAGCTCATATCTGTTGTCTTCCTCCTGACTCGACGATTCTTTCTGAAGACGAGTTCAGTCTGCTATACCTGCATACTGAAAGCGACCTGGTGCCTAACTACCTGGGCTTCAACATTCGTTACCGCTCGGTGCCACAGACAGCAAAGCCTTCGATTATTCCGACAACGACGACGACAACTACGCAGCGCACAACGACCTATGGCCGCGGGGATCCCAACTGGAGTGAATGGGGAGGCTGGTCGCAGTGCTCAGTCCGCTGCGGAGGTTGTGGAGAGCGTGTTAGGGTACGTGCCTGCTACGGCGGTAACGGTCGGTGCTCTGGATCGGACACAGAAAAGGAGCCCTGCGGTCAGGATCCCTGCAGCGCGCCCAAGGCAAAGACCACCCGCTGCAAAGGTCGCCTTGTCCTTCCCTGTGATCTCCTCGATGAACTCGACTTTGGCACGGTCAATAGCAATCCCGTTCTCCAGCAAACAGCCAGAAATACCCAAATTCTCAAACGTGCCCGTCGTGAAGTTCACGAACGTCGTGTCAAACGATTTGTCGACGGAAACAAACAAATGGAAGCTGGCGATTTCTGTGAAAAGTAAGTTTTCACAAAAAAAATTCGTTTACACATGCGACGTGTGTAAACATTCAAAAAAAGAATCCTGGAAATTAAACCATGCGAAAAAAATTACGCAATGCAATGCAAACACGATGACACAACGTGATCTAATGCTTTGATTACGATTTTTTTCTTTTTTCAGACGATTCAGTTACAACTGCCCTACTTCGCTCCTGACAATCAACATCGACAGACGCAGCCAGGATCCTGCCGCTTCGGATGGACTGGCAACCTGTTGTCCAAACTACTACCGTAGTCAGGGAAAATGCGTCAAGGGAAAGAATCTTACACGGGCTAAATTTTACTAGCCAGTGAAAATAATGATAATTTAATTAAATAATTTACGAGAACGAGAGAGAGGAGGTCCAAACTGTCAAAAGAGGGATAAAGTCCCTGTTTTATTTTTTATGGAAAACTAATAAATAATTACACACGCAAGCAAAGCAAAAACCGGCCAACTGAATCAGAGTGACTTCAAAGTGGGAGCGATCTGAGCGATCATATCGCTGGCAGTCATCGATCGACCAATAGATGAAAAAGTCTGGCGCCCGAGAAAACGAATAAACTTTGTAGCAGCCAGAGCGCCGTGGAGGAGCTTGGTTCGGGGATTGTTGGCAGCTTCGGGCCACCTGAGCGAAGCCCAGTGGGCGAAGACAGGAATTGCGCCGCTCAGGAGATCGCCCTGTCCGCCACAGCGTCTGGGGGTAGCTGGGTCTCCGCATTCGAGGACTTGAAAAAGCAAATGTGAAAAAAAGGGTAAAATCAGCGAAAAGATCGATACCTTTTTGACCGTCGCTCACAATATCCACAGCTCCCTTTCGCAAAACACAACATCCGAGGTTCTCGGCAACAAGTCTCACATTTTCACCGATTTTTGTAGATTGATTCGTTGTAGGAAACACGGCTGACCATAAACGATCGAATTCTCGGTGATTTGGGGTCAGAATAATATTTGGGACGTTTTTGACGTAATTTAGACCGCTGTTAACAAAATGTAGACCGTCCTGCAACGAAAACTTTCAAAAACTACTATTCCTTCTGAATTCTGAAATTTTACGTAACAAAATTTTCAAAACACCATATTTTGTTTTTTTTTTGAAATTTTGTCACTTTGACATAAAAAATGGTCGTTTTTGAAATTTTGTCAATTTTGGAATTCACAAGAAAACCAACCGCATCAATGACAACAGGAAGTTGAGGCTTCTGTTTGACGAGATTCATGAGCTCCTGGTAAACACCTGTGCAGTAGCCTTCGCGTCCAAGTCCCGGTCCGAACGTAAGACCATCGAAGACGGGCATCCGTCGTGCAATAATATCCATATCAAAGCCGGGATGAACGATGAGATCCGGCGAGAAGCCCTTGATAACGCTGGCAGCATCGCGATGCGTGTAGACAAAAGAAAGGTCAGCGCCGAGTCGGAGCGGGGTAATGGAAGCGTAGTAGGGGGCACCGGTGTAATCCTGGCTGCCGCCGACAATTGCGATTTTGCCGCACGATCCCTTGACCAACTTGGGGTCGTTCAGGTCCGGGAGGTAGCTCTGCCAGGATTCTGAATGTGAAAAAATGGGCGAGAATGGGCAAAAAAAGAAAGGAAAAGAAGAAAAGTTGAAAAACTTACGATCAAAGTTGTCAAAAGCCATGGAAAAGGTAGAAATTTCACGAACTGGGAAGACTGAAAGAAGGTATCGTAAAATTATGTTACGGCGATACGATATTGTCTCGACACAAATTTTTTATCTTGGCACGTTTTTCATGTTTTTGTTACGTTTTTTTGTCCATTAGATGCTGTTTTGTATCGTTTCGGTGTTTTTGGGCTTTCCTAAGCCATCATTGGGAACCTCCGACAGTTTTTCGAAAAATCTAGTGCATCTTTTATCGACAAGAGTCGTAAAGTATTTCGACCTGTTATCAATCGTAAAAGAATATTTCTTAGATTTCGAGATTGCTAGTCGCTATTCTCTAGTGCCACATCTTATACCTTCAAAAGAACCATAAAAACAAATCTTATTTTGCTTCTAAACATCGCACTCTTTACGTCCAATTTTCTCTACAGTAAAAAATACGGACAAATAATAATAGAGACAAAGGAATAATAAATACAACAGCGCAAAAACTTTCTAGAACCGTCAAAAACAATGAACGTAAAAACAATTGAACAAACAAACAAGCAACAAGAGATCCGGTTTTTCAGGTTGCAGAATTGCTTGCATTATGCCTGCATGATAAACAAACGTTGTTATTTATTTTTTCTGTTCCTTGGACTTTGTGAGTAACGATACTTTTTTCAACGCGTTGAGGAGTATTACTTTTGCTATCGTAAATTTATGTTTTTGTTGTTGTTGTAATTACGATTTCAGGGCAATGGGTTTCTGTAGTTTGCGTTAATTTTTTTATTTACACTCCATTTTTACCCTTTTTTGCAGTTTTTGAGCGTTTGCTCATAGTTCTCACCTACTTTTATCCAGCTTTCTTTTTTTCTTCTCGCTTACGTGTCCCATATAATATATGTGGTGTGTTCGTGTGAACTGCACTCTATTTAGCTTGCCTGTACATGTCCATGTAGGTGATTGCCAGTTAGTTACTAGTTAGCCCCCCGGCCAACAGGCATGCACGGAACAGAGCTTTGCAGCAGAGGGTGTATGGAGTGCACACATCGTTGCAATCTATCTCTTTTGCTCGCTGCTGCCTAGCCTAGCCTAAGGCCGGGACAGGACGAGTGCGACTCGTTCGTTTCTCTCCGTTTCGTGTTCCTTCCCTTTTCCAGTTTGTTTTTAGATTTTTTTTGTTCGGAGTGCGTCAGCGTTAGCGGCATTGTTTTATATAAAAAAAAACGTTCTCAAATAGATTTTTTTCAGCTAAGAAACATCAAGCTAGAAAGAAATCCATCATGCGAGGAGGATTTCGGCAAAATCGATGTAGGTTACATCAAAAATATTTTTCAAATTAAAATTTTACCCAAATCCCAATTTTTCCAGACAACCGAGGCGGTGGTGGACCCGAAAACCGTCGGGGTCGTGGTGGACGTGGTGGCCACGGGTATGACGGCGAACGCTCGATCTCCCCGAATCAGGAGCACGAAGTTTCGTCTCTCCGCCGTGAAGTCCGCGATTTGAGGCACTACGTCGATGATCTCTTTCGCCGGAATGAATCCATGTCAAACTCAATCTTTCGACTACGAGTACGTTTTTTTGAATCGTTTTTACAAAAAAATAGGGGTGGTATTGATTTTTATATGTTACGACGGCTGAAAAGCCTTCGTTTTTATGACGCCAGGTGTTTATGGTATGTGCTATGCATTGTCTTTCTTCGTTGAAGGGTAAATTAGTTTTTTTCAAAGAAATAGTTTTTTTTCGTTGATTAAAATTTTTTGGGTTTGGTTTTTTCCAGGCTACTGCTGTTTTTTACTTTTCAGATAAATTTATGAGTAAAAAATTGGCACTATGCCAAAATTAGCTTTTTTTTTGGTTGCTAAGGTACCTTGGCCCCAGGCCTTGGTGATAATTATGCATCCACTCGAAATGAGAATTTTTTTTAATTATTTCGAGTAGGTGCATAAATACTGCCTTTGTTTACTCTGGAACCCCCTGGAAGTAAAAAATCGAGATACGATCACTGATAAATTTTTTCTGCGATAAAAGAATTTTATTGACGCAAAAAAAAACGGGGAACTTTTTTTAGCTCGAAAACGAAGCGACAAAACGCAACGTAAAACGCCTGGTTGCCAAGACAGCACCGGCACCTACGAATCCCGACGCGCCGGAGATCGACTACGATTACTCGCAAATCAACGATGACTACATCCTCGTCGGCGGCCTTCTGGACCCATTCTTCCTTCGCTACGAAATCCCAGTTGTCCTCGATGGCATCACGTTCAAGTCCGCAGAACGCCTTTACTGGTACAAAATGGCCGCCGAATTCGGCGACGATGAAGCGAAGGAGAAGATCGTCAATGCTCCGACGTTTTCGGATGCCGAAGACGCTGCCCGGAAGATCAAGGGCTTCAAGCAGGCCGTGTGGGATACTGTCAAGCTGAACCACTGGGCCGAGGTCCAGAAAGAAAAGTTCGCCCAGCATCGGCACCTGTCGAACCTCCTGGTCTACTCCAAGCACACGTACATTGCGGTGTCGCACGCCGATCGCTTCTTCGGGACTGGCTGGCGGAAGAACCGACCGGAATCTGCAATCCCGGACGTATGGGACGGTGAGAACGAAGGCGGGAAGGTGCTCATGAAGCTGCGCGCCGAGCTGACTAAGGACTACAAACTTGAGGGCGATGAGCTTGCGGTGAGTGTTTTTTTTGGGTTTACATGTGAAAATTGATTAATTTTGGGATTTCTTTGCGTTCAAATTTTATATGTTTTGATCAAGTACTCTTTTTTTTAACTGGAATACCCGTGTCACGATGATTAATGACTCAGTAGTGTAGATTAAATCATAGATTTGTACTCCTTCGTGCTTTTTTTGCATCGTGAATGAAAAATAACTCGATGTACTTTTTTTTCTGGCGATTTTCTTGCAAAAAATTAGAGCGAATTTTATAAAAAAAATTTTATTTTAGAAATCAGATTTTTTTGTCCAAATGTTGACAACAAAAAAATGTTGACATTGACAAGAAGTTGTTGTTTTTTTAGTTTTTTGCTGTAAAAGTCGGTTGAGATTGGATTACAAATTTGAGTTTTTTTTCCGTTGACTGAATTTTCAAAAATGACTATTACGTTTTTAACGAATATTGAGGAAAACAAATTTGGCTCAATTTGTCTGATAGCAATTTTGTGAGAATTGGATGTTCTAAAAACATTTTGAATTTTTCAAAAAAAAAATCTCAAAATATTCTGATTTTTTTAATTTTTCAAAAAAAATCTAAATATTCTGATTTTTTTCAGGAAACCCAAAGAAAGTACGACGAACTCTTCCGAACCGTGTGGCGTCGTCTCGACATCCGTGGATCGTCAGGCTTCCGTCGTGGTGGCGGATTCGGTGGTGGTCGTCGCGGTCGTGGTGGGCGTCCCCGCGGTGGTCGCCAACAGCAACACACTGCCAATAGTTCTGATGCTGCCTTTGCAAACGGCGGCGGTGGCGACGCTGCTCCTGCCGGCGAAGCTTCTGATGCTCAATAGAGGCGCCACCTGCCTGTGTTCGCCGTCAATTGTCTCTTTCCTTGCCTCTTTTTTCCTTCTTTCTCGACTTTTTCTGCACTGGTTGGTCTCTTCTTTCTAAATTTTTTTTTCGGTTTTTTATTCCTTCGAAAACTTTTCATGATCTGTTCTGTTTTTTTTGGTTGTCAGTTAACGGTTTGATTTTTTTCTTCAACCTACAATTTCAATCTCTGTTTCATTTTTACGGCCTAGTAGCTTGTTTTTTGATCGTAAAAGCATTTTGACCACCTACCAGGCAAAATCGGTCGATCAATTATTTTTTTCTTAAATTATTGCCAAGTCAGTCTGATGCTCGCTTTTTTTTGATTTTTTTATTTCATTTAGTCAATTATTTAATTGTAACGTAGGTTGTTGTCTTCTACTGCCTACAGTTTTTTTCCAGTTATACAGTGAGTTGCAAAATGATAGACTCACCCCTAAAATCAAAATTTTGGGCAAAACCGTAAAAGCTGCAATAACGGGAGTAGGCTCATTCGATTCAGCGTAAAAAGTTACGTCAGTAATAGTTGCTCCCGGCTTTATTTGCAAAAAAATACGGCCACCAGAAAATAATTTTAGTTTTTTGACCGTTGCAAAATGATAGACTCACTTGGGTTTTCGGGGGGAATAAATTATTTACAGTGCGCCATAGACCCGCAAACTAGGTATTTGTAACAGACATGTTAGTTTCAATTAAAATTAATCACAAATGTGCGGTGGGACAGGCTTCGGAAAAAAAATTGGGCGCTTCAGGTGAAATTAGACCCCCAACCTCAATGAAGGCTTCCTGAGAGTTGGTGATCACTGATATTAAGCGCCTATCGACACATACTGAACCTAGAGTATGTCCCCGTAAGATTTCAAACCGTTTTGGGTACGTACATTGTGTTGGCCAAAACGGAATATTCAATTTTCGATGTTCAGTAGGCTAAAATTCGCAATTCAGTGCATTCTGACACCGTTTTTGACCGAGAAACTTTTTTTTCTGAACTAACGGCATTGACAAAACAATACGAGATATGCATTTGAAACTTTTTGATATAATACGCGACATGCACGGTACGAAACAAGTAGTAAACAGAGCGTTGGGTAAAACAGAAATGACCCCCTTCCCGAATTTGAAATTGTTTCCGCTAATTTTAGATTTTTTTCTCTCAGTTCGGTCCAGAAACGCATCAAATTGTTTTTGTTGTTAAAATTTAATTTTCCGATATTAGCAAACCCAACTCAATAGCAGCGTTAGTGAAAAAAAACCGAATTTCAGAACTTGACATCTAACTCCCGTTTTTGAATAATTAAAACAGGAGCTTTTTTACTTTTTTATTGCCCCCCACAAGTCGAGTATCAGATCAAAAAGTTTCGAATGCATATCTCGTATTGTTTTGTCAATGCCGTTGATTCAGAAAAAAATTTTCTCGGTCAAAAACGGTGTCAGAATGCACTGAATTGCGAATTTTAGCCTACTGAACATCGAAAATTGAATATTCCGTTTTGGCCAACACAATGTACGTACCCAAAACGGTTTGAAATCTTACGGGGACATACTCTAGGTTCAGTATGTGTCGATAGGCGCTTAATATCAGTGATCACCAACTCTCAGGAAGCCTTCATTGATGTTGGGGGATCTAATTTCACCTGAAGCGCCCAATTTTTTTTCCGAAGCCTGTCCCACCGCACATTTGTGATTAATTTTAATTGAAACTAACATGTCTGTTACAAATACCTAGTTTGCGGGTCTATGGCGCACTGTAAATAATTTATTCCCCCCGAAAACCCAAGTGAGTCTATCATTTTGCAACGGTCAAAAAACTAAAATTATTTTCTGGTGGCCGTATTTTTTTGCAAATAAAGCCGGGAGCAACTATTACTGACGTAACTTTTTACGCTGAATCGAATGAGCCTACTCCCGTTATTGCAGCTTTTACGGTTCTGCCCAAAATTTTGATTTTAGGGGTGAGTCTATCATTTTGCAACTCACTGTATACCCCCCCCAACACACTCAAACTCTGCATCATCATTTTAGAGTAATAATAAATTGTTTTTATTTTTTTGTGGTTAATAAAAAATCGGGGAATGTAAAATATTTATGGGAATTTTTCTTTTGACAATTGAAAAAAAATATTAGAAATCTGTGTAAAAATGTACAGTTGTCCCAAAACGAAAAAAATATATGCAAACATTTTATTTCGAACAAAAAAATCAGACATTAATATTAATTAATCAACTGATATGAACTTCCGTGGCGAGAATCGTTGTTCGATGCACCGCAGCGTTTGGCACATGAATCTGAGAATCCACTGCTCCGATGCTGTTTACGTTCTGCCTCGAAGATCCGTGATTTCCGCCATGTGTCGTCACTTCTGTCACCTTCAGCGCGCGTGTTTTTTTGAGTAAGAAGCGTCTCAGCTTTGGACAACAGTACAGACAGAGCCACGGAAATGCCAGGACGACGATATCTATTGTCCAGTGGACTTTTTTGGTTGCTTCGAGGAGAAGATGGATGTCATCCTGCATCCCACTTGCAAATGTTATCAACTAAAATTATTATACGTTCAGCTAATAAAAATATTATTTTTAAAATTGGTGTAAACATTGCTGTTTTTTTAATTATTTTTTAAACAAACCATGGATATCGTAAACACAAACGATATTACAAAGTGATACAGTGCGAGGACGTAGAGCGGAACTTCGATGTTCTGGTAGCGTTGAGCTTTCTGGACGTCGGTTTTCATTCCTCGTCGATACCGAAATATCATTATGCCTGATCGGACGTTTATCACGGATGATAGGCCGACTGATATCAGGGATGTGACGCCAAAGATCAGGGAGGTGTATTTCTGAAAAGAAATATTTTCGGCCGGCTAAAAAATTTTCGGCTAGACAAATTTTTGATCCGATAGGCTCTAGGAAAAAAATTATTCTTAAAAAAATATGAATTTTTTATCTTTAAAATTACGTCATTTGATCACGGAAAATTAGAAGACTTGCTCCATCATTTGTAATTTTGTGGCTTTCCCCTTTTCACATTGACGTAATTTCTGGACGAGCCTTAGGTCATTTCGGGCATATTTTATACCTTGGCGTGGGCATCGTTTTTAATTATGCTAAAGTTCAAAAATTAAGCTGGCACGCTCCAGAATGATAAAAGGTTGTTTACCTGACATTACGGTAAATTATTTTTCAAAAAAATGTGTTTTGACCACTACCGGGGCTCCCGGCTAGCTCGCGCTTCCTCGTAGATCCCGGACACTTCGTAGTAGACAATAGTTTATCAGTAGAATCTCTCGTACAACAACCGTGGACAATTATACGTAGGACGATGACTCGATGACGGCGACCGCTGCGTGTCCCCAACCGGGACGAGCGCGTGCCACGCGCGACCTGCCTGCTGCTACTCCCGCCGACCAGAATGATGACTTCGCGTCATCGGTCGCTGCCGATCTGCTTGTCTTGCCGGCGCACGCTTCCCTCGTGGCCGCACACGTTCTCTGCCTCGCGCTCGTGGCTCGCTCACCAGTCCCTGGGAGAATGGTCAACCAGTCCCGGTACCACTCCTTCCCCCAGCTGACCGTCGTCGCTGGATCCAACCGGATCCTGCGTCACGCGTCAGCTCAACTGAGCCGACCGGGACTGCGCCTGTAGTCGTCTTCGTCGCCTTTGACTTCCTTCGGTTCCTCGAACTTCACTCAACTGAGTGGA
This sequence comes from Turbatrix aceti, assembly GCA_963969345.1. Taxonomy (NCBI): domain Eukaryota; kingdom Metazoa; phylum Nematoda; class Chromadorea; order Rhabditida; family Panagrolaimidae; genus Turbatrix; species Turbatrix aceti. The sequence continues at coordinate 10,680,053 of OZ017768.1, forward strand.
TTTCATCCTGTTTGACCGCATGCTCAGCCACCTTCTTCCGGTGCCACCAGCCGTCCACCGCCATCCACAAAGGCCCCTTCTGGCTCGCTGGCCGAAGCTCTGCACTTCCATGGATGCGTTGGACCTCTTTCGGTATTCTTCCGCGTTGCCCCCCTGAGCGGTGTCTTTGTTGGTTCCTCTCCTTGAATCTCACTCAACTGAGCGGCTTTCATCCTGCTTCCTGCTGTGCCCGTAGCCGCTCGCCGCCGTCCACGTAAGGCCCCTTCTGGCTCACTGGCCGGAAGCTCTGCTCTTCCGATGGACACCTTCTTCTGATGGTGGCTGCTTCCTTCGCCGGACCATCCCGCCGGTCACCTTGCGACGATGTCCATCCCCAGTTGGCCCAATCCTGGCACATGTGCACCTGGCCGGATTCTCTGCCCTTCTGCTGGATCTCTTGCACTGCTTCGCCGTCGTCTTCATTCCGTGACTGGCTCCAACCACGCCACTGCTGCCTGTGTCTCGCTGGCCAACTGCCCTGCCACAGGTATTCCGTCGTCTTCATTACCCAACTGGGTGTCCGTCACGTGACAGGTTCCAACCATTCCACCACTCTGCTGCATGCCTCACCCGGATCAACTGATCAGCTGCATGTCTTACGCCTCTTCGCGCAGCCTCGCTGCCCAATTCTCTGCATCCTGTGTCGCTGCCGCACTGCCACCAGTCATCCTTGCAGTCCGCTTGCCTCCCGGGCCGATCTTCCTCCATGACGCTGCTGCTCTGGGCCGCCAGCTGCCTCTCTGTGCTGCACTGCACGGCCATTTCATTCTCGACGCCATCACTCGCGCTCGGATTCTTTGCAGCTCAACTGAACTGTCACTGATGATGCACGCCTGGACCGCCATCGGTTTCTCTCACAACCCGCTCGTCTGCTGTGCAGATGCACGTACCCAATGCCTGATTGCACCACATCACAACTGCGACGTGCTCGGCGGTTTTCCTGATGTGGCTTCCATCCTTGACCGCCGGACAACTCGATTCTCGCAACTCAACTGAGCTGTTGCTGCCTTGGTTCGCTTCTTCCTTTCCACCAGCCAATTGGCCTGGTCACTCCGTCGCCGCGAAATCAAAAACATGGCGCTTTGCCTAGGCCATTCTTGAGTGATTCTGGTCGCAGGCCAAGCCAACTGGCCTGACCTCGGGAGAGCGTCGTTGTCGTTGATCCTCGTTTCTTCTCTCCGCTGCGTGTTGCCGTAGTGCGTGTGCCGCGTCGCCGCCATCGATCGATCGTAGTCGTAGTCTCTTCTTCCGCGTAGCTCGAATCAGCACTCTCGTCACCATTTGCTGCCGGGGCTCCCGGCTAGCTCGCGCTTCCTCGTAGATCCCGGACACTTCGTAGTAGACAATAGTTTATCAGTAGAATCTCTCGTACAACAACCGTGGACAATTATACGTAGGACGATGACTCGATGACGGCGACCGCTGCGTGTCCCCAACCGGGACGAGCGCGTGCCACGCGCGACCTGCCTGCTGCTACTCCCGCCGACCAGAATGATGACTTCGCGTCATCGGTCGCTGCCGATCTGCTTGTCTTGCCGGCGCACGCTTCCCTCGTGGCCGCACACGTTCTCTGCCTCGCGCTCGTGGCTCGCTCACCAGTCCCTGGGAGAATGGTCAACCAGTCCCGGTATACGCTGCAAAAAATATTTATCAATTTTTTGTAGGCTACAAAATGACATTTACTGACATTTGCGTACTATTTAGTACTTGGGGACTAATAAGCAATTCATGATAAAACATTATCATCCTTTTTTTAATTTTTTGATCAAAAATTATTTTTTGCATCTACAAACCCTCGAAAAAGCACTCCATGGCACGATGCCGTAATAGGTGTTTTCTGTGAGAGGTACCAGCACCGCCTGACCTGCGTACAGGTAGCTGGAAGCTGCCAGGGCTATGAGTGTTGTAATTCCAATTAGCAAGCCGAGCTTCTGACTCCAGATCTAAAATAAATGTGCATGACTGTAAAAAAGGTTATTTTTTGTATCCTCCTACGACTTGACTTGCACGTGACTTTTGGAGTCCAGAAAACACTCACAGAGTCGTATACGGTGGGTTTTACGATCGCTGTCCACCTGTTGTAGGCTATCAAGACGTGAAATTGAGATCGGATGAAGAAGATGAGGTAGACGGAGCTGTAGATGAAAGTTGGGGCGTAGGAGTCTTTGACGAATTTGTAGAGAGGGAATGCAAAGGACTGTTGGGGTAGGGTAAAGGATATGAAACCGATGATCCATAGGAAGATGTCCTGAAGGTTTTATGGGTTTTAATTTTGATATGTGAAATATTGGTGTGATTTTTAATATTTTTTAAAACTAAAATTATAAAATTTTGGCTTTGGTTTAAAAGTTGAAATCTTGTGTTAAAAAAATTTGTTTTGTTGCTATAATTTTAGTTTTTTATTGAAAATTATAATAATTACTATCTTCTGCAGATTGTAAATAATTAACACTTTTCAATCAAAACAAAAGTTAATGTAGCCTACATAAATACTAATGAAAGTTATCATGTTTCCACAAGATATGTACCAAAATTAATAGTTATTTGCATTTTCAAAAAAATGTCATATATCGTTTGTCAAAAAAATTTGAAATTTTGAAACCAATATCTAAATTTACGGTCATTTGCTTTTTTTAGGTTTAGAGACCATAATTTTCAAAATTAGTTTGAAAAAATGTACTTGACTCACCAAGATTCCATAAATGGCGTGCAATTTGTAAAAATAATTTTTAAAGGAACGGCTTGTCAAGAATATTGCCACAATTGATACGTACAAAATTAGGGATGGTACAGCAAGGACGAGAACCAATCCAAATTCCGCCGGTGTAGACATTACTGTTTATGTCTATATTATTTGCCCCGAGGTTTGACCAACGTACACACATATACAACACATAAAACTCAACGGCAGAAAAAGTTTTTATGACTCCGCCTTCTGTGGCATGAGTTCATTGGTTATCAACAACTTTTAAAAAAGTTCCGTTTTCTGCAGACGGAGACTTTTGTACAGTAAAAAAATATAAAAGAGGAAGCACGTTTTTTACAGCAAGCATTTATACTTTAAGTGCATATTTATTTATTTTTGTACAAAACGACCTATTGTAGGAATTGCACCCGAAACTTCTGCAGACGAAGAATTTGTACCGAGTTCTTGAAAGTTGCTCACCGGATGCAACTTCGTTGATTAAACATTACTATTTATTACGCCAAATTAGTTTGTTTTATTTTTTTTCGCATAAACAGTTAACCAGTAGGTGAGGAATCTTGTTGTTTTATGATCACTGAAAAAAATTTGTACGAGCAAAGTCAACGATGTTCTGACGTTGAGGATGGAAGTCGCGCGCTGTTCTGCAATAAATATGTATTACAGTAAATGTTCTGGCCGATAATGATAATGATTTTCCACGGCCTGCAAGATGGTTTTACTTACATGATAGAACACCCGAATCACGGGTCCTGACTGATGTGAGTGCGTGGAATCCATATATCCGGTTATCCTGAGATTCTCTTGCATCCATGAAAATTCCGGATGTGTTTTGTTAATCGGTAGTTATACAGTTTATAGCGTTCGATCAGCACTGCAGCCAGTGCACTGGCCCTTGTGTTTCGCTTACGAGCGGGAAAAAAAGACGAACATAAGAGCGCGAACAGAATGCGCGCCAAAAATTAAAAATACGCGCTACCGATTTCTTTTTTTCGACGAAGCAAGCGTAAAAAATAGTAAATTGAACAATTCAGTTTTTTCGCAACCATTAAACAAATTACTATAAAAGGATTCTTTTTTGTTCAACAAAACATTTCACGTCATTTTTTTTACCCATTTTCCCTGCCATTACCTTTTTTTTTCAAAAAATTGCTGTCAACTCGAAATTCTTTGTGGATGAGCAACGATAGTCAAACTGTAATAAACTGCTCGCTCACTCAGGTGAAAAAAAATATTAATTGTCATCTTCACCTGACTAAGCCCCCTGACGGTCCGTCGGACACGCAAACAGGTGAACACCGGCAAAGACAGCAACTGCAAATACATGACTCAAGTGAATCACTTCCTCTCCTCATCCGTAAAAAAAGACGAAGACAGTCATCATCTTCGCTGGCTGAAAAGAGATCCGACGGAGGGATGCAATGGGGGCGGCGGTCGGGTGACTCGATTCACCCTCCAATTTTGCCCCCAAGGCATCGTCCTCATTTGTCACCTTCTCCGTGGATCCGAGGTTTTGCAATTAACCGACTTGACTTGACTCACCAGACTTGATTTTTTTGACTGCAGTTGAATCGATTGGATTGGATTTCAATTTGTTCTTTGCTTGTTTTTTGAGACTAATTAATGAAAGTGGTTTGGAATTTATGATGCTTCTCAGATAACCGACGGGACTATGAAATTTTATTTTTTGTTGTTGGTCATATTTTTGGTACCTTCGATATTTTGCATCGGCAAAAACGCTGAAGATTCAGGTAAATTCTTTTCGTTTATATTTTTTATTTTTTTACTGTGCTTTTAACATTATTGTTTTTTGCAAAGTCAACATGCAGGTTTTTTTGATGTTAAAAGAATAAAAGAAAATTTGATGATAATTATGTTTTAGTGCAACCTTGACATGCAAAATGGTTACTCTGTATTTTTTTGCACTAACTTTAAAACTTTTATGTCAAGATTGAGACGCACAAAATTGTTTGCAAAAAAGTTGCATGCAATATTTTTTTTGACCACAAGAAAGAAATGAATAGTTTTTGGGAAATACATACATACATATAAAAAATTATCGTATACATAAGCTATACATCACAGAACTTTCTCCTTCTCTGCTGATTTTCAATTTTGTTGACTGGAAATCACAGTTTTTCAATCATTTTTTCTTTTTGTTTTAGAAATCAGCGCAGACGACCTCAGGCTACTAGACGGGTTCCAACTTGATAGATTGGCCGATTTTGTCAAGGGCAGGGGCAGAGGCTTTGTCTCCAAAGTGCCCTTCGAGGACCTGCTCGAAGGCAAGAGCGAGACATCTGATGACCTGTTTATGGAAGAAAAAGCAGCTGCTGGCGGGGGAGGATCGTTTGAGACCTTCGATCCTGATATAGTCATGCTTGGTGGAGGGGGACAGGTTTGCGATCTTTCACCTGGCCAATATATTTTTTTTGTTTTCAGATCGAAGAAGAAGATTTGGGTTTTCGAAGATCCGGTTCTGGTGGCATTCAGACAGTTCCTCTCATTTCCGTGCCGTTTCAAGCTTCGCACAGTGTCGGACAGTCTCACAGAAAACTTAAACCTGGAGAACGTCTAATTATTCCGAACATTCTGATGCCCACTCCAAGGCCAAGAACTGAGAGTTCCACTAGCTCGAGTAGACATGACCTTCTGCTGAGACCGCAGCAACGCGTTCGGCAGAAAAAGCCCTCAACAAGACGACCACCCACCTCGCCAGCGCAACCGAGCAATTCCGAGTTTGAAGAACTTGCCAGGATTCTTCAATCTTTCAGAAACTCTCAAAAGGCCAGAAACAGGACAAATTCTGCATCGGGGGAGTCCAGTTATGAGGCGCCGTTCAGGGAAGGAATGAAGGTGGAGGTCAGAACCACTACGCAAGCGCCTACGACGGCTACGACTCCTGCTTTTAGGTTAGTTTTATTTTTGTATGTTTTTGAATTAATAAAATGTTTCAGACGGCAGGGCTTGTCCGTCGTGGTTGAAGAAGTCCCAGAAGCCGAAGAACCGGCCGAATTTGTGATTTCCCCTCTGAAAGAACGCTGGCAGGTGCTCGCCAGACCTTCTCCGAGTCCACCAAGAGAAAGACCACCCACCGATAGCAATCCATTTGGCATGATCAATGGCATCGCAATCAAACCAAGCCAATCAGAGTCAACGGAGATCAACGTTGAATCGGATGAACTGGTGCCGATCACGGAAAACGAGTGGGAGGAAAAAATGAGGGATATCAGTCGAAAGCTGGGAAATTACCTGCTGGCAATTAAAAAGAAGAAAGAAGTGAGCGGCGAAATGCCAGTTCAGTCGTATCACGTTGATGTGACAACTACAACAACGACGACACCGATGCCGATGCCGACACGAATGAGTACACCGATGATGCCGACGACGACTGGCAAAATGACGTCACAGTCAATGACGATGAATTCAGTGTGGAACAATCGGATGAAGTCAAAGTCTTACGTGACCATTATACGAGAAGTCTGTTTTTTAGGTACTAAAATGGACAAAGTGATAAATTTTATTTTTTTATAGGGTTTTATCCGGCAAACAGGTGCCAACGAATACCACCTCTCAGCTACCATAACTGTCGTCCGAGATCACGGCAAGGTTATTCTCGTGGACACTGGCCTTGCTACCGACATTAACGGTCACACTGACTTGCTAACAAGTATCTATATCTTGTTTTTTGCACCTTTACAATTTTTTTTCAGAGCTCGCCCGTCTAAACATCAGCCCACCAATGGTGAACTACGTCGTCACAACCCATGGTCACCCAGACCATTCCGGGAATCTAAACGACTTCCCAGATGCCATCCACTATCAGGGAAGAATGGCGCATCACAACTCCAGATTTCGGGTGGTGGAAGAATTTTTGCACGCTGGAGGCAGGGCAAGGTTGACGCCAAATATTTACCTCATGCGGACCCCAGGACACTCTGCTGAGGATATTTCTGTTGTCGTTGAGAACACCGATAAGTAAGAAACTTTTTTGATGACTGTTCGGAGTGACAATTGTTTCAGATACGGTACAATAATAATCGCAGGCGACACCTTTATAAGCGAAAATGACATTGATTATCCAGTTATGTGGAGGCAGTTTGCGTGGAACGAAAGCCTTCAGGACGAATCTCGGAAGCAGATTATCTGTCGCGCCAACTTTATCGTACCCGGTCATGGCAAAGTCTTTCGAGTGACGACGGCTATGAAGAGTAGCGTTAATTGTCTTACACATGCTTAGTTACATTTTTTCTCTGTTTTGTACATAAATGACGTGTTTGCATGACATGAACTATGCAGAGTACAACCATATAATCAGCGTCCATATCTCACGTTAAGCAAATTCATCGAAAGAACTGCATCGGTGCACCCAATTTGATGTTAATGATTTTGGGTTAGCAGGGAGAGTGACGCAGGTCCACGTAAGGGGAAACACACCTTTGCTTTTTTGATGCGTAGCATACATGAGTCAAATACATTTTCAATATGTATTTCGCTGTTTTTGTTATCAATCAGACGCAGCGAGAACGATCATCTATTACTAATCGTTTTTCTCTTAGTTAGTAATATTTTCGTTGTTGCAACGCCCTTTCGTTTTCTCTTCGTAATATTTTTGTTCTTGCAGCTATTATTTATTATGTGACTCATTTTGAAGTTTTGGAATCATAGCATTTCTAATAGCCAGATAGTAATGCAAAGATTTTGAATAAACAAACACGATTGAGCAGTCATTTAGACTTTTTTTGAGTTTTGACTTTAAGATTATTGGACCGTTGACTCACTTGAAATGAGTAACCTATATTGGCGGTAAATGTAGAACACTTGGCAACATAAATGAAAAAAAAATTAGCTAGTTTTTTAATTACCTCTTTTTTAATAATTTTTCTGCAAGTGATTTCTAAAGAAGAACAATATTGTTTTTTCCCATACGAAGTTTTACAGTTATTGCAAAATTGCGTTTACATACGTACGTCATTATTACGATTTCATGATATTTCGAAATTCGGTCGCAATTTTTGTTTACGAATTTTTTGCGAACAAATTTCAAATTACCTTTCAGAGTTTTTGGCTATAGCTGTTTTCTGTCACTAACAGGTGCAAAGTTGTAGAGAACGCCTACGAAGCTGTCGTGTTCGGTTTTTGCTTCAGTATTTACTTTTGGCACTGAGGTGCAGAGTTGTGTTCATATTTTTTTTGTATTTATAGTTAGACGCCGGTATCTCAAAACTTCATGCGAATAACACTAACGAGAGCTTCTCACATCAAAGTTGGACCAATAACTTTGGGCAGCATTCTGGGAAGGTCACGGCGCGACAGAGGGCACAGTGCCCCTACTTGAGCATAAAGCTTACAGGGTCTGGGAATCACACGCGCATGCGCGGTAGGTCAGATCGCAAACGTAGTTCGAGCAAAACCTGCGCAAGTGTTTTACAAAATTCACGAATCGCGATTCAATTTTTGTCTTTCAAGCGTTAGCGTTAAAAAATGGAATACAAATAATCACACCTCAATGCCTCGATTTTACAATTTGTGTTTTTTGAACATCTAAAATGGCGCCAAAAATGACATACTTGTAATTTCTGCCCATGATGTTCCCACCGCGAATTTTTAAATTCTCAGTTTGTCACTTGTTGTTGACAGCCGCGTTCGTCGAAATGTTGATTCATTATTGTTTATTTTCTTCAAATTAGACATCGAATTCCACCACGCTGAACCAAAACAATCAACGACGACCCCAGACTACCCAATATAATACAATTGGTAAGCGTTCACGTCGCACTATTGTCCCAGCTAGCGCATTTATTATCGATACGCACGCTAAAAAACTCAGTCCAGGCCTCAGGGATGTTTTGTGTTAGAGCGCGCATGGTGCTTCGTAGCAGCCACATGATGGCTGGCCGCGGGCTGGTCGGGCTGTGTCGTGTTATGTACCCGTTGGGGGCCTAGCAGTGGATGAAAAAAGGTGTGAGAGGGGAGAGGAGACCAGCGCACCTGCAGGGATAGGACATGGGGTACTCGCTAAGCAAATAATAGCCTGTCGCATGTATAATTTATTTATTTGTCCAACGCTGGACTTCAACGCTCGGGTTTCATCGCAGACTTTTTTTTGTAAAAATTTTTGACCCATCGCTGTTTCTTTAGAAATCCTTCAAATGTCGGTGAGTCCGACAGAGGTGACGCCTGGGTCGTCTACTTCGTTGCTCAAAAACACGACGAAGATCTCCGAACTTGGATTGTTGTTTTTGTTCCTCAAAAAAGATTTGAAATGTACATATCGTCGGATACTGCCGTTTGTGGCGGAAATCCTAATGGTCATCCTGGTTACGTTTATTGTGATCAAAATCTGTGGCGTCTTCGAAGACAGGGCGGGAAAGCGTTCGACACTCAAATTTGAGGTAAACGATTGGCAAAGTTCTACGTGTAATTTTTCGGCATATTTAGGGTTTGTTTTAGTTTTCCTTTTTGTTTTTTAAAATTCTTTTTTAGACCTTTTGATCCCGACAAGTACCGTGAAGCTTTTGCCGCGTGTATTAAAGAAACTTATACTCAAACCAATCTCAGTTTTACAACGGTTGGCAACAACACGGCTTATAGTACAATTTTAAAAAATTCGGGGCAAAACTTTTTTAACAATAATCCTTTTCAAACATCATCTAATATGGGAGTTGATGACGACATATTTTCGGCATACATTGCAAATCGTCTGTTTACGAGCTTTTTTTCACCTGTCAAATGGACGCTTACGAATTCCGTTCTGAATCCTGTGGTGTCTATAAATGTTGGTCTTCATATCATTCAGTTCCTCTTTATCCTTATTTTCCTTATTATTGCTGTCTTTGCAACTTCATGGGCTATGTCTGAAAAAGAAAACAACATTCATGCGTACATGATTGTCATGGGTTTGCCGAGGCACAGGTACTACACGTCACACTTTGTCACCTGCACCATCAAGATATGGCTCTACAGTATTGTTGCGGGGATATTTATTATCAAGACTTCGGTAGGTTATTCTTAAGAAAGGTGAACATAGTTCCTTGGATAGGAAACAAATCGTAAACAAAAGCTGAATAAATTTTTCACATGTCAAGAACCAGAAATATTGTAATTTAGGTGTTTGGCATCATTTCATAACTTTTTTAGTATATCGGTCTTCCGATGTTTTTCATCCTATTTCTCTACTCTCACTTTATCGTCTACTCCTCGCTTTGCATCACCACACTCATGACCAGGGCAGCGTACGCCGTTCTGCTCACCTTTGCTTACCATGGCATACTCATCGCAACGCGTTTCGTAATCGACTTTTCCATTTTCAATCCTGTTTCCACTGCGATTGTCATGATCTTCCATCCATTTCTGGCAATGCAGGTCGCGATGGAGAATTTGTTTCTTTATCTCGAATACTGTAAGTGTCATCACAACTTTGTTCTTTATCTGATAACAAGTTTTTTTAGATGAACCAATTCGAGCTTTCTCAGAGTTTGGCTTCTACGTACCATTCGGGTTTGCAATTTCAGTCATGGTTTTCCATGTCGTGATTGCCGTGGTATTGACGTATTACCTGGATTACGTGGTTCCCATCGATGGTACAGCAAAAAAACATCCATTGTTCTTCTTGGTGAGTGCGATACTTCAGACTGAAACAAAAACAATACAAATTTCAGTGCTTCAGTAAGAAAGAATCTATTGATGGGGGTTACACTAACAAAGCGTACAGCGCAGAAAAACACGAAACTTTGCCTCAAAAGATGACTCCTGGTATCGTTATCGAAGACGTAACCAAGAAATGGGATAATGGTGAGATTGCCGTTAATCATGCATCTTTTGTCGCGCTTAAGAACCAGGTGACCGGATTGCTCGGACACAATGGAGCGGGCAAAAGCACCCTTTTTGGCTGTCTTACCGGACTTGTTACTCCCACATCCGGGAGAATTGAGATTCACAAAGACGAAACTTCATCTAACAACGGTAACGATTCCATTGGATACTGTCCTCAATGGGATCCTCTGTTCCCCCTGTTGACAGTTGTAGAACACCTCAACTTTTACGGCACTATCAAAACTGGATCTTCAATTGATCCCGGTACGATCGCAGAAGTTATTGAAGGTGTCGGGCTTCAAGGATCGGAACATGTTCGATCCAGAAATCTTTCCGGAGGACAAAAACGGAAACTCAGCGTTGGTATAGCAATCATTGGTGAATCCGAAATTATCCTACTAGATGAACCCACGGCGGGCATGGATCCCATGGCTCGACACGACATGATTCAGATCATCAAGAAGATTCAACTCAACCGTACGATTCTCATCACGACCCACTACATGGACGAAGCAGAAGCCGTTGCAAACAGAGTGGTCATCCTTGCCAAGGGAGAAGTAGTCTGCAGCGGAAGCATCGATTTCTTGAAAAAGCAGTATGCAACTGGATTCCTGCTTACTGTAGTCTTGGCCGATATCAAGCAAACCGCGGAACAAGCTCTGGAAAACGCGCATCGGATTGTGAACACAGTTAGAGGTTACTGTCCTTCTGCAGTCATCGAAGGTACTGTCGGCAACCAATTTGTGATCCTGCTGCCGCAAGAAAGCAAGCGACAGTTCCCTCAAATTTTCCAGTCTCTTGAAGAGCGTCAACAAGCTTTCAAAATCAGTTCATTCGGTGTGGGGGTCAACAGCCTCGAGCAAGTCTTTCTCAAGGTCAATGAACTTGCCGATCCGGGAACCGACAATGCCAATAGCTACAACATTGGGGAAATCATTCATCATCTTAACGAAAAGCGAGCTCCCATGTTAAATATTCCAATGCAGATATCGGCAGTCTTTCTGCGGAGATTGCACTATGCTCGGCGGCATTACATCCTATTGTGCTTCCCGTACATCTTGTTGATCGCGCTCATCGTATACGCATTGATCAAAAACCCGGTTTCAACCGAAAAAATTATAAACAATACAGATGTCAAAACATCGATTGATGTCAATTTGGCTCACGGCCCGCAGATGACTATTGTTCTGGTTGATCCACCGAGTCAGTATACAGATCACCTGAATGGTGTCAAAGCTCAACTCGCGCATCCGAATGTCCAGTTTGTGCAAGTCGATCAGAATAATGCGCTCAATACATCTGAGAAGTGGTATTCAAAGTTTCCAACTTTTGGATTCCAGCTTGGAATCAAAGATACCAATGGGCAACACATTTATCAATTGTTGTACCGAAATGCCTTTCCAACAGCCCCAATAATTGCGAGTCAGGCAATCACGCAGTACTACCTCCAAGGCAGCGGAGCGTCCATCAAAGGAGACTTTTACGAAACTAAATTAAATGTTGGAACAACTCTGTACTTAATTACGGCTAGTTTATCTACCACTGTCATTACTTCAATTCTTTTTGCCGCCCCGATATTCCTTTATTCTTTTGAAGAAAACGGGACTCGTCATCTCTACCGTCTGGCAAAGCTGTCGACTTTTGTCTATTGGCAGTCGTCTTACATCGCCGAAACGTTGATTGCCATTTTACCGTGCGCTCTTTTGATTGTTGTAAACTTTCAACTTCAAATTTACAAATCCAGCGATATGGCGATCATTGTCTTTACTTTTGTGTTCTATGGTTTAGCTTATATCACACAAATGTTTTGCGCGGCTAAGATTTTCACATCACCTTCTATGGGCTTTGTGGCTTTGATAATCTACAACACCGTGATTAGTAGCATTGTTTTACTCCTTGGCCTGATACACCTTCCTGTTTTTGAAACTTTTATGGTGAGTTTTACTTCAGTGATGTTAAAGATTGTTGATACAACTCTTTTAGGAAGTTGCGTCATATCTATTTCCGCAAACTAGCCCAGAAGTGACATGGAAAAATGCTATAAAGTGCATGATTTCTGCTGTTATTTATTTCTTAGTATTGATTTTGATCAGCTTTATTCAAGAATACGGTGGAAATGTCATGAGATTATTCAAGAAAACAGTAAGTTTTTATTCAGAGACCCAGATAAATATGTACAATAATAAATATTTTCAGGATCCCATCCAGCAAAACCTCGATTCTGACGTTCAAGCAGAAGAAACCAGAGTTGACAACTGTGATAATCAGTTTGCCGTCTGCGCGAAGCATCTCCGAAAAACCTATTATTCTGTCTGTGGTCCGTCCAAAGTTGCAGTCAACAACCTGACATTCGGTGTTGAGCCCGGTGAATGTTTTGGACTACTAGGTGCCAACGGAGCTGGAAAATCTACGACGTTTAACATGCTTACCGGCGGCAGTGTGCCGACCTCGGGCATGGCTCTCGTCGACGGTCGAAGCCTTTCGAGCTTTTTCAAGTCTCCGGAGTTTGGATTCTGTCCTCAGCACGGAGTTGTTCTTGATGATTTATCAGTCTCGGAAACCTTTGTCCTTTTCTGTCGAATAAGCGGGCGCGTTAAAATTGCAGAATGCGTGAGATCTGTCACCGAGCTTCTGAAGCTAACTCACGTAAACGACAATCTTGTGAAAAAATGCTCCGGTGGCGAGAAAAGACGAATTGCCGTCGGTGTAGCTTTGCTTACTAATCCGAAGATCATCATGCTGGATGAGCCAACTGCCGGCATCGATCCTCGAACTCGACGTCGTGTCTGGGAACTGCTGATTGGGCTGCGTGACAATGGAACTTCCGAAATCCTCTCTTCTCACTCGATGGAAGAGTGTGAAACTCTCTGCACGCGAATTGCTTTCCTCTCCAAGGGCGTGCTTCGAGCCATCGGCACAAGTCAGCACCTGAAGCACACCTTCAGCGACACCTATGTCCTCAAAGTTACTGTATCCGACCTCACCAAGGCTTTGGAAGTCAGCAATGAAATCGGACGATCTTTTCCGGGTGCTCAAATATTGGAAAATAGTGGACTGAACGCCTCTTTTTCGATTCCCAAATCCAGACACCAAGTCGTTGAACCACTTTCAAAGCTCTACGCAAGGGTGATCTACTTTGTTGACGATCTAGACACTCGATCACCCGGCGCTATCAAAGACTACTCGCTCATTGATGCTAGCCTTGAACAAGTTTTTATTGCTACTACGAGTCAAGATCAGGCATTATAATGCTTTTTGATTGCTACGAGAGAAAAAAAACAACAAAAGCCGGTTACATTTTAACAATTGGTACATCGTTTTTGCTTATTGCGTACAATAAAGCGGTTATTTATGGCATTATTATAGATATTTATAAACATGTGAATATTTTGTGTATGAACACATTTGACTCAAGTAATTGAAAGGTCATCACAGTGCGCACGCGGGTCGCACTGTCGTCCGACAACAACACTTACAAACCCTGATAAGCCATCAAAATAATTAAATTTTTATAAATTTATTTATATAGTATTTTTTTAAATACAGTAGCGGCAAACAAATCGACTAAAAGAATTATCTAATTTCAACTGAAATACTGGGCTAAACACAAATAATTATATATGCAGATAATATTTGACAGTAGAATGAAGGTTTTCAAAATTACCAAAAAAAAGTGAATGCATGAATGTCACGTGATTCGGTAAATCACATTAAAATGGTTACCAAAATCGAAAAACAAAACATTGTTTCAAATCCTAATATAATCTTTTTAGAATTAGACAATGCCAAGAATTCTTCAATATCGCTGGGACGAAACAGAATTTTCCGTCCGTACGGCTTTTGCACAGGCCGATTGTTGTGATTCATAGGTATGCCATCGTGGCCCGCCATTTGCCGGAGTGATGTCAGTTGTTGTCGTGTGATGCTTATCGGATCAGCCATAACAGTCCAGAGCACGGATTCTGCGCAATTAGGTGTCGTTAAAGAGCCCATGTAACGGTAAAAAGATAGTCTGTCTTTGGGCAACAAAGCATTCGGCACGTAATCCGATAGCGTCACGCTTTCCTCCACGTTTCGAACTTTAGCAAAATTTTTTTCCAGCGCAGCGTAGGGTTCATCATCGTTGCCTTCCGTGACAAAAATTGCAACAACAGCAATGCCGTCATCCAGTTTTGTGGCTTCCTCAAGAGTTAGGTTATCCTTCAGGTGAACCAGGTGAACCTCAGCGGGGTAGTGGAGTAAGCCTAGAGTATGCTCGCTTCCATCGCTGTCCACCTGCGACCAGTGCATGTGAAGCTGGACTAGACGATACCGAGAAGGAAGGTCTCCGCCGTAGATGTACGGCTGTTCGTCTTTCCAGTTTTGAAAGCCATCTACTATGACTGAAAATTTTTTTTAATGTTTCATGCTCGACTTGACCAAAATACACATTTTTTACACGCGCGTGAAAAACTCACTCGTATGGCCGTTGTTAGCGAACGTAACATCACCGGGATTGTTGTAATTAACAAAAAATATTCGACCCATATTTCTGATCAACACATTGCTCGGGCTGACGTCCAGTGGCGACTGTCGATGTGACGTGTTTGTCGTGCACGAAGGCGTCCATGTATCCGGACCATTGTCTTCACCGTACCCCCATACCTTGGGTTGTTCTGTATAGGTTATGACTTGTGATTGGGTTATGGTAGCGAGAATGAAAGGTAATAATATTTCAATATGGGTGCTCATTGCCGGACAAACTTTCTAAAAATCAAAAAAAAAGATAAAAAGCGTTTCACAAAGATCAAGTTCCGGATATCGTTTTATAAAAAAATTAATAACGGGCTCTGGGACCCTAACACGGAACGTCTCATATCCGAAACAAAAATCTTATACCTAGGCTCACTAATGCAAGATTTTTAGAACTTCTGGAGGATGCCAGAACCTGTTTTTTTACGAAATATCAAATTTAAATTTTAAATATTTTTTTAAAAAAGGTTTATTACTATTACAACTAATTATATCTCAGTTCACGTGTTATGCGTGCTTCATAAAAAATTCAGAAACCATATTTGATGAATTCCGGATAAAAAACAAGCTTGAAACAAGCTTTTTTGGTTTAATGCACGCAAAGTACACTGCGCTACACCGTAATAGAGTCTACACTGTCGTGTATATGAAGCCTTCCACCTAAGGAACACCTGGATATTAACCTAAACAAACTGTATTTGTATAAGCTTGGAACAAAAGCATAAACAAGTATTTCGACATTCTCCGACCTCATATCACAATGAAGCTTCTGTGTCGCCATCTGTCCTGTAAAACGTTTTTTAAAAGTGTGGAAAAAATCATTCATTATTTTTTCCAACTTTTTATCGGATTAGCTTCTTATAATTCCATAAACAGAAATTAGTACGTCTACGAGGCATAAGCATTTTTTATTTACCAGCCATAACCCCGTCTAAAATGGATGACACTTTGAGGACAGGATATAGCTGTGTATTTATTTTGCTAATCCATAAATTAAGATTTAGAAGAAAGAAGCATGAATCGAGCATGTTTAACAGTTTGCAAACTCTCGGCTTAGTTAGGCTACTGGCAAACATTTTTCTTTCTGCAGTTATTTTGGACTTACTAAGATACCTAACCACAAAATATTTTAATTTTGGCACTTTAAACCTTTAAAAAATATTTCTTGATTTTCCACGTTGTTCAAGTTTTGTATTTTCATACAGACTCTGTTAATAACTTGCAACATTAGGTATAAGGACCGTTCACCATAAGGCCTTTCACCATAAGGCTTTTCACCATAGGAACTTTCCCCATATGGGCCTTTCGCCATATGGAATACTCCCCATAGGAACGCTCACCATTTCGGGCATTTCCCCATACGGGCGGTTTCCCATATACGCGTTACCCCATAGGGCGATTCACCATATCACCAAGTAATTTTTGTGGGGGAAATTGAAGGTTTTGTGGCATATATCAAAATTGTAAATTTATGAAAAAAAAGTACGAATTCCGGGTTTTCGTGCGCGCCGAAGTTGACTGTGACGTTGCCAGGAGTCACAAAATGCGGTATCACAAAATGTTATCATTTTTGAGTGATAAAACATATTTTTTCATTTGCATTCCCCATATCACTGGACCTTTTGTAATAAGTGTCTCAGATTTTTTATAGTAATTTCTATTTGATTGAATATTTTATACATTTTTTCAAATTATTTTATTTTTGAATTAAACATACTAGCATAAATTAAAAATAAAATTTGATAAAGCAACACGTTATGACTCAAAAATGATAACATTTTGTGACTCCTGGCAACGTCACAGTCAACTTCGGCGCGCACGAAAACCCGGAATTCGTACTTTTTTTCAAAAATTTACAATTTTGATATATGCCACTAAACCTTCAATTTCCCCCACAAAAATTACTTGGTGATATGGTGAATCGCCCTATGGGGTAACGCGTATATGGGAAACCGCCCGTATGGGGAAATGCCCGAAATGGTGAGCGTTCCTATGGGGAGTATTCCATATGGCGAAAGGCCCATATGGGGAACGTTCCTATGGTGAAAAGCCTTATGGTGAAAGGCCTTATGGTGAACGGTCCTACAATCGCAACATTACTATGTGACACCATAGTGCCGTAATCATACCTGGTAAAGCACAGTATACCTTATTTTTGCACACTTATGTTACCACGTAGGTAAATGGTGTAAAGATAATCTGGTTTAATGGCACCTTTAATCCCGATAATTACTGGTATGTATTATAGATAGAAACAACATTGTTTCTAATATTCAGAGGGTTGCAAAATCTTATCGCTAAAAAATCCTTAAAAATGTTCTTCCAGACTTCAAAAAAATAAACAATAGTGTCGGAGCGCCGACCGGCTACTGGACAGGAGAAGATGATGTCGCGGTGCTCACACGCTGCCGGACGGATGAATGCTTCACCGTTCGACTCTAAGGTCTTATCGGGAGCGATGGGCGGCATCAATGAACGGTGGCTCACGGGCTCTTCCGTTAAGAGAGCCTTGAAGCGGGTAGCTCAAAGGCCTTACCGTCGACGAGGGATGATTGAATTGCTTCGCTTAACCCTCGTCGAAGCAATTCAGTAGGCCGAAGCGATGGAGCTGTTGAGAGTTGACCACACAAGTTTATTCGATGGTAACAATAACAACAACTGACTTGAAAACTCAAACTCAATCTCAAACTCGAACAGCACGGTCAGTCGAAGACTACCCTTTATAAAGACACAATCAGGGGAAGGAGACAGACCAATCCAGAAAGGGAAAGAACCATCCGTGTATTCAAATTTGGAGACGAGATAAGGCAGCTTTCCCACTCGATAGGACGCCTAACGAGCTCGGAGAGGGTGTGAACGGTCGAGCGAGAGGGGCGACAGAGCTCGCGTTCGGTAGGATGCGACAATAGAGAAAGAGGGGCTAAAAGTCACTGCACCGGTTTGAAATTGAAAAAAAATGTTTTTATTTTTAAAAACAGCACGTTACCATTATTTTGTAATATAACGGTTTTTTCATATAACGTTGTATTACAAAATAATGACGTAAGAGCGTAAAACACAGACCTTAATTTTTTGATATAACACGATCTTACAAAACTGGTCATGGTTTGTCTACAAAAAAAGTCAGGCAAATATGCGTAGGAGCGCGTAGCTTCTTCCCTGAAAGGAAGAAAAAGGACCGCTGCCTGCGTAGCCTTCGCAGTCCGGTAAATTTTTGCTATAGCCCAAACAATGAACATATTGAAAACTCGTATATAGTCAAATGCATACAATTTATTACGTTGTACTGTAAGAAAAAAAATTTACGATTTGTACCTCTGTCAGTCAACGAGGTAAAATACATAAAAAATAATTAGCTGATGCATTATGAACCTCATAAATTTCCAAAAAAATAAGTTCAATTGTTTCACGCCGAAGTTATTTTTTATTTCAACCCAAATTTGCTGCAGGCAGATGTTTACCGCACCTAGAATTTTTTGTTGATCCAAAACCTTTCAATTTCAAAATGTTGAGTGTCTATAAAGAACACAATGAGTCACAAAAACCCCCGCAACAAACACGAAAGGTTCAAAAAATGCGCACATAAATTGGGGAATACCGTCATTTTGTGAAATTGGAACAAGATTGTAAAACAAGTTAAAAATTATGTTCTATTTACGTATTTTACGTGCAACGTTTGGTTGTCCCTTTTACTTATCAGACAGAAGTTTTGTGGTGGTAAATAAAATTTCACTATTTAATTCCAGTTTTCTTTGATTTCAGTAGCAGAACAAAGATTTTACAGCGATACATACAAAGCAGACGAAGAATCAAAGTATAGTATTCTTTGTAAGCAGCAACAATTACCTTCACCGAGCTTTGTAACGACACAGTAATGGGGTACCATACATGAATACATGTATCTATAATTGCTTTGATAACACAATGACAGCAGAGTACTGCCAAGTGTGATGCATTTGCCATTCGTCAGATACCCTTTTAAAGAACTCGGCAAGGTCGTTAATGACAGATTTTTTTTTCTTCCGACCAACTTGTGTTAAGAATCCTAACGGCTCCGCCCATTTGATACCTGCCGGATTCAACTTTGACTTTTTTTTAATCTTATATACTATTTAGCGAATTCGAACATGTTTTTTTCAAAATTTTTATACAATTTTAATAATTTGTTTTTGAATGGTTGGATACTGTTTTTTCTTGCAAAAATCAACAAAAAATTATTAGCCGATGACGACACTTCCGAGCAAAGTTCACCTTCACCGACAACTTTTTTTGTAAACACAGAAGTTTTTTTGAACATGTGAAAAACTTTTGAGAATGCTGCAACGCATCGTTTTGTTTGTTAATAACCGTTTATAACTCTTGCTGCTACAATTTTGGTCAGACAACTTTGGAATTATTCAAAGGCTCACAAAAGACACCAAACTTCACGCAGTGCTGAAAAAAAAAACTTGATGTGAACTCCCCGAACAATCAGAGAACGCAGTGGGTGAACACAAAATGAGTCATTTGCAGACGACAAAGTACTCACAAAAAACAGTGTATAGAATTTAATACACTGACGTATTAATAATGAAAAAAAAATGTATACATTGAGTGCTCAATACAGCGATGTATAGTTCAGCCGAACTATACATTTTTTCGTATCACAAATAATACCTTGCTTGTATTAAAAAATGAACGAAAATGAATAGCATTCGGCTTGGCAAAGCGCGTCGAATGCGTTTTGCTTGCAGCTGCTTTTTAGGCCACCGTCCCCTCGTTGTTGTTCCACGGTATTCGTTTTAGACATAATTTATTTCAGTTATTAACACAATCATATAAAAACAAGAAAATATAAAACAACCCGAAGCAAAAAAAAATGAGGACAACGCGTCTTCTTCTTGAATATCGCGTCGGTTGCGACAGCTTGTCTTTTCTTGGAAGATCGCCGGGAACCTGACCTCGACTTCGAAGTTAATTTGTTTTTCAATCACATTGAGGCTTGAAGTTGTTTGATTGCAGCCGCTTTACCTAAAAATGTGAACATAATTTTGGTCTTTGAGTTTTTTCTGAAACTTACAGACAGTGTGAAGCGAAGCACATATGCGTTGTTGAAGCGCAATTTTATGTTACCTGCTGCATGCTGAAAACAACATTTAAGCTCAAAAATTATCTCTATTTAAAAATTTGATGCCAAATGAATTTCAACCCCCTTTATTACCATTTTCTGCGATTGTGAGGCCAATCAAGGCACCCCAGCTATCGACATCATTGCAACTCTATCTAACAATTCGCAAAAACTTAGATCACAATCGCACAAAAAGGTAAAAAGTGGGTGAAACTTGTTTGGCTTTATAAAAAGGGCATGAAAACAAACAGAAAATTTTGTAAATGTTAAAAACATACCAAAGTCGACAGCAGGTTAGCTCCATAGGTTGCATTCGTTTTGGGAAAGTTGCCGAAGTAGTTTGAAATAGAAACGCGAAAAGTCACGCAAAAAGAAACAACAATTATGTAGAGAATGCGTGTGTCAAAAAAAACAACAGACAAAAAAACGACGCTATCCAAATTTCTATTTGGCGAGCAATTGCAGCGAGTCGATCGTAGCATTCGCTTTGAGACTCCGCTAAACAAGAAAATTACCCGAGCTCGGGTGTGTGAAATATAGAAATGTATTGAAATATATACATTTTCGTGTTTGAATAAAAATACATTTTTTTGTATTGATAAAAATACGTTTTTTTTGTTTTCATACGTCTAATGTATTAGTTTCGATACAGAAATGTATTCAGCACACTTATACATCAATGTATTATTTTTATTTTTTTGTGAGTAATGTTCGTCGATTTCTTGCAAATCACACCCCCACAGGGTATCCGATCGGCAACAGGTTACCAAATCAAAAATAGAAAAAGATATTTGTACTTTGCTTTTACCAAGACTGGTAATACCAGTGACAATGCGGAGTAATTTATATTGAGTGTGAGATAGCAACGAGTCCGGCAACAATAAAGAAAATTGTCATTTTGTGTAAAAAAAGAAAAGTAATCGCGTCCGGTAACAAAAATTACGTTTTACAAGCGTAGCTAGAAATCAAACTATTAGAATACAATGTTTACATTTATTGTAAACTGTAAGAAAAATAAGTGAAGTTTCCAAAAAAAATCTCCGAAAACCGAAAACCAGTGGCATTTATCTTTCAAATGGATCATACAAAATTAACACATCGAGTGTTGTTTTAAACAAGCAACGGATATTTCAATGACAAAAAATGATGTTCGGAGTATAAATACTTTTTTGAAAGCCATTCCTTGACCATGAAAACGATAAATAAGCAAAAGATAATAACATTATGACGATCGGGATTGCACGAAGAGGGCACCGTTCTTGCGTTGACCATGGTGATCTGCAGGCACCAAAATATGCCTCGTTTTTCGTTTTCAGGAAAATTAACCTATTTTTTACACACTTCATTCAAATTTTTTCTCCCGGTCCCCGTCCCCGACGAATGGGGGATTTAATTACTACATCGTAACTTGTGAAATTTATCATCGGTGAAGTCGCTACAAGTGAAAAACAAAAGTCGTTCATAATGTTATAGATGCTGAATATTTAGATTCTGAATACGATTGAATTCGAAAACTTATATGCGAAAACCTGTTCGCAAAACATTGCAGAAAAAGGTGTCCATTGTGACTGCAAGTGCAATAATTTTAGTGCATAAAGTTCTCCAAACCATACTTGTCTGCATTCTATTGCCAGAGGTAAATTATTAACATTTGTGACTAGCATACTCAAAAACATAATATCAAGCAGTGCTCTCGGGTACCCGACCCGAAACCCGACCTGAACTTGGACCCGACCCGAAATACTCGGAATTTCGGGTCGGGTACCCGAAAGTATCGGGTCCGGATCGGGTTTTCGGGTCGGGTACCCGACAACACTGATATCAAGCAGTTGATAAAAATTCAAAAAAAAACAATTTTTTATCACCCAAAAGTTGACTACCGCAACTTGGTCCAATTAACAAATAAAATACATTAAAAAATACATAACAGAACACTCTTTTGGGCTACAGCTTCAAAAAATGATAAAGTGTTAGAGTTAAAGCAACTCAAATCTAGCACGCAAAACAAAAAAAAAATTTTCGTTTTTTTTATTTTGATTTTAAATAAAATGTTTTTATTTTTGTTTTATTCTTAGACTCGTTACTAATTATGATAACTAACCAGTGACATGAAAAAACGTCAGAATAAATGACTTTTTACTGCCAAATAAATCGGTAAAAAAAACTCTAAAGTGTGACAAATTAATTGTTACACGCATTTTTTTGCAAAACTCCTAAACCAGAAAAAAATCAACAAAATTAAAAATCATACAGAATTTTTTATACACGGAAATTTTTTGATTTTTTGCGAGGTCCTTTTAGCAGCGATACAGGAGTCAAAAGAAAAATTATTTTTCGGTTTTTGGCCGCAGGTCTTTTTAATTTGAAAAGCGCCAAACCGCCGTAAGCAGCATTTTACCAAACAAGCCGTTGATTTTGATCTTAAAAAACTTTAAAACAATGGTTGGACAAGTTCCTGATAAAAATTTTAGTAATCCCAGACTTGTGCTGTCAGGTACTTGTTTTGCAACGAGCGTTTCAAGGGCGTCGAGGCATTCTTGAACGAATGTAAGATCAAATTCGTGTCGATCAGCAGTTATACGCCAATTCGGATGCAAGAGCCACGCAGCTTTGTGCTTTGTGGTATGAAATCAGTTGAATTTCTTCTTGAACGCCATGACTCCGGCGGCCTTCAATGCTTTTCCGAGGTCCGTGCTGTCGCTGATGTCGTCGACGATCTTCTTCAGGCGATAGTAGACTGGCAACATACGATGAATAGTCGGTTTCGTCTCTCCCTCAAGTTCCCGGATGGCTTCTTTGAACGGTGCAAACGTCTCAATGAACAAAGCTAACTGCTTGATGTTCTCAAGATATTGACTCAAGACAGTCGAACGATTATTGCTGGCGTACTGTTCGAGCGTTCGAATGTGCGTGGCGTTGTCGATCAGGTTTAAAAAGCGATTAGTCATGTCCCACCGACCCATCCATCGTGTGGGGTTCTCCTTGAGCAGGGATGGCAGATCGCGTCTCAGCAGAGGACGTTCGAGGATATAGCTGACGACAGATCTGAAAAACAACAAATGATACAAGATTAATTTTTTAAACAGATAACTCACCTAATTTGATCGATCGTCTTGTTGAAATTTTTTAGCGTTGCTCGCATGCTTGTTGTCAGTGCATCTTCATTTAGCAGTTCTTCTTCTTCCGTCTTGTAAGGGATGAGCATTCTCTTGGCAAGCGTGTGAATCAGATGGCATCCACAGATGAGCCCCTCTGGAAACGCGGCCTTCATATTAGCGCCTTCGTCGATTGTAATCGAGTCGAATTCCAGGTATCCATACTCGGCTTTTAACTATAATATAAAAAAATCTACCAAGGTATTTACAAAAAAACAACTTACAGCATTCACGAAATCTTTAATGTGTAAAGCGGTGGCGCGCTCGGTGAATTCCTTCAACGCTATGGGTACGCAAAGCATTCGGGTTGCGTTCACCAGAACGTGTGCCGTCGCGGCGACGTAATGATGGTGGCGTTTTGAGGTGAAATCGAGAACCACGTGACAGCCTCCTATCTTTTGCTTTTCTTTCAAAAAATAAGTCACTGCGCTGATTGCATCCAAACCCGATGATTGCACTTGACGCGACAGCGAAGAGCGATGAAGCTGAAAACATTGGTATTAATTTTTCAAAAACATGGGACGGTAAACAAACCGTGTGTTCAAATTTTTGGCGGGAAAAATATTTATCGGCACAGTAACACATTGGCAGAGCTGCATTCGGCAAGCGCGTAGCGAATCGACTCATCGTTTCGCACATCCCTGAAGAGTGGCAACAGTCTGTCGTGATCGTGCCGTCGTAATTGCGCGACGCGGATGCTGTAGAGAATTACCCGGCACGTTGGGTAAGTTCTCCAAGGTCTACCGTCGTTGAGAGGACTGTCTTTATTCGGAACCTCAAAAACAAAGGTATAAAACCTGGCCAGAAGCCTGGTCGCGCCCACGTATCACGACAGCCATAATATCACAATAAGAATAAATAATAAAGAGTCACAAAGGGGATAAAGTCACATAATAACGAAGGGAAAAGGACAAGTCGGTATAAACCGCAACTGAAGTAGGAAACCCAGCCCGCAGCGCAGACCCAAAGGAAACGAACGTTGACCTACCGTTCCCCTTTTCGCTATCGTTGTGCAGTGCGTGCGCACTGAACGACGAAAACTCGCAAACGCGTGCGCGTTCGCGACATTGGGCCCCCGCGGGCCGCCGGCCAAAGGCCCTCAATACCAAAACGGTGCGCGGACCGGGTGAGTGAGGGACTTGGGTCTGGTTCGGGTTTTGCCAGTTGAGACTTACCGTGCAAGCCAGGCGGGAACGGACCTAGGTGGGGCCTCAAACCTTCAAGCCCTGATTCGACCTTCGTCCGGCCTCGCCGTGAAACACAAAAAACAAAAAACGAGGAAAGGATTCAAGATATTCCAAAACGCGCCGGGTCGAAGCTCGCGTGGCTGGGGTTTCCCTCACAAAGAATTGGGGACGGGGGAAGGGGAGGAAAGGACGCCAAACGACGGGTTAGAACCACGTCTCGAGGGCGTAGAGTCCGTCAGGAGTGCCGTAGGTTGAGATACCTGGCTTCCACTGACTGCGAGGGTCGCCGACATTGATAGACTCGGCTCGTTCCTGCTCATGGTGACGATCTGACTGACGAACCCACCGATGGAAGACCTTCTCGAACTGATCCTGCCGCTGCTGCATCCGCAGCTGATGCAACCCTTCCGGGCCCGCGGCGAGAGGCAGGCAGAATTCCGGATGCCGCCATGCAATCATTCTGGTCATGGTGACGTTGCCTGGGTTGAGTGCAAGGGCCGCTCGCCTTTGCTCGACGATTTTTGCAAGGTGACAGACCATTTGCAGGATCGACAGGCTTTTCTGGTTGAGCTGCACTACCAACTGGCCTGGCCCCATGACGCGCTTCTGGTCGGCTGCCGGTTGTTTGCCGGGGTCGATCTGCCTTTGTCGCAAAGGCAACCGTTCGTCCGAGCACCAGGCCTGACAGTCCCCAAAACTCTGAAACATTGGTCGAAGCTCCTTCGACCGTCGAGCCCATTGGTTTTCTTGACCGCCCATAGATACCATGCGAACCAAATACGCGTAACTACCGTAATCTTCTACACCTAACGACCGTTCATCGTTCTTCTCGTGCTGCGCGGGGTCAGTGACGGGCGACGCCGTGCACAAGACCGATTCTTGCGTCCCGACAGCTTCAATTTGCTCCGACACAACGTGATCACTCGTCTGATTTTGGCCTTCGCTACGTAAATCCGATACCGTAAGGTTGCGCGTTGTCTCGGCCGTCTGTAAATCCGTTGGAGCATCCTCGTCGCCAAAGTTCGGGTGTTCCGGAAGAAGAAACGTACCGACTGACGTTGGCCGAGCAATGGTGCCGTTCGTCGGCGAGTTCGCCTGGCCTCTGAACAGCCTGAGGGTATAGTGAACTCCGAGTAGGACGTCAATGTTCACTAATTTGCCGAAATCGGGGCTTTCTTGCTGTGTGACTTGAACCGTACCACTTGCGATGCTCTCGACGGAAAGCCCCTGAACTACGAGTTCCTCATCGTCCGTAATAATGGTGAACGCAACTTTGGACGCCTGGACCGCTGTCGACCTGCCAGTTAGCCCGCGTACCACAAGCAAATCAGGATCACTACGCTTGGCTTTGAGTTTCTGCATTGCTTCGTTAGATATATACGTCACGTTTGATGCCGTATCCAGCATCACGTTGAGGTAGACCGCTTCTCCTCGTGGTCCGCTCTTGCATTTGACCGTCGCGACGAGAAAGCCGTTCTTATCCGAGATAGCTAAGAACGTTCTCAGAGGCTCGGTGTTCGCTGCCGTCGCCGGACTGGTCCGTTGCGCTCGATTTCGGTCAAAACAAAAGGCCGCGTGGTGATTCTGTTGACACGCCTTGCACCTTCACTAACGTCTCCTTTCTCGCGATAATGTACTGTGGCTGCTCGTCGCCTCGTGCCTGAGCTTGCCTTGGAGGTTGCAAGTACGAGCCTTCACCTAGTCGCGGCTGTGGCGCAAACGAATTCTGCGCTGCCTGAACATGCCCTAGCTGCCGCTCGTACGAGTCCTGCCGGACCTGCTCATGCCTTGGTTGCTGCGCGTACGAATCGGCGAGTAACTGGTCAAAGTAGCCAACCAAGTCGTTACCGTCTACCCGTGACTCGTTCGGCGTTGACGTTTTGACTTTCGGCAGCTGCCGTTCCGGTGCCTATGCCAATTGCTTGTATACTGTTCTGATGAGAATTTTTCCCCCCAAAAAAAATTTAGCATGCAACTCGCTGACGTCATTGAATCAGACAGTAAAGGACCGTACTTTCTGTGGTGTAACCTCACAGTATTTATTAATTAGGCAAAGTGTGTGCTTGTATGCTTCATTTTGTTACACCGACACACAAACATACACCACACACAGTATGTTTGTTGGTACATCTTCAGTTAAATCAGTTTGTTGCTACAACATTTTTAGCACCGCGCATTCCACATAAAACAAAAAAAAATAGACTTGAAAAAAAAATTAAATTTTTCTGTAGCTTAATTTTTCTTTTAATTTCCCCTAATAGTCCAAAATTCAGAATATATTGATTGTAACTATCATTTACATGTCGCGGTTTTTTATGCGAAATATTGGCGCTCTGCTTACAAAACTCCGGTAATTAATCTTAAAAACAATAAATCACCTGAATTGTGAATTTTTTAAAGTTTTAATTTTTTATTCTCAATCAAGGAGCGCTGTCACTACCGGGCCAAGTGGTAATTATTTAATTAGTGTTCTGGCATTACGTTTTGTCGGTTAAAACCCTTTTTGCTAAATTGATTCTAAACTTATTTTTTGCTCGTTTTTAAAAATCATTCGAAATTGAGGTGACTACTTGTTCTGAGGTCTGGTATTAAAAGTGGCGAAATACATAATAATTACTGCAACTCAAATCTAGCACGCGAAGCAAAAAAATTTTCTCAATTTTTTTTATTTTGGTTTTAAATAAAATGTCTTTTATTTTTGTTTTATTCTGTAGACTTGTTACTAATTATGATAACTAACCAGTGACATGAAAAAGCGTCAGAATAAATGACTTTTTACAACCAAATAACTAATAACTTTTCAAAAATTTTGAGTACTAGATCACAGCTGATTTTGATGTTTGAGATACATATATACCCTTGAGTAACTCTCACATACAACTGTTTGGCTATTTTGCAAATTTTATGCAAAAGTAATAAATGTAAATGTAAATGTCACACTATCGTGCACCAAAGTTCCGTATTAAGAATTTATTGGTTCACAATTTTCCATTAACCGTAACTCCATACGAAATGTCATTTAAGTTAATATAGTAAAAAAATCAGTCGAAAAAGTCAATAATGTTTATATTTTTGTTTTCATCTTTACCAAAAAAACAAATTGGGGTTTTACGGCATTGTGTATGTATTTATGAAGCTCAAAACACCATCCACAACACTATGAATGAATGACAAGGATGTCTGGTGTCTCACAAAGCAATGCGTGTGTCGGTTGTCTGGTGTGAGTTCCTTCACATTTGGTCTTAGGCGCTTTAGTTGTTCCCATTGACCTCTAACGGTAAACTTTACATTCAATTACAAATGACTTCCCCATAATAGGTACATATTTATTATACGTCAGTTGGCAAACTTTTTGCCATTGAGTAGAGATGGAAGTTGGTGTTGTCTACAAAAATCTAACCCAAAGCCAGGTGTCTGCATTTGTTAGCAGCATCAGTGCCTATAGCACTACTATTGCTGTCAGCGTCGTATGCATTGGCATCCTTATCTGTCACATGTGCATTATGTTGTCAACTAAAAAATTTCGACAACAATATCAGGTTTGTTAGATTTCTAATTGTTGTTTGTGTACGGTTAGTACATTCCAGACCATGATCGCCCTCAGCATTACGTTCACCCTAACTCTAATCAGTTTCGCTCTCGAAGGCATCACGCGCATCTTGTTTTACATTCGATCCATAAATATCATGTCCGTGCCGGTTGTGAGTTCCAAACAGTGCCTGCAGACGTGGGTCTTCGTCCAGGTATTCAGCGATCTGACCGCTCCTCTTCTCGAGTTTTCCATGGCCATTGAACGCTACCTGGCTGTATTTTATCCAAAACTCTACCGCCGACTTTCAGCTGACGACCGAGCGACGTACACTTGGATCTTGGGGTCTTTCAGCGTAGCCATAGTTTGCATGCTCGTGCCGACGTCGATATCCGTTTTTTGGCCTACACCGGAGGTGAAATACGATTGCGGAAGAAAGGCCGCTCTCGGCACGAGTTTTGGCATATTTGATTACGCGTTCAACATGATACTGCATACTGTATCTTTTATAATGAATGTCCGAACATATATTCAGGCAAGGACAGTTCAACAAAGCTCGGCTAATTTTAAAAAGCTGAAAATCTACACTGCTATTTCTGGGCTCTCGACTTTGTTGGTCGCCTTTCCAAATGCGTGCTCGCTCTACGCTTCTACGATTGCGTTTCTGCCAGAAGCCTTCATGAAATATACCCTGCAAATGTCCTGTGCAAATTGCGTACTCTTGTTTTTTGTGTACCTGACGGTAAATCCTGATTACCGTTACCGGTGCCTTAGTGTTATCACCTGTGGCCATGTCTCTGGGCTTCCAACTTTCATGATACCCTCTGGTAGCAGTATGAAAGATGGTGTCAGTGTCGTGAGACAATCTGCTAGACCAGTGGTTTTGTGATCATTTTGGATTGGTAAACAATAAAATGCGATTGTATGTCGTAAATTTTACTTACACATAGAAGAACTCAAGCGGGAGCCAGACGTGATGGTTTTTGCTTGGAGGTATGGACTGAAGATTTTAGGCTTAGAACTCTAAACTCGCGGTTGATGAAAATGTTACATCCGCTTCTAGGTGTCGCTGTTTGGGGCGGCTGTAGGGCGAAAACGCCGTCAAATAACGATGCTATTATGTGTAATGTAATATGACCAAAACCATTAACACGGTGTTTATGCACGGCGTTTAAAAGTATTTTATTGAAACAACTCAGCTAACAAATGAAATCAAAAAAAACATTATAGGTTAGCGAAATGTTTTAACATAAAATAAATAGATTTATGTATGTCGTATCAAAGTTGGTGATCGTTTTTGCCATTCAAAGGAGGGCAATATATAATCAGCATTCAAAAACGGCAAAGCATAGTACATGCACAGATACACACCAGTTGTGTCTTTACAAATACCAATGTTGATGAGTTTGTGCAGTTGCTAACGCAGAGTCGCAGACAAGGATGCAGCTGTACGGTCTCTTTCGGAGACTATCAAAGTAGTCCACCCGCTCATATAACCCGGCACGGACCTTTTCTTGAGCGAGCGTTTTCACATGTTTCGACCAAAATTACCATAATTATCCTAATAAAAAAAGATAGCATCTTTTCTGTTTCAGTTAAATGATATTCACTCTCCAAGCAACAATGCTTGCATTCTTCACCTTTTTTGCCCTTCTACTTCCGATTTTTTCCGGATCTGTGACGCCCGCCCCCCAGACGAGATGCATTTTCTCGCCGACCCCGATGCTTCGGAGTGAACTCGAGTCGCTCGACGCCGTATCCAAGGTTTTGACTTCCCGTGTAGACTGCGCTTTTGACAACGTTCGACTTTTTAATCATTTTTTTTGACTTCAGATAGTTTTTAGCACGAATACTGTTACGCCTTCGTGCCCAACAGCAACCAATCCAAGACTGAATTTGGGTGTTCCCACGAAGAATCCCTTCCCCTAAGATGCCGACCTGATCTGACATGCCGTCGATCCATCACATTCAACCAGATGGAAGGCTTTTTCTGCTGCTGCGCTCAGGAAGACTGCAATGAGTACTCCATCATCAGGCCCTACCTGCCGAGTGGCAACCACACAGTGCTGCCGGAATCCTACAAGGAGTCAAATGTCACCTGGTGGCACCTGCCGGTTATCATACTCACTGTTTTCGTGCTCATCGGGCTGTATTCTGTTATTTTGACCGCTTTCATGGTCGTCAATCATGTGAGTTTTTACTTTAACTGAAGTGATGCTAAATTTCTATTTTTAAGCTCAGCCAACTGTCAAATGCCATGGTCGAGAATGACAAGCGTCTCCTGGACAGACTGTGCAAGGCCAAGATGCTCAAAGCCGAACAGAACAAGCTAACCATGCAGCGAAACCTCGAAAAGGCGGTTTCTGACTTGTACACGTTTCTTGACAGTCGACAACTGCTAAAGAACGGTCACCGACCCGGGCGAAGCGATGCCCAACTTCACCCTCCTGTTATCGAATTCAATATTACCCATCAGCCCTATCCGCCTACACCCCAAGCTTCGACCTCCAGTGTGCTAAAGGCAAAACTCGTGTCTACACTTTTTACCCCAAAAGGCAAAAAATCCTAAATAAAAAAATTTTGAATGCCAAAAAGTTCGTATCAACACAGTTTACCACCAGAAAATGATCAACAATGTCAACGAAAAAACAAAACGAATATAAAAAACATTATAACGAAAAGTCAGTTTCATTCGTGGCCCAAAGACAAATTATTTTTTCATCATTAGAAGCACACGAAGGAACCCACAAGACTCAAGCTTACTTCAGCTTCTTCTTGACGCGGAGGTCGTTGCTGTGTCCACACTTCTTCTTGCGGCAGTTGGTAGCACGGGGAGGAAGGCGAGCGTAGCACTTGCGGCAGATGAGCTTTTCACAGTTGTACTTCTGGGCAAGTTGACGAAGAGAAGGCTCGATGATGCCACCGCGAAGGCGGAGGACCAAGTGAAGAGTCGACTCCTTCTGGATGTTGTAGTCGCTCAGGGTACGGCCATCCTCAAGCTGTTTGCCTAAAAAAAGCAAAAACACATCAGAATTGATCAATTGCTTGGAAAAATCACATGAAAGTCGTCAGATGACGCAATTGAAATATTTTCATCATTTTAGCCCACATATAGCATTGAAGTGGTACAAAATAATAAATTTAGCACAAAAAGGTAAAGAAACTGGTATAAAGTCAAATTTTGATAGAAAAAAGATCGCAAAACTACATAAAACCTCAAAAATTCCAACTCACCGGCGAAGATGAGACGCTGCTGATCCGGGGGAATGCCTTCCTTATCCTGGATCTTGGCCTTGACATTCTCGATAGTGTCGGAGGCCTCAACCTCAAGGGTGATGGTCTTGCCAGTCAGAGTCTTGACAAAAATCTGCATTCTGAGAACGCGACTAAAAAAATTTGCTTTTCACATAAAAATCACCTTTAAACATTCCAAATATTGAATATGCACGTTGCACATGGTACTCTACGCTTTTACAAACACAAATAACATCAAAAACGCGAAAAAGAAGGCCAAAAAGTAGGCAAAACGAAAGGTAAAACACTAAATTGAAGAAAACACGACAACGTTCAATCGACGAACAACGCTACGGACAGTAGAAAATTTGTTCGGTGTGAAAGTATCCAGTGCGCACGCACTGGAGTTGCGCTTTCTTTTTCTTGTCGCTTTCCATTTGATCCTTTCTCGTCGCTTTGATTTTACCGTTTGTTTTTGTTTGAACGCAGTTATCTCTTACGTAACATTTACAGTAACTGGACAATTTTTGTAGGTTTTTGTTACATTCGGACTTCATTGTCAGCATTTTTAGTTTTTTTGAGCACGTTTTAGGATTTTGATTATCAATTCGGTTCAGTTTATGTCATATGTGCAAAAACTTCATGAAAAAATCAGTAATTGAAGCTTGAGTGCCGATTAGGCGTTCTGTTCTGACACCGAACTTCTGAGTGCCATTGCTAGACGTGGCCTTGCTGGTTTTTTCTTCGGTTTAAAGAAAAAATGTTGTCAGATAGCTTCTTCTTGGGCCGAAGATCATTGCTGTGACCACACTTTTTCTTCCGGCAATTTGTAGCACGGGGAGGAAGACGGGCATAGCATTTGCGGCAGATCATCTTATCACAGTTGTATTTCTCAGCGAGTTCTTTCAGAGCAGGTGCGATACGGTAGGACTTTAGGCCGCCGCAAAGGGTGAGCTCCAAGTGGAGTGTTGACTCTTTTTGAATATTGTAATCGCTCAGAGTATTGTAGTCCTCCAGTTGGTTGCCTACAAAAAAAGAACTCGTCCTAACGACAAAATCTCAAAAATTCTAACTTACCAGCGAAGATGAGACGCTGCTGATCGTAGGGAATTCCCTCCTTTTCCTGAATCTGGGTTTTGACGTTCTCGATGGAATTGGAGGCTTCAACCTCAAGGGTGATGGTTTTACCAGAAAGAGTATTGATAAAGATCTGCATTCTGGGATTGTTACTGGAAAATGGGTGTTATTTTCGCGTTTTTTCTCTCAAATTGTGAAAAAAATGGCTGACGACACGATACTAAACTTAAAAAAAAAAGATTTTGGCTTCCTAGACAACGTTCCATCGACGAACGAGGTTATCCTACGGTCCGCTTTTAAGCGTGCCGGACACCGTAATTTTTCCTAACATACTCTAACATTGGGCAATATTTGTCTCAATGTTTTATAACATTGGGCAATACGGTAACCAGTGCTTGCTGCATGAACCTATTTATCTTGTGGAATCTATTTTGCACAATGGATTACAGTTCATGAACTCATTAACAAATTTGCTGATTGATTTTTTTCGTCATTTCAGGTGCTTTATACCTTTTTTTTTAATTCTTGCAGTTATGTAGGTAGGTCTTGATTGCTTGATTTGATATTTTTTGAGTCTTCAGTT
The DNA here is from genome assembly GCA_963969345.1 of Turbatrix aceti. NCBI lineage: Eukaryota > Metazoa > Nematoda > Chromadorea > Rhabditida > Panagrolaimidae > Turbatrix > Turbatrix aceti. Next base: position 10,712,995 of record OZ017768.1, read on the forward strand.
ATTGAGTATTTGAAATACACGATTCACATTGGAAAGGGAAAATGCAAAAAAAAGTTACAGAAAACAAGAAAGAGACAATTTCAAAGAATTGGTACCTAAATTTATGGTTAACACATAAAAATAATTATGCGTCTTTATTGTGCTTCAGAATCCACGGAAGCAGGGCCAGACTGCCCTCCACCGTTTGTAGAGACATTTGGATGCCGATTTCCACAGACATCACAGAAAAACCGGCATCATGATGTCAAATCCAGAGAACAATGTTCATGTCAAATCGATCAAAATTTTTCCACGCAAGAGTATCAAACTGCGCACGCGCCGAAGCTTACGCTATTTTTCTCGCTCGTTTTTCACCGCGTCGATTTTGCGGTTTTTATGACGCGTGATAAATTGTGCTCTGTGTTTGATCGTAATCATTACCTTTTTCGTTCATTTTTACCGTACTTGGGTTTTTTGGTGCTTTCCGGATGATGCGCATCATTTTTGGCATTTTTTTTATTTTTTGAGTGCGTTTTGAACCTTGGAAGCTTTGTTATCGAGTTTATGTTTTCTACGCACTCAAAGTGTGAGGGTCAATAGAATGCAATCGGAGATTGATGTCTGATTGTGCGGGTTATCTATTTTGAGTGGCGTGATGTTGACGAACGCGTTCGTTGCGGGGGTTTTTGATAACAATACGCTCATGCGCGAATTTGGAAGTTTTGGATGCTTTTTTTGTGTTTTGGGTTGATCGAGGTTCATTTAATTTACAGTTAAAATAACATTTTTTAAAGGACTATTGAAATTCATTTATCAGTTTCTTTTTGTAAATTGTTACGTTAAGTTACGTAACAATCTCATCACCAAGCTTTTTATGCTTTTTTGTTGTTCAGGTTAAAAACAACCTTTTGGACCCAAAAACAAACATTATGGTGCAATAGAGTTCAGCTGTTTTTTTTATTTTTTGAACGTAATTTATCGTTTCAATTGATCGTAAATCCAGTTCCCAGACAACAAAAAACAAGACACGCGCTAGCAATCGCGATCGCGTGTCTTCCCACAACCCATCGCTCCCACACCACCCCTTGCCCGGTAGACGCATCCAGTCAATCATGTGTCCATGTACCTGTCACCTGAATTAAATGTGACACGTCTCATCTCAGGCCGTTGCCCTTTTTTGACTGTTTCAAGGCTTTTGTCTCCCATTTTGCTGTGTACAATCGTTTTTGCGCGTATTTTTATGATCCCCACGAGATTATCTTCTATTTTTGCATCATTTTGTCCTGATCTCCCCCGGACAGCCGTTTGTCGATCGCGGTCTCGTGCAGATTTTCTTTCAGATACGCGATATTTTTCAGGTAATCAATTCTTACCTGCGTCGTCTCGTTTGAGTCATGGCAGCCGTGCGTACCTACTTTGCTCGGTACTCGAGGAAGGAGTGGATCAACTACTTCTGCTCGACCCACTTCTGGGGCCCTGTGGCCAACTGGGGTCTCCCCATGGCGGCGCTCTCCGATCTCCAGAAGGATCCTGAGATGATCTCTGGCAACATGACTACCGCACTTGTTGTGTACTCCAGCGTCTTCATGCGCTTCGCGTGGCATGTTCAGCCTCGGAATTTGCTTCTCTTTGCTTGTCACATCACTAACTTTTCTGCTCAACTTGTACAGGTCGGTTTTTTCATGATTGGATTTTTTTCGCTGTGAAAGTTGAAAAGTTGTGCCCACAAAAAGAAAATTCAGTTTTTTGATAACAAAAATACCATAAAATGTTGTACATAATTTTTTCAAGGTTTTTTGGGAAAAAATTTTCAAATGCCTCCAAAAATACAAAAAATAATGTTTTTTACAGTTAAAAAAAACGAAGCAGTTTTGAATAACTAAATAGTTTGTAAAAATGTTGTTTTTTCAGTTGGCCCGGTTTACAAACCTCCACTTCATCAAGGCGATCGAGGATCCCTTCTACAAGAAACCCGTAGCCCAGAAACAAGCTGCCTAACTGATCAGCCGACCCCGGACCGCCACCATCATTACCGACAATTTTCCAGACGAGCGATCGATGACAGCAGGATGTAGCCATAGCTGCCCGATAACAACATCAATGATTATTTTTGTAGCACTGACTTTTTTTACGGTGCCTTCTTGTTTGATGTTCTGTATGTGTGGGTCATGATTTAGATAAAAAAAATAATAAAAGTATTACGGGGATTGTTGGACACCGGAACTTTTATTGTGGGGATCGTGGATGAAAAAAAGTTGGACAGGTGTTTGCTCCCCGACTCACTCACCTGAAGAATTCCCGTTTGACAAAAGTGTCAACAAACCAGGGGGTGATTATATCGGAGATCCCATCCCGTCAACAGGTGAACGTAATTCCGAGGTCGAGACGAACAAAGTTGAGGCTCCCAGGGGTCGATGATGAAAATGGTCTCTCCAGGGACCAAAACGAGTCACTAAAAAATACCCTTATCACCCGGAAAGGGTTGCAGAATGACGTCCTTTTTTTTTGCAAAATCCCGGGAATGCACTGGAAGAAAACTACGATGCTTTTGACACCTTTTATGTTGACTCGGTGATCGAAGGTATATTTATGTACACACACATCGACGCCACCAGGAACATTATTATCCGACGAGGAACACATGAAAAGTTTTTACTGCTTGGAGCTGTGAAACCAATATGGCTATTACAGTTCCTGGCAGACAGTCTTCTCACTCTCCATTTGCTTTGAAGTCCCCCGACAAGGCTTGCAGGCGTATCATGATAGGTGTATCTGTCGTGATGATTGCCTCTAAGGTGTCAAAGCTAACACTTTGGCGGCGGCTGATGGCCGATGGCCGACGCCAGGAGCGGCGATACTCTTTGATTAGAAACAACACCGCCAATTGATTATTTACTCTGCTTTTTTGTTTTTTTGGGTGTTAGCTTTCATTTTCGAGCCCCAACTGTTAGTATGTTATTTGGTCTTGATGGCCGGTTATGGTATTTACGGATAAATGTTCGCACACTTTTTTTTTTAAATTTGACTTTTTCTCACATTTTGATTTGCATTTCTTTTTCATTAACATTCTATTTTTTATTTTGTTGGGGTTTGTATCCAGAGTTTTTAAATGAATTCTGTTGCACATCTGGTTCAAAAAAAACCATCACATCGGTTGCTAGAGACCAAAGGTTTCACAAATAGCAAACATGCGTAAAACTCATTCTTTTCGTTTCGATTTTTGTTAAATATTATATAAAATATAAAATTTAAAGATATTTAATTCATGAAATGTTAATTACCGGATTATCTTGTCTATATTTTTTGAAACAAAAATTGCCAGATAATTTATGTTGCCAGATGTTGAGACCAATTTATTCTTTATATGTATTTTGAGCAATGGATAAATGTTTTTCTTACTTGTACGTTTCAATAATATAATATTTTTTTACATTGTACTGATGTGTTGTACGAACAGAGATTTTTTTGCATGTATTTTTTGTCGAAACTAAAAACTGTTTCAAAAATTGATCATGCACGGCTTCTCGTTTCTCAAAACACAATGTGTACAGAAGCAAAACAATTTTACCATTTTCCCATTACGATCAATTTTTTGACAGTTTTTGTAAAAAGTTGTGTGCTTTTTCAACTTTTTATACAAATAAAAAAATGAAGCATCCCCAATGAGACCAGTTGATGAGTTAATTAGTGTTTCCAAGTTCCAACAAGGAAAATTTTCTAATTTTCTGTCTAATTTGACCCTTCGCCTTTTGGGGAGTGCTTGTTTGGTCGAGCGACTATTTTGTCAACCAGGAAACATTTTTTTCTATTTTGTTAAACAATTTTTTGAACAAGTGTAAACTTGTTGGTTATAAATTTGCCAGTTTTCGTCGTTTATCTTATTTTTTTTGACAAACGAGTTGATCTTTTTTACGAGCTCAAAGTTATCTGAATTATTTTAGCTCATTTTTTGCACGACGACTTTTTTTACAAAAAAGTAAAAATTAATATTAATGCTAATAATGCTAACTTTAAGCTCGTTACATATTTTGTTTTGTTGCAACAAAAAAAACAATATTGTTGTACGTTTGTCTAAAATGAGAGAGAGAGGGTGGGCTTTATGCCGGCCGTCAGGCAGTGCAAGAAGAGACCTGATGTTCTTTGTGACCCTTTTTTCTCCCTTGTTTATCTTTTTTTGTCGCACGCTATACACAACAATTTTTTGTGTCTTGTTTTTAGAGATCACAAAAAACATGTATTTATTGGAAAAAAAGATAATAAAAAAACATCTGCTTTTTTTGGAGGGGGTTTGTTTTAGCAGACAGTCTTGTTCGGCCACGGTTTACACTTTTGTCAGACCAAGGAACAACATCATGCTGCTTTTTTATGTTGCCAGCATTGCAACCATGCTTGCTGTGTCTTGGTCACAAACTGGCTGTTTTCAATATGATCCCATCCCGCTTCCTGCCAACCCGCGAAAAAATGAATACATAGTTTTTCTTTGTCTCTTTTTTCTGCGTTCGTATGCACTGTTATTTGTTCCGACATTGTAGTAGTACAAGGAAGAAGATTTTTTAGCGCTACGAGCTTTGCAACTTACACATCAAATTTTTTTTATCAGAAACCGTGAAGCTGTCTATTTAAAAAAAATGTATTCACAAAAAATATTTTATAATATTATTATAATTCGACCCGGATCATTTCATATCACAAGACCCTGTGAAGTTTGACTAAAAACCAAACAAATAAGCAAATAGAACCGCACCAGCCTCGGCCTAGGGTCGTTGCTTTTCACGCGCAAAGGAATTTCGTTGTTTTCATCCTGAGTCATCCCTCCATCCATTCAGCACATGTGCACACACAGGAAATTCTGATATGCCTTGCTTTGTGAAATTTCCTCATCTCAGATTTTCGCACTTTTATTGTTTTCCACGTTGCTGTTGTCGTAGTTGCTAAATTTATTATTTGCCGTGTGTTTATAACCTTGTTTTTCATTTTGTATCAGATACTTCGTCTGGCAAGTATTACACACTTGCAAGTGGCTTAACGTTGGCCACAGCGCGTGGCTGGTCTTTTCCGGCTTTTCTGATGCTAAGGAGAAGTAAAATTTAATTCATAATATTATTGATGACAGTTCTGATGATTTACCATTTTACTAACATTTTATTTTTGATGTTTTTCGAACTTACATTTGAACTTTTTTTAATCACTTTTTTAAAAATTTTGGTTCTCTATTTTATTACATTTTTAAATTTTTTTTTTGCGAAAAAAATGCAAAATGAAATTCTTATTTTTATTTTTCTTTGCGTTGAAAATTGGTTTGGTCTTACTTTCCTTTACGTTTCTTTTTTCCCCTGGTGGCCATGGTCTGCTGATGACAGGAAAGATAAATTTTTCATTAATTAACAAGAAAAATGTTAATGTTGTTTTAACAGACTTTTCAAGTAAGCCAACTTTTTAAATTTTTTCCACCATAAAAAAAATTTATGTCTGTTGCCTATACCTGTCTGATTTTCATGCCTGATACTTCTTTTGTTTCGTGTTCAAATATTTTTTTTTTGCAAAACATGAACTTTGATGTGGGGGAACACATTGTATTGTAATTATGCCTTTTCCAAAGTCCATTTCCTCGTTACTTTTCCAGCAGTACATACACTTCCATGCTCTACCAGATGAGCTACCCTCCACCTGGTATGCTTACATATTTGAACACCCAGATGGCCTCAAATTACATGCATCCACGTATATACCATGGTTTTAAGTGCTCAAATAAAAAGGCTTTTATAATAGTTAGCTTGCGTGTTGATATTTTATTAAATAACATAATCGATTATTACGCGACTTTTTTTGTATCGACGGAGTTTTAAATTTCTGAATGTTACAGGTTTTGTCATTTTTTGTACTTTCGGATGTATCAAATTTTTTAAAAGCAAAGAAGAAATGTATTTTTGAATTTTTTGGGTGAATTTGTTAACTTTTGATCATTTTTGGTAATTTATGCCATTGCCGCCTACGGCATAAATACATAGAAGTAAATTTACCTGAAAAACCGTTTTTTGTGTGCCATTTGTTGGTCTTTTCGTATTTTATTCCGCTTTGCCGATGCCTGAAATAGTAGCCGTCGTCTTCCATGGTTACCAGGTCGACGCGCTTTCTGGTCTACATACTACCTATCCATGCCCTGAGGTCCTTTTTGAGTTTAACACGTCACATGCTCTTCAATCTAAATACAAAATGCTCGACTTTTGACATTTTTGTTAAAATTAACCACGGCCAGCCTAGAGACTAAATCAGGCTGGGTTCTAAGACAAGATGGAAAAAAATTTTTAGAACTTCTAACGCGGTCCGAAAAGGTCCGTTTTGGCCCAATTATAAATATAACATTCTGGTAAAAAATGCATGAATTTATTGTTTTTGTAAAATACATACATATTACATTTGTAGTTGACATCATGATATTCTTTTTTTTGTTTTAAACCGTAAGGTCGTTGTTAAGACTCCCAAGCCCGCTCAAGGTCGTAAATTTTCGGCCAGTTTAGGGGGGCTGGTTACCGGGCTAACAAGTTCAAAACTAACGTCCGTGGCAATTATGATTTTTGAGACATGTTTGACTTATGTCATATTTATGTACTTTGATCGGGAACATGAAGTAAAAAAAGTTACCTCACCTGCTTCATGTTTATCTCCTGTCTTTATTTTATCAAAATTTGCACGTTAATGATTATGATTTTCAACCCTTTTACCTGCATGATTGGTTTTGCCGTATTGTTAATCAGTCTCGCAATACTGTAACTCCCGTCGCATGTTGCGTGCAAAATTGTTGGTTATCACATTCCTACAAAAAACCCCTTAGGCCCAAAGATATTATTTTAAGCAAAATACATATTTTTTTGTTTTTTGGACACCTCAAAAATTGATAATTGAACTCAGAGTGTCTAGTAAGCGGGCTCCCTCGTGTTTATGACTTTTTAACTACCGATGAAGAATCATCGGAAGTGCACTCTCTAGCTCAACGTTTTTGTTATCATCCCCGTAGCTAGCACAGAATTGTGCTGTTTTCTACCGTATATCCCTTTGATATTCGGTGACCGGTCACGTACCGCCCGTTGTTCTGGGACGGTATAAAAGGGGTTTGAGCTGTCGTTGAATTGATCAAAGGCTCAACTCGACTCTTTACCGTGCTTTTTTTTATCTTTTTGGCGGCTTTTTTATCTCATCGTGAATTTTTTTGTGTCATTTTCAGCGATCTGAAAAAAATCATGCCGCCCACAAGGCCTCGGGGGGTTGCCTCGGCAGGGGGGTTCTGCCTGCTGCTGCTGCTTTGCTGGTGTCTGGCAGACAATCAGGTCAACGGGTACCCCAGTGCTGGCGATGGTGTGACAGGTAGTCTCGATGAACACGTCAGGGATGCGATTGATAAATCCCACGTGCATGGTTACGATCAGTCAACAAATATTACCGTAGCCGGTCCAATAAACGATACAATAGTTATCCATCACCCACATTCCGGGATCCACGTCGCTTCTTTCAAATTCGAATACGTCAAAACCGAACTCGTCGTCGCGATCTTCATCGTTCTGATCGGTGTATTCAAACTGGTCTACCACAAGTTGACGAATCTCTCCAGCATCGTCCCAGAATCCTGCTGTCTCATTCTCATTGGATGCGCGATCGGTGGCGTCATCCGCTGGGCAGCCGGTGGATCTTCCGCTGACGTAGTCAAATTCCTCGAATTCGATCAGAAGATCTTCTTCTTCTTCCTCCTGCCCCCAATCATCCTCGAAGCAGCCTATGACCTGAACGACAAAGCCTTCGTCGACAATCTCGGCACAATCATTCTCTACGCTGTTGTCGGCACGATCCTGAACGTCGTCCTCGTTGCCGGAGCTCTAGTGCTCTGCGAGTACCTCGGGTTTTTTGGATCTTTCGGCATCCACATTCTGGATACTTTCCTGTTTGCATCCCTGATCGCGGCTGTTGATCCAGTGGCTGTGCTTGCCATCTTCAAGGAAGTTGGAGTCAACAAGATGCTTTATTTCATGGTGTTTGGCGAGAGTCTGCTCAACGATGCCGTAACTATTGTGTGTTACAACTTGGTTATCAGTTTCAAGGAAATTGAGGTTATTACGACCATGGATGTAAGTTTTAGGCCGGAATTTGGGCTTGTTCTTCGTGGCGATGATAAAAAAATTGGTTTTCAATGTTAAGGAATCAAAAACAAAAGTCTGCTTATATACGCGGTTCGCTTAAGTTGAGTGTCAAAATAAGCGGACCGCTTATAAATATAAGCTGGTCAAAAACTGGAGACCAATACAGTCTCGAAATTGATAGATGGAATATAATTTTAGTACGTGCTCGGATTCGTCTCCTTCCTCTGCGTCGCATTCGTTGCCGCGTTCATCGGCTTTGTCTGCGGGATCATTTCTAGCTTCATCACAAAATACACCGAAGAAGTCAGAATTGTAGAGCCGGTCATCTGTTTTGGCATGGCTTATTTAAGCTACGTTGTTAGTGAATTGTTTCACTTTTCCGGCATTATCGGGTATGTTTTTGAATTTTTTTGTTCATACTGTAACAGGTATACTGTAGGTTGATCGTATGTGGCTTGGTTCAAGCTCACTATGCCATGGCTAATATATCGACGAAGTCCAACATATCCATAAACTATATCACAAAAGTTTTGAGGTATCGTGATTTTTTGACTGACCGAGTGTTGCACACAGGTGTTTTCAGTTCGGTTTCTGAATCCCTAATCTTCATCATTCTGGGAGTGATGGTGTTGAACGAAAACAACTTCTTCTTCAGCGACTGGCATCCCCCGTTTGCTGTCTTATCACTTGTTTTCTGCATTATCGCGAGGTTCATTGGTGAGTTTACCTTTCCAAAAAACCCTTTCCCCTGTCACCTGCCCAAATTACAGTAGTCTTCTTCCTCACCTGGGTTGTCAACTACTTTACCGGTGGTCAGAGGTATATCAACATTCATGAGCAGATTATCATGGTAAGCCTAAATTTTATCTGTGTTGATTCCGAACATCCCAATTTTCAATTTTCAGTCTTATGGAGGTCTTCGAGGAGCAGTCTCCTTCTCGCTCGCTTTCATGCTTTCTGACGCGATAGAATCAAAAGCAACGCTCCTGGCAGCGACTTACCTGGTCATCTTCTTCACGGTCTTCATTCAGGGAGCAACTATGAAATCATTAGTCAAGTTTCTCAAGATCACGTTGGATAGCACCGGCCAGAACTACCGTATCTTCAAGGAGTTCAACAAGGTCATGGTCACCAACATTACCGGAGGCATCGAGGACATCATCGGGCTTACTAAACACAAAAATGCTCACGTAAGTTTTTTCTGATTATGAATTGATTACGGTAGGTCATTTGCAGAAATCGCTTCGAGAATTCGGTCGAAATTACCTCGAGCCGTATATTTCGAAAAAAATTCGTCGAACAACAAGCGAAAAACTTATTTGGATCGACAACGAAGAACATCTCAAAGACTCGATCAACCGTAATTCATCCACGCAAATGTTCCAGCCGGATGTTATTGATACGTAAGCTTTGAATTTTTCATTTGAATGATATATGCTGAAATTTATGTGTTTAGGGACCAGGTATCCGCCGAGATCATCGACAAATACGAAGATATTGAGAATTCGAAGAATCACGACAAAAAATCCGAAAAATCTAAAGATAAGCCGTCGGTTTCGTTCACATTGGAAGAAGATATGGAGACTACTATCCAACATGCTTTGAATAATCCATGGGCCATTGGAGGGTGGCTTGCTGGAGAGGTAAGATACTTGAAGTTAATTTTGGCATATGAAATTCTAACAAAAACAGTTTTCAAAAACATCAAAAAACACATTTTTTAATTATATTTGGTGTTGAAAAAGTTCATGAGTGTCCGAAATTTTCAAAAAACGATGGAATCATGCCATAAGTTTTCTAAAAAAGTTCGAAATTTTTTAGGACATCGACATATTGTTATTTTAGTTTCTTTTCATGTTTTTTTATGTAGTAAGTGTCCTAATTTCCTAAAATTTGGAACTTTGACCCAAATTTTTGAAAATTAAAAAAAAACTTTAATTTTTTTGTAACTTGATATTTTTATTACTTTTTGTAACCCTTGAACTAATCAAACTCCCTTCAGAACCTCCCAGACAGAAATCTGGTCAATGAAGGCCGCCGCGAACGACGAGAAAGTCTTCCTCTGACGCAATCCTTCCGCGCTGGCTACCGTGGAGCCTTCCAGCGATCCCACTCGACGCCGAGAAACAAATTCAAGAAGCAGTCAAGTCTAACACGGGATCTGGTGGCAGCGAGTGGAGCTGCCATCTTCTCGGCCGACATCACCCCCGCAAGACAGAAGCAGGCACGTAATGGGAGAGACAGTATCCCTCGGGAAAATGGCAGGGATGAAAGCAAAGCCAAAATACATGTGTAGATCTATCAGACGGGTTTGATGTTGTTTATGTCTGTGTTTTTGTTGTAATCGTTGCTCATCGATCAATACGGTTAATTTTTTTAACTCCATTAAGTGTCATTTGTTGTTGCTGGTTGCTTGTTTGATGGTGTGCCGTGAATGGACTTGATTATCATAGTTGCCAAGAAAAAGTCACCTGGCATGAAAAAGACAGAAGCGCAGGTAAAAAAAACATTGCCAAAGGACGCGAAATTCATTTTTACACAATGAAAAAAATCAAAACAATTCTGAAGCCTTGTTTAACCATAACCGCATCAATTTTTAGTACGTTTTCACCCCAGAAAAACATTTGATGCCAAAAAATCCAAATTTGCCAAGGTACATTTTTTACGAAAAAAATGCGAAAATTGGATTTTTGATATCCAAACCAAAATCGAAGGCTTTGGATCATCTTGGTTAGATATGGTACCCCACCAATGCTGCAAAGCATAAGCTAATATTTTTATTTTATTGAAACTCTCAAAATTGCAATATTCGGCCTAATTTGCACCGGAATTGTAGCGCCAAAAAGGTTATCAATAATACAAGACTCGTGAAAATCCGAAAATATCGAATAAGAATACAGATTTTTTTGCAGCAGTATCTTTTGGACAAAAAAATCTGTATTTTTATTTTAGTTTTGGCAAGTGATAAAAAAATAGAAAATAGTTTTTTTCCATACGGGGACGCCTGTCAGACGTAATAAATTTATTCGCTGTAAACATGCTCAAACAGTATTGTTCATCCTTGCCGATAAATCAGTTCCTCCCGGGGATTTTTTTCCTTTCTTACAGAATCAAAAACATTTTTTTCAGAAAACAGAACCCATTCCCGAAGACGACGAGCCAATAGACGATTCCGCGACTCCGGCACGCGAGACAGCACCTCTCCTGTCTCAGGACAGCGAGGATAGCTATCAGCAGCCTCCGACGACCAAATCTCTGCCCAACCCGCTCCCGCCCGAATCCCACGACCACGACCTCGACTTCGCTGACGAGACTCCGCTCTCGACCGGGAGACGTCCTCCGGCAGACTGGAACAAAAGATCATAATCCGTGATCGTAAACAGACATATGTTTTTTTGAACGGGCAAAAAATTGTTGTTATAATCATTTGCATTTTCACTTCGTTAAAACCGTTTATTATTTCAATTGTTGGGCAACTACAATTGTTTCACAACGCGTCAACGTTACTCACCGCAAAAAAAGGAAGAAAAAAAACAAGAAGAAACCTGGAGGGGGCCAAAAAAAGGAGGCGGGGTTGAGGAGAAGACAGATAACGAAGAAGAATACCAATTTTGTCGTCGTCGCGAGACCGTCTGAACAAACGAGGTGAACTTTGAGGGAGGCGACGTGAGAGCTAATCTCTATAAAGATTGGTACAATTGACTACTTTCTAGGGCCGGCCGAGGGGAGGTGGATTTGACCAAAACCGAATGAATTTTAGAAAAACCGACTAAATGCTGCGGGAGGAGAGACATTGAGGAGGTCATGACAAATCATACACAAAATAAAGACAAACAACTTACACGAGAAACCTAATACGAGCGAACCTTGGGTGCTACCCATTCCGTCTCGGACTTGTCGAGGGTGTCATCGATGACCGGACGATACGACAGCTTGATGTCACCGGTAGCAACGTTTTGGTCAATGATGGTGTGCTTGCGCCAGTGATTATCGAATGACTTCTTCGTCTGTCCCTCGAGGGGCTTCGAGTAGTCGAGTTCATCGAGACGATCGGGGAAGTCGTCACGGGCATGAGCGCCGCGAGATTCCTTGCGATTTTCGGCCGCAACGATTGTCTGTGTCGCGTTGATGAAGAGGTTTTGGAGTTCAAGGGTCTCGATGAGATCGGAGTTCCACACAAGGCCGCGATCCGTGACCTTGAGGTTGGCCTGCTGCTTGTAGAGAGCGGCAACCTTCTTGACGCCTTCCTGAAGAATGTCTCCACGACGGAAGACAGCAGCGTGCTTCTGCATCGTCTTCTGCAGGGTCAAACGAAGATCGGCGGTCGCGATGTCACCCTTGGCGAAGCGGAGGGCGTCAAGGTTGGCGATCGAGGCTTCTCCGGCGTCGGGAGCGAGTTCGGGGACAGGGTCACCTGGCTTGTTCTTCGTGGCGATGCTAAAAAATATAATTCGTGTATAAAAAATATAAATGTAATACATTTGGGGTTAAAACATCAAAGTCCGCTTATATAAGTAAAAAGTGCAAAAACCCAAGGTTCGGTTAAATAAGCGGTCCGCTTATGTTTAGCATCAAAATAAGCGACACGCTTAAATAAGCGCGACACAAAAAAATTTTAAAACTCACTTGATAGCGCACGAACGACCGAAGATGACGATATCGAGAAGGGAGTTCGCGCCAAGACGGTTAGCGCCGTGGACGGAGTGAGCAGCGCACTCACCGGCAGCCCAGAGGCCAGGAACGACCTGATCGCCCTTCTCCTTGGTGTACGTCAGCACCTGTCCCTTGTAGTTGGTCGGCGTGCCACCCATGTTGTAGTGGACAGTCGGGATGACGGGAATAGGCTCCTTGGTGACATCGACGCCTGCGAAGATCATCGCAGTCTCCGAGATACCGGGCAGACGTTGCTGAAGTTGTTCAGCGGGAAGGTGGTGGAGTTGAAGGTAGATGTGGTCCTTTTCGGGTCCGACACCACGTCCTTCCATGATTTCAACCGTCATAGAACGAGAGACGACGTCACGGGAGGCGAGATCCTTGGCAACGGGAGCGTAGCGCTCCATGAAGCGTTCGCCCTTCGAGTTGACGAGGAATCCACCCTCACCACGGGAGCCCTCGGTGATGAGGCAGCCAGCGCCGTAGATGCCGGTAGGATGGAATTGGACGAATTCCATGTCGCTGTTCTGGAGGCCAGCACGCGCGACGAGGGCGGTGCCGTCACCGGTACAGGTGTGGGCTGACGTGCACGAAAAGAAAGCACGACCGTATCCACCGGTGGCGAGGACGGTGTTGTTCGCGCGGAAACGGTGAATCGAACCGTCTTCGAGGTTCATCGCGATGACACCGTTGATGCGGCCGTCCTTGCCTTTGAGCAGGTCGAGGGCGAAGTACTCGACGAAGTAGTTGCAGTCGTACTGAAGCGACGCGCCGTACAGGGTGTGAAGCAGGGAGTGACCGGTACGATCTGCCACGCAGCACGTGCTGCAAACAATTTCCAGGTAAAAAACAACAAATGTAGGCCAAAAACCAACCGATGAGCCTGGCCACCACGACCGTAATCGTTGGATTGACCACCGAAAGCGCGTTGGTAGATCTTGCCCTCATCGGTACGCGAGAATGGCATGCCGTAGTTCTCGAGTTCGATGACAGCACGAGGAGCCTCGCGGGTCATGTAGTGGATGGCGTCCTGGTCTCCGAGCCAGTCAGAGCCTAAAATGCAAAAATTAGATTCATTGGGGGAAAAGATCCTAAAAAAACAAACCCTTGACGGTGTCATAAAAATGCCACCTCCAGTCGTCATTGCCCATGCTACCGATGGCAGCATTGATACCGCCCTGAGCGGCAACCGTATGGGAACGCGTCGGGAAGAGCTTCGTGATGACAGCGGTCTTGAATCCGCTTTCAGCGAGACCCATGGCCGCGCGGAGGCCAGCGCCGCCTAAAAAAATATGGTTTTAGTACGCAATAAGGAAAATTGAAATTTTGGCTCACATTTGATGAAAATAATAACAAAATAAAAAACAGCCTAAAGCTAAGAAAAATAGAAGAAAACAATCAGAAAAAGGACTCCCAGAACGATTTTTGGTCTATAACGTAAAACAATCGTAACTATGGAAAACGGTAGACTTGTTGATGCATGGGTACCGAAAGAAAGAAAATAACGACTGTTTTGCATTCTGCAAGTAACAAAAAAACTTGTTGACAGTTACGTGCTTTTTCATAGCCTAAATTGCACATAGCTTTTTTAAGCTCCAACGGCCTTTTGGCTTGGATTATCTCGGTTGATAGCTAAACACGTGGCTTGTCCACTAATCGATAACGTGTGTAGCCTGCTCACTCTTTTCTCCCCTAATTATAAAAATCGGTTTTATTCATATTTTGGGAAAAGGATATTCGCCTCCAGAAAACAAACTCACCGGCACCAACGACAACGGCATCGTAGGTATGATCGATGATCTTGTAATCACCGGTTTTGCTTTCCTTGCGGCTAACCGCGGAGACAGATAGACAGCGACGCGAGATGGCCTGCAATCCACTTTTGCCGGTGGAGAGCATCTTTTCTCCTCTGAAAAATGTAATGATAAGTAATAAATTGGGGAATACACGTTCGACGTGATAAACGTAAACAGAATATGATCAGAGAAAGCACGTCACAAGGTCAGTCTGTCGAGCAGAGATAGATCAGCAAAACCAAAAGACCAGAAAAAAATGGACAAAAAAGTGGAAAGACAGACGCGTTCAATTTTTGCTTGCAGATGTTCCTGGGCTTTTTACAATATCGCTACGGTATTGGATTTCAGCGCTGCATCCGCTTACGGTAGCATGCAGTACCTAGGTGCAATAGGGCCAAAAAAAGTTCATAATTTTATCAGATCACGACTGAACGAATGAAAAATAAAATTTTGCGCTATTCGTGTTCGTTCCTTCGTTCGGCGTTGTGCCTCTCATTCTCTCGCACCAGCAGCAAAAGCAAGGGGGAGAGCAAGGACAGCAGCAGTACAGCGCTTCGGGGCGGAAAGGCAAGAGCGAAGAAGAAAAACCGACCGACTTGAATGTACAAACTCGTGCAAGGCAACCGATGCAAAGACAGCCCGACACACAACCGAGATAACACAAAAAACAGAACACTGGTATGCGTGAGTCCGTATGGTTATTTTCATTCGTGCAAAAAAATAGTTGTGTGTCAGATACGTTGATTGTGGTACGTGCATTTTTCAAGAAAAAAATACACGACAAGTTGAGTGCACGCAATGTGCACTGCACGACCAAGGTTGGGACCCGGGGGAGCGGATGAGTTTGCTCGATGATCGGCGCTTTTTGAACGTATTTTTGAATTCTGATTTGTAAATATCGTTATCTTATCGTAAATTGGTGAAGTAGGATGGGGCTTTGTTATGCGTGCTTTTTTGGATTTTTAGGCTTGTTTCTACGTTTTATCTGCGTGCTCAACTTTTTCTACATCGATTTTTCTGCCTTGCGTTTGTCCTGTTCGTTGGCTGACTGACTCCTAGAAGAGGGTTTCAGCGTACTTTACTCCCCATGCTGCGTGTCTAGGTAAAAATGTATACTCGACGGTCTTCGCCGGTGATAAGACTTTTTTTCCATTTTCTTTACCACTTCGTTTTTCGTTGTTTTGTGTTACGCGCAGTCGAAGCGTGTTCTTTCTTCCTACCGCCGCCCATTTATCACATGCCGACTACTTTTTTAGGCCTAAGGGGTTGTCAAAAAATAGATGGCTACAATCGATGAAATCAACGATGGATACGAGTCGAATGAGGACGACGACTACGAGCCGACCGCTGCGGAAATCGAAGTTGCCGACAAGACCCAGCAAGAACAAGCTGCGCTGGCCGCTGCAGCAGCGGGCGGAGAAGACCCCTTCGCCAATCGCGCGGATCCCGATGCCCGTGAGCTCTGGGACGAAGACCGAAAGCGAAAATGGGAAGCTCAGTCTCGCGAGATCTGGGATGACTTTTTGAAGGATCCAGACAGTGAATCATCGATAGAACAGTCATCTTCGAAGATTTCGGACGGAAAAGTGACAATTGTTCAGAAATATGATTTTTGTGGCAGCGAGGTGACCTGTGAGAGAGTGGTCGATGCCGCCGAGGCTGAGAAAATCAAGGCTGCGTCGGAGAAGACAAATCACGATCAACCGACGAACAAGCGAAAAAGGATCTCTGGACTGGATGTCGTGCTGACGAAGCTCGCGAAGCAGCCCCGGATGACCGTCATTGACAAATCCAATACTGACTGGCAAAAGTACGTCAAGAAGAAGGAACTAACCCAGGAACTCAACAAATACGATCGCAGTAAAGAAAGCTTCATCGACAATTACAAATTCAAGACTGGTACCTGATTTTTTTTTGTTTTCATGCCTAAAATGGCAATTTCACGGTTATTTCACGATTTTTCCGTCCCATTTGCAAGGCTTGTAATAAAATTTTTCTCTCTCTTTTTTTGGTAACAGGGGACGTACAAATCACAGCACACCCAGAGATAGACTTGCCTTGGAGCAAAATGATTGTACAGACACGCATGTCGATGGGGATGGAATTGAAAATCGTTGGGAAAGCTCGTGTGCGTCGTGAAGGCGTTGGATGGATGGTTACGATCAATGGTGATGGTCTATGCCGGCGGCGATGAATTATCTTCGTCGCCCACTTCTAGCACGTAGTTTTGCACCACCTAGAAAGCAACAAGGGTCAGGTAAAAAAATTGTGGACGACAAAAAACCAGGGTAAAAGTAAAAAAAAGCTATGTACAATTTTTTTTTCAATCAAAAAAAAATCAGAAAGAATTTTTTTCGAGTCCGAGCTCTGGGTCGGTTACGGTACTGATGGCACCGTAACCCTGTCCAGGTCCACTGCCGGCAGAGGACCTGGCGAGCTGGTCATCGGAGTCAGAACGATAAATCAGGGGCCACACCTTGTGAGCGTATCGACGGCAGTAGACGGCTGACATCATGGACCACTTGAACGTCATCCAGCACCAGACAGCGATGATCCAGAGATTTGGACCGTAGAGATCGTCGCCTGAGATGCCCTGTTTCTGGATGCCTGCGAAGACGAGGGAAAGCACCAGCGCGATGAAGGCGAGCGCCGCAATTATCCAGTCTGAAAACGAGTTTATGAATTCATTTCGGCTGGAAAACAGGATCAAAATAAATAACTTACTGATGATAATGACGGCGTTGACCTTGGTTTTGGACCAGGTGTGGAACCATTGCTTGTAGTACGCGAGGTGGAGGTAGAAGAGGAAGAGGGCGCACAGAGAGCTGATGTAGCCCATCATCGTGGCTCCAAAGTTCTGGAAATCGTAAAATTGATAATTCAAAAAAAAAATTTTTTTTTGATTTTGTGCCAAATTTTGTATCGCAGAAATAATAATTATATTTTTGCGTTTTGTGTAGTTAAAATTTTTTGCATTTTTTTGCCCTAGTTTCAAAGATTCTGGTTATAAATATTTATCATATTTGGTTTTTTACGCAAAAATAGCAAAAAAATACATTTCAATGTAAATTTCTGATTGTTAAAATTAAAATAAATAAATTAAAATAAATAAATAAAAATTAATTTCTGATTGAAAATTGGTACATAATTATGGTTTTGCCCGAATTTAACATTTGAAAAATATTTTATTTATACGTTTCTGAACCGTTCCCCGCTTTTCTGAAGACCAAAATTTCAATCTTTCAAAAAAAAAACATTTGTGAAAAAAATCAGCGTAAAATACTAAATAGCGCTTCTCTGGCGCACACTCGCATTATCCGATCCTTACTATCCTCTTTTGTCCACCCTCAACCACCACGTTTCACAAAAATTCTTTGAACTCACCTGGTATCTCGCAGCAAAGACGCTTCCAGCCATAATACCGGCAGAAACGCCAAGAAGTGCCCACACATATTTGATCGTCTTCGAACAATGCATGTTTACTTCAAATCCACGAAAAAACAACAAAAACAGAGTATTACAAGTCAGTAGTACCGGGAGATCCGAAAAGACAGTCTGGATTCAACGAGGAACCCTGTAGAAGTGAAAAAAGCGTCTGCAAAACCCCCTCAGTTTCACGAAGATCGCACAAACCACGCCTCCGAAATTGTCTCTTTCACGGTTACATCATATTATTCGAACATATGACGCGACACCCGCAGTGCAGCAGACAGAAGCTTATCAGATGTGCTTTACCTGGCGTGCACCTAGGAAAAGCCATGCTTCCGGCAGACCGCGTCGAAGACAGATTCGTGCTCGGGTCGAACAAAGTTCCGAAAGCCTGAAAAAATGGCCAAAAATAGTAAAAAATGGGTTTTTTTGCAGGGTAACGGTTGTTGATTTTCGACCGTGGACGCGGTCGACAACGATTAATGTCAACAACAACGAGGGAGGGAAGGTGAGAGAGCGCTCACGCCTCAGCGTGAGTTGAGGAGAGCACAGTCGGGGTGGGTGCAGGGACGATCGTTCGGACGACGACTTACCGGTTAGAAAGGCAGCATCGATGGACGCGGCGAATCGCAGAGTTGGCAGCACGGCGGCGAGGTCACGCTGGGAAGCATACGTTCGCAGGGCGGTCAGGAGCTGGGTTTTTAGAGGGTCTTGGAGGAGCTTTATCTAAAGAAAGCAGATATAACTGACTTTTTTTCATTAAAAATTTTTTATATTTATGTAGTAAAAAAATTATTTTAATAAAAAAACATCACGAAAATGTTAAATTTTACAAAAAATAATTTTTTGGATAGAATTTTTATTACAAATCCGAAATGTTTATATCGTGACACAAAATTTTGGAGTTAAAAAAATCTTTTTTTTTCTAAAAAAACTTTAATTTTCAGATTTTTTTAGCTGTAGCAAAATTTTTTATCCGGGTATCAAAAACCAAAAGTACCGTAAAAAACCACACAAACGACCAATTATTAACTTTTTTCTTGAATGTCGGATAAGCCGTCTCGGCCAGGTGATAAGCCCTAGCTAGGCCAAAGATGAAGTCGCTGATTATGTACGCCCTGCTCACTCACCTTTTGCCGGTACTCCACAACGGCCAGGCCGTCGACTTTAGACTTCTTAGCCGTGCCGGGTCCTGAACCTCCTCCTCCGCCCCAGTTGCTGCCGATGATGGCATTGTCCTGATTTTCAGTCGTCTTCGAGGCTTGTTTTCGTTTCAAAGGGATGACTGCCGGCTTGAACAGCGGTTTACGTTCTTCTTTTTGCACCGGGGCCACCGTCGCCGCAGCCGCCGCTGACGATGTTGAAGAAGAAGAAGACGTTCCAGGAACGGGAACGGGAACACTGGTGATTGGTGAAGTTTTTAGTGTCTTTGGTGCACCGCCGCTCGGAGTAGCTTGGAAATACGATTTATCATGCGCGTATGATTGAACCTGTCAAAAAAAGTGTTCTTGCATGATTTTTTTTGCGTTTTGTCTTTTTTTCACCCCCATTCGCTATCAATCAAGCACCATGCATGCGACTTCTCAGAGGCACGCAATGGGTACTATAGATAAACTAAGTATACAA
Source organism: Turbatrix aceti (assembly GCA_963969345.1). Lineage (NCBI taxonomy): Eukaryota > Metazoa > Nematoda > Chromadorea > Rhabditida > Panagrolaimidae > Turbatrix > Turbatrix aceti. The sequence continues at coordinate 10,732,607 of OZ017768.1, forward strand.
TCACCTGTCATGACACATTGGGAAGTGTAATTACTCAAAGGCGTGGTGACAGTTCATTTTGATTTTTGACCGAATTTTGATTTTCTTCAAACAGGCAAAACTTGAATTATTTAGGGGTTGAAAAGTTATGCAGCATATTTCTTATATTTTTTTCATTGTACCGTACCCGAAATCGCTAAAAATAACTTCTTTTATCCCCTGCTCATCCAATGTAAAAGTTTTTTGTCATCAAACTACAAAAAAATGTAGTCTCATTTTTTCTCGAAAATGAGAGGATCCTGCTTCATTCTTCCACTCACTTCACAGAAGCCAAAAAAATACTCTGACTAATCGGGCAAAAGTCAATCCAGTGTCCTCTTTTGCTAGCTCTCCGCCGATTAATAAACCGCCTACCAAATGCCACCTCACCTCGGCACACCTCACATCCCCTTTCCTTGAAGCCAGAAAATACTAAATATCCACCACAGGTTTTCTAAATCCGGCCGGCCGCGCCTAATCAGGGCAACCGAAACGAAACATCCGCTCCTGCGGCACCGGTCGGCATGAATGAAATAAATTTTTTTATTTTCAATTATTGTTTTGCAGCATCCAGTCTTGCATGTTTTTTTTTGGCGCCAAAAATGTAAGGTGTTTGCCAAAGAATTTGTTGAATGACAAAAGTGAACAAAAAAACATAACAAGTGTTTTGAGGGTAAATAAATAATTTTTTATTATTAGAAAAAAATGACTGAATCTTTTTTTTTGTATCGGTGCACACTTTTACGTTAAAGGGTACAAAATTGCGTCAGAGACAAAATGTAGAAACGGATAAGAAAAATTGTGTTTGGAGTTGTCAAAATCCTGGTTCGCATACGAAGACCAGTAAAAATTATGAAAAACATATTTTTTTTGGAAAAAATCATCAGGGGTCCCGAAAATCAAACCAAATCAATTAATTTCGACAAATCCATTCATAATTCATTCCTCTTATCAGTTTCAAAATTGCATTTCTTATGTTTTTGCTTACGCATGAAATTCAATTTTGTAACATTCTAATACGTAACCAAAACGTCTATTAATCTCCTCGGTACGAAGAACGGATACACTTCAATTTTTTCTTATCCGCAAATATGTTTATCCATTTGTAAGCTACCACGTAACCAACCCATGTAGAATTGTCATGCCCTCGTTTTTTCTTGTCCACACATCCTGTATTATTGAGCACAGATGCCTGGCTGCCTGCCTGCCCGGTTGGCCAATTTGGTGGGGCACATAAATATAAAAATATTATTTATGTACATTCATCCAGCATTGTTCCATGAGTGGATATCATACTACAACAATGACCCCTACCAACCAGCTGGGCTGCCATGAGGAGTACCAGTCTCTAAACCACCTTGTCTTGTTAAAATATGCTCAACTGTCCTTTGTAAATCGTATAATACCTCACCTGGTTTACGGATAGCGGTTTTTGAGCACTAACATTATCCTAGTAGCGTGCGTCAAGGTTAAGTGCAAAGTGGCCAAACTACAGAAGATGAACTCGTACCTAATCCCACGCCTTTTCATTCAGAAACTCGAGTAAGATTAACTGTAGTATCCCTATGGCTTTCCTAATCCCGGGGATATGCTTAAGCCCAGACGTCATTAAAGGACAGAAACCATAGATTCCACATCCTAAATGCTTCTTGGGTATATAAATCCCAAAATGCATCGTAAACTCATCTACACTTGAATGCCTATGAAGCATTATTTCAATCGTCTCCGTTGGTTATTCACACTGGCCAGTACTTTGCATTCATTTCGCTTTCGTCCCCCACAAAAACGGAAAAGAGATGAAAAACGAAAAACGACGGTGGTCACTATTTTACACGTTTCCGTTCACACCGGCTCTTTTCCTTTCCCACTATTCATTCACCTTTTCGTTCTTGAAGAAGTTTTTCGAAAAAGTAGTTGTACAAAAATAATACTGCAGTTCACCTGTTCACCTGGACCTAGTAAAAGCTATATACGGACACGGGCAATTTCAATTGAACACTCAGCACTCCTTTCCTTCATACGAGGAAAAGGTGTGCTCGAGGGGGCAGGGGGGGTGGTCCTCTCGCGCAACCAGAACTATTACCAGCGGAAAGTTACTAGTTGCCCGCTGGACAGGACACTGACAAAATTGCGACGTGTTTGGCGTCACGCTTCGACGCTTTTTACACTTATGATTTTAGATAGCTCTTGCAACAAACGCAGGCACACCGGAGGGAGTATTATCCAATTGCTTGCAAGAGCCGAGCCTATAAGACGGAGGGGGATGCGCGAAAGGACAAAACAACCTGGCGCGTGGCTAAGCGGCTTTTTATTCTGTTTAATAAATATTAGCTGGGTCACGCACATTCAGTCTGACCCAGTCAAATTCATTTCATTTATTATTTAGATAGCTAGCTTGTCAATTGTCAATTTTGTGCACCGTTTGATCCTGATACAACAATGTTGCTTGTCCTTGTTATTTTTTGTTGTAGAGTCAGACTTTGTATTTATTAAAATGTTGTTGCCTTCATTCTTTTGCTAACGCATCTGATGCGTTTGAAAAAAGGTTACAGAGATCATTTCACCTGCTCCCTCTTTTTTTGGCGTGTTTATTTATTCCAAGGTTGCTCATGTACCATTTTTTAACCAATGTGCATACGCGGCGGCTCATTGGTTTTGGTTCAAAAAACCTTTTTTACTCGAATTAAAAAAAGTCAAATCCTCCGTAAATTTTGAATAAAAAAATTATTTTTATGTTGTCGGTTTTTTTCTTTGTAACTCAACTTGACTCAACTCAACTGAGCGCGTCATCTGCTCATCTGTCAGTCATTTTTGACGCCAAAAGCTCTTTTTCAACCATTTTTTGTTAAAAATTCCTATTTTTTAAAATCTGATGCCAAACCGTCAAAACAACAACGTGAAAAGTCAATTAACTGGCGCAACAGACTGTTTTGATTCTCTTTGCATGCTCTTTTATTTTTTCCCAGTGTGTTTTTAGTTCATCAGTGACTTTTCCTCTTTTTTCTTCGGCTTGCAAAACAATGCATTGTACTATAATTTTTTTTCGGCGCTCAAATAATTGATTTATGGGTTACTTTTTTTTGTTGCTCTCCCCCATTTGTGACACTGTCTGTTCCGTTAGAAGAATCCAAAAAATTCCACGGATTTTGACCTTTCAACTTTTTTTTGTGCCAGAAAAATTATGCCAATTTTCGCTATGTGCCGGTTACAATGTCAAGCTCTATTTGAACGTAATCGAGTTTAAAAAATCACAGAACCAAATTATGCGTCAGAGAGACTAATTTAGTAAACTTGTCTGTGTGCCCGGTCATGCATGCATGCCTGCACCTGATCCATTACCCCCTTAAAAAATTAGTGGCTTCCCCAAAAACAAGCCATTATTGCCATTCTTTGTTCGTTCTCTGCCCCCTCCCGGTGCCTGTGAAAAAGTAAAAAACTGGAGCACGCATCAAGTATGCATCCATCACCACCACCCCCAGTGGCGACAAGAAGAGTGTCCACTTGCCTCTTCTTGCGTCCCCTTGGTCTTGGTGGTCAGTCGTCGAACAATGTTTTTGTGTTATTGTTGATGATGCCCTCTGGGTGACGGCGGCACCCGCAAAGAGCCAGTCGGTCCCGTCCCAGTGGTCTTTTTTGTTTTATCCATTATTCCTACACAAAAACTCCCCTCTCCCATTCTTCATCGCCTTTCGTTCGTTGACCACACAAGGCTTATCTCTAAGTAAGCCCCTCTTTTCACACGTACATGCTACTTGTCATGCTTTCTTCCTTCCTTTTTTTCCCGTATTCGTCACCCGTCACCCAACAACAACAAACATCAGCAGCAACAAAGTACTATGAACATATTACATGGGATGGTACTGTGTCCTGTGATGTTTTGAACACTTGACTTCTTAAGAACGGGAACTCATCGTCATCTGGGATTATCTTATGAACCGTACAAATCTGTCTGCCGGATATTAGCTGAGATCCGATTGGTTTCTGTGGTCAACGGATCGATATTTAAACTCAAAAAACATATACTGTTTGTTTAAACAGAGTGGGATATTGAAAATAAAATTTCAATCATAGCTAATTGGAGTTTCGATAGACGCCATTCAGCCATGATAAACATTTGTTAAACCTGTTTGAATGCTCAAACATGTGTTTGCGTTATCCAAAAAATTCGGAAACTTTGCTTTCGAATTTTTCATTACACCCCTACAAAATTTCTAGCCACGTGATAACGTCAATCAAGATGCCATTATCACCTTGCCATCCATTTCCACGCGTTAAAATCCCCTAAAAGATACAAAGTGCCTTTGAAACCGGCACTTTCTCCCTTCCGACCCCGCATGCAAGCCCCCCCTTACGTATGTATACCAACTGCGAGCTCGTCTAAAAGCCCACAATAGTGAGATTCCCCGATGGGACCCTATTTCATGTAACAAAAAAATGATATGCGTCGAAATCCGTCCATAAATTCATGTCATTCAATTCTTTTTTTTCTGAAGACTGGAAAAATTTCGACGAGCCAGTTTCGGCTAAAAACTTGCCAATTGGCAATTAAATAAAAAACAAAAGACAAGACATGAAGCATGACGTCTGTCTAACAACTTTTTTCTACTGCGTACAACCTCCATCCAGGCCAGTTCGTCTTGAAGGCTCTGTTTTCTGTCTCCTGTCACGTCTCAAATAACACAGAGTTCCACGTTCTTCGTCGAAAATTCCACTCACACCACTTCCCCCCTGCCAAATCCGTCCAGTCGATCCTCCTCTTCTCCAACAAATTCCCACAAAGCTCAACAGAAGACTTTCCTCTTCTGTTGAGCCATGCAGTCAGTCAGCCTATCCTTTTTTCATATTTCGCTCTTTTTTCTTTCCTCATGACCGATTACAACACACGTCGTCGTCCTCCCGTCGTCTCCTTCCCGCTTCCTTCAAATAAATGACAACAAAAACGTTGTGTTGTGAACATAAAAAAATATTATAACTGAAATTCCAAGCGGGACTTGCTTCAGCTATTATTTGCAAGTTTTTGTATGTATGCTTTTATCTTCGTACAACCGTATCGAATTCCGTGCTGCTACTGACTGCTGTTGCAGGTTCTGCTGCATTCCTTTGCCTCAAAAAAACTTATGACAACATAAACGACTTTGTGATGATGGAACAAGAGCGGGATCATCATCACAAAGGATCATCACTTGACTCGTCGCCCATGAATGTTTTCTTCCTAGCTAGCTGGCTTACCTCATTGGCGCCCTCGTAATTGCTCCCATTTCAAATCATGTTCAGGTTTTTGACGACTATTTGTTGTTTTGGGAACCGCTGGAAGCCAATCCAGAAAAAAACTTTTTAGCATTGCGTTCAAAGTATTTTTGTTCGGAATCCTGCGTCATCCGCATAATTTTTTTCATCTATTATTTCATTGTCAAAGTTCATTTGGTAATCATAGTGCATAGTGCCATGCGTTTATCTCTTTTGTCCTTTCACGTGAACACACATCCGACGTCTGTTGACGCATGCATGCCCGCAGACCAGTACTATTTTTTGTATTGTTAGTATATTTTGTTTTTTGTTACCGCAATTCATTTTCAGTTTTTTTTTTGGCAAGTCAAGTTTTTTTCGCCCAGCTCTTTTCCCCTCCCTTCAATTATAAATTGAATTTAGTGTGTGTTCTTGCAATGAATGAAAAACTCAGTCAACCGATGTATAAGTAAGCTGGCCGGGCCCTGGCGAGGCCATGTATGGGCAGCAACAGCGACATCAGGGGCAGACTCGTTTCTTCTTCTTCTTCGTGGTTTTTTCTTTCTCCCGCTGGCGAGGTTCACGCTCTCGGGCAATTAAACTTTTCTTTTGGAAAAAATTGTCATTTTTGTTCATTTTTTCGTCTTGTTGAGGGTTTTTTTAACAGATATTTTTTTGTGTTAAAATTTTTTTCCCAGTTCAAAAAAAAATTTTTAACACAAAAAAATTATTTTTTTTCTTTAAATAATTTTTTTTTTATTTTTGAAAAACGTCTTTAATTAACAAAAACTCAATCAGTCAACAAATCAAAAACCTCCATTTTTTTCTTTCTCCAGTGTAACATCGCCTTCGCCTTCATCGCCCCCGGAGGCGCCTTCAGATCGCCTTCGCCTCCGGAGGCGAAGGCGAAGGCGAAGGCAAAAAATTGATCGCCTCCAATTGCCTTCGCCTCCATCGCCTTCAGACCTTTACAATTTTGAACAAAAAATCTGAATGGCTTTAAATTCTAACCACAAATAGTCAAAAAACAGTTTTACCACTTTATTTAATAGAATTAAAAGCCTTCTATTATCATAATTTCGCTTTCTGCTATGATTTTGTAATAGAAAATTTGAGAATTGACACCAAAGGCACCTCTGATCGCCTCCGTCTCTGGAGGCGCCTTCATCGCCTTCGCCTTCGCCTCCGGAGGCGAAGGCGAAGGCGAAGGCAATAATTTTGGTTTGCGTTACACTGATTACCACCCTACAAGCTATGTAACTAACTGACTGACTGATTGACTTATGGCGGATTTACCTTTTCCACAGGTGTTCCCTTGCGCTTTGGTCACCTCCCTCACCAAGACTTTCCGGTGGTTCGCTCCTCTTTTTTCACTAATGAACGCCCGACCAAACGAACGAACAAACCTAAGAAAGGACGGTTGTACTCACATCAGTAAGTGGTCGTGGCACAGCGCCCTAATAATTGCACTCTCTCAGACATCGAACCAGTCAGTCAATTAATTTACTATAATATGTTTGTTCGCTATTCTTTCTATTTCGACCAGTCTCACCTCACCAGACCTATTGTTGTACACATAGTGCGTGCCTCGCGGACAAAAGTCACCTTGTTTACCGTCTACCAAAACAGATCCCCTCCACCCCCACCACCACGCCCTCAAGGCACGCCGCCGTCATCCATGCCACAGCATGTGTCCACGTCCGTGCCTCCTCTTAACCCCCTCACACCCCGAGACATCCTTATCGCCAACCAACCGGTCGTTGTCGTAGATGAAAGAAGGAACGAACGTTCACATCAGTCTTCCTCCTTGATGACTGACGTCCGTTCTTTTCTTCTGGCATGAGTTTGCTTTTTTTTTGTCTTTTTTTTCATCGACACATTTTTTTCATTCAAAAGGCCAACCAACTGCCTGCAGCAATAATCAAAATCAAAGTGCTGTTTTATAATAGTTTTTTTCTCGAGTTTTGCAGTCATTTTTTTACTTGCAGAAGTGCGAACTTGTCTTATCAACGACTGACAGACGAGTCAGCTTGTGTCTGAGTTGTCTAGAAAAAAATGACTGCTTTTCGTAAGCTCATCACCGTAAACCTGCTTGTCACCCTCCCCATCGTAATTTCAAATTTTCAATTTATGTTGTTGCAAATTGCAATCCATCTGGATTACTATCATTTCCTTATTGACAGTCTCCCTTATTTTTTGCTAAATAAACACAACAATTTTTTTTCTTTTTTTCCTTATTGCTGTCAATGTCGGTGTGTCTAATCTCTGAATTCTTAGAATCTTGTATTTTTTTTATTAATTTCAAAAATCCGTCTAACTTTTTTATTCGAACGTCTAACTTGTGTTTTCGGACTTCACCGCCCAGCTGATCCCTAAAGTGCCCGTATTTCCTCTACGAGCTAAGAAAAAAACAGCTCGGTGCGAATTAATAAATTAAACATTGCCGTCTACTAACAGACCACACGGCGCGGTGTCATCGTGCCGATGGTTGTTGCTGGTCCATGGTCGGTCGCATGTTCATGGTGTAAATAAACAATTAGCACTACTATACTACTTTACAACCAACAAATCTTGCATTATCTCTTTTCCCAGGAGATCCGATTACAGACTACTACCTGAGTTTTGATGTGGCTAGAGGAAATGGCGCATGCCTACACATGTTTTCTTATAAATACGACCAGATCCATTCAACACGTCCTAGGTGGGTTCAATGGATCTGTCCTGTTCTAGGCCGAATTTAGATGTTAAAAAAAATTCACATGGATTATCAATATTTAAAAAAATTTTATTACCAAGAAAATCAAACATCAACCGCAAAAACAAAAAACATGACATGTTTTTTTGCAAAAGTTTTGTTTTTTTTTATTTCCTGACATTCATTAAAGCGTGGGAGTCTTCGTCCTCACTTCGTGTGGTGTCGTTTGACAGCGTTCTGTTGTTTTAACAAAGCTAATAATTTACTTATCATGCACCGAAAGTCAGACAGACAGATGAAACCAATCATACCTCCTGACTCATGGCCTTCATCCGTCTCTTTTTTCACGACCTAACCTTTAGTCCCCCTACCTCCCCTAATGTTAGCTTGTTTGCAAAAAAATAGAGACCGATTGGATTGGATTGTGTGTCATATATTTACTCGCCCTGCGTCCTGTCCTCGTGGCAGCGACGACGACAAAAAACCACAATATCCGTCCGCCTGGCCCGCGGCTTATTGACGGCATCTATCTGCCTATCTGTCTCCCTTCAATCCGTCTAATTTTTCAACAACTCAAAAAATATCCAACCACAACTCCTATCATAGCTGTTGCAATAGCCCAGCAGTGCAACACAACAGTTGTCAGCAGTCAGCAGGACATGTGTTTTTTTCATCCTCCTTCGCGCCACTATTTTAGTTTGTGTCTTTCTTTGTGCTTCGTCTTTTTTTTCTAAATAATTCACATTCATTCACACTCATTTGGCCGATGGAGACTCTTTTGGTACATACGGGCTGAGAGGTTCGGTCCTATGGCCGCCGTTCAGGCCTAACTAGCAGCTTAAAGCCTCTTTTTACCCCTCTTCCTGGCATTCTTCTTCTTCTCTTTCTTTTCTTACAGAACAACTATCCGGTGGGGGCTGGACTCCTGTCGTCATCGCTCATCCCTCCCCCTAGCTTACCGCTACTCACACATTTGTCAAAAAATTCTTTGACTTATTATTTTACGACACATGTGTGTGTGATGACGGATTATAATAATTGTTATCATCAATCATCGGCAAGAGTGTCAAGTTAGTCCATCAACACTTTTCCATCGGGTATACACACTTCATTTTTGTTGGTCGTTTTAAACTTGTGATTTGTGAAAATTTTGCAAAAAAAAAAATTGGCAAAAAACTTTTGAATGGCGACTAAATGAAGTTAATCCGGGGTGTTCTGAAACCGGGGACCACCAAGAGTTTCGTATTTTTGAAACTTTTTCTGGTTTAGAAAAATTCAAAAATGCAAAAATTTCCATAATTCCGGGTCCAGAGTTCAATATTCCGGTTCATCTTCAATTACAGTGTCATTAGAAAATCATAGTACAGTATAATTTCCCTATTCGCGTCGAGAGACCCTAACTCATCTATATATCATGTTATCCGTCGGCGTGTCCTATACAAAAACTATTTTGACCACCTGTGTGTTTCAGAAAAACCGTCATGAAACACCAAACCTCGGTACATTCCCTATTCAACCAATAGCCGATCAGCCTAATCTCCCACCAAGAGCGATTTGATCGCTCCTGTCTTCACCTACCCTAACCAGACGACATCCAAAAAGGCAAAAGACAACAATGCTCCCCATCTGGACTTCTCTCTTCTCCCTCCTCCTGTCCATCATCATCGTTGCCTTCAACCTGCTCGTCCTCCTCGCAACCGCCATCCATCCCCGTCTCCATACCATATCCAACACTCTCAGCTGTAACCTATGGATAGCAAATTGCTTTACGGGGGTCGTAGCAATATTTCATAACCTTTTCTACCCGTCTGCGGATCATCCAGGTAGCGGGTACATTGTCGTGCCGGGATTCAGTGCCTCGCCGAATCCCATTGCAACCCCTATCAAGCCGGACAACCAACTCCACGTCCTGGGTCCTCAAACCCTAGCTGCACTGTTCAATTCGACAGTCAGTCTGGTGACCCTGCTAGTCATGGCACTCGTCCAGATTTTCATTAAATTCCAAAACAACTGGCTTCCTCGATCTGCGCCAGCCAGGATCAGTCTCTGCCTCTGGTCGGCAGTCATTGCCATAATCCTGATCAACTACTCGTTGATCCACATCACACAATCACTATCACTGATTGTAGCCTTCCAACTCGCGCTACTGTCTATTTTCCTTATCATCAACCTGATCCTGCATCCTGCGAACTTGGTGATCGCGAGTCGGGCCCCAAACAATGCTCCCTACCTTGCCAAGGCAATTACACAGTCACTGTGGTTACTTTTGCATTCTTTGAGCTTCACACTATTGGCTATGATTTTGGTCTGGGAAACATCGCAGTCTCCTGCCCAGCAGTTGGAGAACGCGCATATCATCAACATGCAACTCGCGGCTTACAGTGTGCACTGTATCGCTAATCCGGTCATTGCTATGCTACGCGATCCAAGACTGCTGTCTGCTATTGGAAGTTTGGTCAACGCTAAGGAGTAGGTTTTTGATTAAAAAACATACAAAAAAGCAGCGTTTTTAAACAGGCCGAATGGTCCTAGACAATGTTGTCAGTACCGAAAAAGGAACCGGATCGGTTCGGATACCCTGTCCGTTCCCATTTTCGATTCAGGTACCTGACAACACTGGTAATCCTAGAAATACAGGTGTATCAAAATATTTTTATTGTTCAAATTTAAATTGTTAAATTCAATTGTTCATGTTCAAATTTCAGCTCACCAACAAACCACCACTGTTCTCTAATCTCCCAAGACGACCTCGATTCCACCTTCTACGGGCCTGAAAACTGGATCTTCCGTCACCTACCCCCGCCCCCACCGTATGACTCATCTCTGCTCTGCGCAGATCCCAGCACCTCCACACTACCCCCACCCTCGCACCATTGTCGAAGGAACCCCTTTCTCAGGAATACGATAGTGGTTGCTGCTCGCCCCAGTCACAGTCACAGTCACCACACAACGCAGTGTATCGAGTGTGAAGACATCTAGCCGAACAACACCTCCAATCTACCTGTTCTAAACCGGTCAATATTCCAATCTACAACACAACGATTTCTATGTTTTTTTGTCTTCAAAAAAATTTCAGCGGGTTTTCCTCCCAGCTTATATGTGGTTTGTTTGATAGCATATGACGAGCTTTAAAAAAGAGTGAATTGAAAATTTTTGTATGAAGTATAAAAAAAATAAAAAATTGTAAATAGTATATTTTGGGAGAAAAAACAAACCTTGATTCTCGGTCGTTGGCGTGTTGCTGACGGCTGAGATTGTCGCATAGCCGACGACACCGTGAGATATCCTGGCTGAAACTTTTTTTCTCACAGTTGGAAAAAAATGGGGTAAACTAACTTTTGATGAACTCGAGCAACTCGTAGAACAACATGTTGACGGCTCGGGGCTTTCCTGCGAATCGGCGTACATGGCAGTCAAATTCGCCAGAGCAGCTACCGTTTTCTGCTCCTTCTGAGCCTTTTCCCATCCTCCGTCCACCATTTTGTTCGTTCTGACCGTAACTCCCATCGTCGATTCCTCCTTCTTCAGTTTTTCGATTGATTTTTGGATGAGAAATCCACGTTCTGAGAAAAATCTCGCGCATCCGGTGAAAAAAGCTTCGGCATCGTTGTAAGCGATGAGGCTGGGCCTCAGCCAGGTAGACAAATTCGACTGTGGCATGGAAGCGAACCTGCAGTCGGCAAGGACAACAACGCCGAAATCTTCTCGGTGACGGATCACTCGTCCAATCGCCTGATTGACAGCCCTGAGACTTTCGAGCTGGTACCAAGCCTCAGGTGACATGGTGCCCGATCCCCTGAGAAAGTGCTTCTTCAGCACGATTCTTGGATCGTTGGGCGGAGCGTAGGGAATGCCGACGATGACCACGGCCCGGCAGTGGCTGTCTGGGAGATCGATGCCTTCGCTCACCTTTCCCCGACAGACAGCGAACAGTGCAGCACCCTTCCCCGACCTCACAGCCTGGTCAAAAACTGTCAGATTCGAAATGAGTTCTGCCTTGTTCCTCGGCTCGATGACGAGCTTCTTCAGACCTTCGAGGACGTTCCAATAAGTCGTCCCGGCATAGCTCCTGGACTTGAGAGCCTGCACGATGTCGTCCATCATCTTGTAAGACGCGAAGAAGACCAGCATGCCCTGGGGCGTGGCTTCCATGGTCCTCATCAGCGTCTGCGCGAGTCCGTCGAGGTAGCCGGCGGTCGATCGCTTTTGGTAGGTTCCTAGGAGGTCTTCACCAGTTGGGGATCGCCTCAGGGCACCGACTAGCACCTGGCTGGCAGTGGCAATGTGATCATTTTCGAGGGTGTAGAGGAAGTTGATTCCCAGCGAGTCTATGTACTGCTTGAGGGGGGTGAGGGTTCCCGAAGCGACAATAATAGACCTCGGACCACGGGAATCGACGAGTCTCATCGCCATCCCGGCAGAAAAGCACCAGTACCTGAGGCGGGTGTTGTCGTCGTCTTTGTCGACGAGGAGAAGAAACATTTTGGTAGCTTCGTTGGCGGAAGTCGTCTCAATGCTCCCGGAAGCTCCGACTTCAAAACTGTCAGCAAAGACCCGGGAAATCAGAGTTGAGAATTCAGCAAGCTTGGTTCCACGCTCAGCCCAGAGCCCGGAATTTTCGGAGGCCTGGGAAGCGAGATATTGCCCGATCTGGTCGATGACGTTCGTGACAGCCTGTCTCATGAGCCGCAGGAACCCAACTGATTCCAGAAGGGCAACCATCTTCTCGCCGGGGTAGACAGCGCCTTCGATGCCATCGACGCGGGTTTCGGCAGTCACGGGCTCCTTGCCGAGGACCGTAATCGCTTCATCAAGGTCCAAAAGTCGTTCCAGGAGCATGGCAACGTCGGTTTCGGTCAGTTTGGGTTGTTCTTTCTTCTCGGAGTCGAAGAGGTCGTTTTTACCCCTGCCAAGTTGGTGGAACTGAACGTTGGATTCGTCGCCTTCGAGACGTTTTTCTTCTTCTTCCTCGATGAGAAGGGTGAGAACTTTTCGTGCTTCGCCGATGGCCAAGGCATTGTCCTTCGCTGACCATTCGATGGAGACCGAGTCTTCACAGACGGATTCCTAAAAAAAGTCTTGGAATAAAAAATGGAATCTTGCAGTTCCAAAACGCCAAACTTACCAAATTGTGAGCTTCATCGATGATAACAATATTTCCCTTGAGATCAATTTTCATAACATTTCGAATTTTTGGGTCAAAAATGTAGTTATAAGGAAGAAGAACCAAATCGGCAGTTTCGAAGACTTGCTGGGTTCGAAAATACGGACAGTGCTTGAACTTCTTCGCCACCGTAACCAAATCCTCGATATCCAGGGCTCCGGGGGCTTCGGCTTTGTACATTGCATCCGCTACCTTGGCTTCTGAATTTCATAAAAAAATTCGTAAGAAATGCATAAAACCATTCGACTTACGATCAAGAGTATTATAGAAGACACACTTGCGTCTCTTAACCAAATCGCGACAAATTTGACCCTTTATTTGGTTATTTGATTCCTTAATCACCCGATCGTTGACGCAGAGCTGTTCCCGGGAGGCTAGGATGCAAGTTGAAACACTGAAAACCCATTTTTAGGGTGAAAATTGAAAAAAAAGGGGTCCCGCGGCGACAAACCTGTTATAAACGGTTTTGTTGAGTTCCCTGATAACTTGTTGAAGCTGTGAGTGAGTTCTCGAAGCGTAGAAAATCTTTGGAAACAGTTGGGCATTTGTATTTCCCTGGCCTAAATTTTGTATTTTCATAAAACACCCCAAAAAATTGTCCGAACCTCCAGGATCGACGAGTCCGGCCATAATTTCTGACATCTTGCCCCTGGCAGTTTCCTTGTACCGTCCTAGCCAAGCTAGGGAGGCGCACAGGAGAGACAGAGTCTTTCCCGTACCTGTCGGTGACTCGATCGCGGCGTGGCCTTGCTGAAAAATACAATTGAGGCCAGAAAATGACAAATAAGCCCGTTTTGACCACTCACCTGGTCGATGGCCTTGATGACCGTTTCCATGAGCTTCTTTTGGCACTCATAAGGCTCGAAGGGAAAATGAACAGGTATCTTGTGGATCTCCTCGGTGTGCATCTCATCAAACAGCGACAAAGAAAGTTTGAAAAAGAAAAAGAATTCGCATTTTACCGCGCGGAGAACACTTTTCTCGACACGGAGATCTCCATTGAACAAAAATGCGCACGTTGCATAAAATTTTTCAGAATCAATAGCTAAATTTTGTATATTTACGATTTTGATTTCTGTTGTTGTTTTATCTTCACATCATTGTTTTACTTCTTATCCCGGAAAGCATACGATGACATCGACGTCGTGTATTCTACGCGAACGCAAAAACTACGCTTCATCCAAGGCATACGCCGATGCCGTGCGTGAATGGATGTCAGACTCGCAGCGCTGGATCGCCGACCAGCAGAGAGTGTTCTACGAGAATCTCGGTGCCAATGGCATCCAGGCCGCGGCAGCAGGCAGCCAGGCCCAACCGACCGTCCTGATCGGACACGGTCACCAGCAAGCAGGTCAACCTGGACGTCAACCCGGCGTACTCCAGGCTGCAGCTAGACGTGTCATGTTTCGCATCGGCCTCAATCGCAACGGACCGGCATCGCTGCAGACATTTATTACCCAAGAATACGTTATTCCATCGTTTTGGAGAAGAATTTGTGCTGAAATGATCGATTTTTTATTCATGTTTTTCTTCAAGGTGATTATCGTCTACATGATGGTTGAAATGGAAATGCTGTAAGCTGCGGGGTTTTTATGGGGTAAAATGAATTAAACAAAATTAAAATTGGAAGTAGAATTACGGTTAAAAGTATCGCTAGGTTTTTAAACGTATTTAACGTAACCATGCTCTAAAATTTTACGGCTTTACGATCAATGGAGTCAAATGGCCTAAAACTTCTTAATTTCTTTTTTTTTAATTTGTGCCCTATTTTGGCTGGTTTTCAGTACAATTTGTTGTTTCAGTGACCTCCAGCAGTACACAAAACTTTTCGCAGACGACGTGGACATCAACAACGTCATCGATCTCACCCAAGACCTGGTGCACCTCGAACTCATCTCCCGGACGGTGTGTGCCTTTTTCGAGGCCTACTGGATATCCTACGACTGTTTCATGACTCCGGCCGGCTGCTCACCTGGCAAGTACTTCATGCGGATACAAGTCATCTCTGCCGTCAACATTACTCCCGTCGCTGGCACCAATGACAGGATAACCGTTACTCGACTGATTTCTGTGCCGTATTTCAAGTTTGTGACTTTTTTCTCATTTTCTTTGTTAGCGTTGCGTTGTTTTTCAGCTCGCTGGTTCGCGCGTTCGTGAAGGGCGGCTTCTTCACTGCTGTCTTTCCACTCAACATCTTTTTGTGCTTCTTTCCATTCAATCGGGCCATCCATGACATTGCCGCGAAAACCGTTGTGGTTTGTTTTTGATTCGCACATTCCTTGACGCCGAGTTTTATTTTGTTTTCATGGGTGTAGTGTAAAATTGTTTGCAATAAATATTTTATCGGTGTTGATTTGGCAGTTTTGGCGCCATTTTGCAGTTTTAGATATTTATCTGCATTGCCGTTAGATTCGGTAAATATTATTTTTTTGCGCTTTGTTTGAATAGTTTACAAGTTTCGAACGTTAAAGCTCATGGAAGAATTCAGCGTTGACTACGCCTCGCTCGATGACTTGGTTCAACTCATGACTATTGACGCCGCTCCACGGATTGTTATCGAAGAATTAGAAAAAGTCAATAAACTGCAGAACAGAATCAGCAAGCTGTGCGGCGAGTTGAACGAGGTTTCGAAGATATGGATTCATTCAAGTTCAGATGCTCACTCTTCTTTCGAAGGGCGCGTTTGGCCTAACGAGCTATACGTCTGGGACAATGAGGATCCTCAAGATGACGCACCCGTTGAAAAGCTTTCCGAAATCATGGGTCGTGTCGTATGGCCTCCCACCAAGATCAGCATCAACGCTTCCCTGACATCGGAGCAATTCTTTGAACTGTGTCGCCCCGGGTGCGGCTGTGTTGAGATTTTTTTTACTACGTTCACTCCGTGTCCACAGTTTTCTGAATTTGCGCATGTTTTTGAATCTGCCGCTGAAATACTGTAAGTTTTATTAAAAAAAGATATTTATGATGGCGTGCCTTTTTAGAGTGAATATGCATCAGATGGAAATCACAACCGATGACATGATTCAATTGACCGAAATGAAGAGCAGAGTGCCCATCACCGAGCATTTATACCTCGTGAATGTCAGTCCGGATGTCGATTTGAATGCTGTAATCAATCTGTACAAGGTATATTACCGTAAACTTTTTTTCGTGAACGTTACATAATTCGGATCTTTTAGGTGGGATTTGCGGGAAGAGATGCGAAATTTACAATTGCATTCAAGCCAATGCAACAAGGCAAATTGGACACAATAATTAAAATGTTAAAGGCATTGAAGCAACAACATATTGATCCACAATACGAAACTCTACTCTTTATTGAAGTAACTGACAGCACTTTTTACAACCGTATTTGAATAAAATTGTTACCAAAAAACAAAAACATGGAATGCAACGAGAGGAATGAGGGAGATCACTGGAACGCGGTTCAGCAAAGCGAGGCTCTCTGCTTCTTCCTCAGCGTCCTCAGCCTTTTTCCGCTGTGCCAGAACCGCATCGTAATCAATGGTGGGTACGGGCGCATTGTCGTCGATCAGATCATTTTCATCGTAGTGTTTGCTGTTCCAATTTCCCGTCTGCAGTGCCTCGTACATCTCCTTTGCTTCGACTTGCATGGAAAGCTCCTGAAGGAAGTACACACGGCCGTCCACTTGGTCGATACGGTACTCGATGAACTTCTGCATGTTCTTCCGTTTAACGCCGATGTAGACAACCTGAGTTTTGTCGCCTTTAACGGTCAACAGGAAGTACGCCGCATCGTACGTTACCGCTGCAGTTGGATTGACGTCGCAAAGGATATCCGTGGTCTCGTCGCATCCTGGGCAGGGAAAGAGGGGGCTCGAAACGTCGTCGTTCAGACTGAAGAGCTGGCCTACGTCTTTGCTTCTGTCATCTTGATGTTTGGTAAAAGCAAAGCCCTCCCTTCGCTTGCGTCTGTTTTCTCCGAACACGCAGTTGGCCGCCTTTGTGGAGCGCGTCTGTGCATGAACGTAGCTATTTATGTTGGAATACTCGGTGCCATCGGCAGTGTGAGTCTTGGTTTTGTAGAAGTATTTTACGTCGAGAATGCAGTATTTTAAACTTATGTCGTTGAGAAAGAAGAAGACTAAAAAAACCCCATAAAATGCAATAGAAACAAAAAAAACTTGCCTTCAACATGGAACATATCAGATTTTTGGCTGACAATCCGAGGAGCCGCAGCGATTGAGCCTTTAAAATCTTGAAATTTGCACTTGTTGATATAATTCTCAGGCATAAAAATTTGTTGAAATTTGCCATCGGCAAGAAATCGAATGGTGTACCTGAGACCTGATCCTTGCGTTTGGTAGTACAGGAAGAACGGCGTAAACTGCCCGGTGTTTTTGTTGTAGAAAAAGAAAGGACGGTCGTCATCTGAAGCGCATCACCGTAACCACTATCACCAGCAGGAAAAAAAAAACAAAACTCACAGTATTCCTCCTTGACCGGATAAGTGTAGTTGACTGGCCCCATGTCGCCCGGAGCGGTGAACACTCTGCCCTCCAGTGACACTTTGTTGTACTGCGGCACTGCACTCGGCCGGACATTTTTTGCAAAATCAACCATAGGAACTGTAAATGGAAGTCAGAGTCGAGTCATCATTTGCAAACGGAAAAAAACTTACATGACTGGTCGATGTCTGGAAAATCCTCGAAACTCATCATGGCAGTGCTGATCGATTTTGAAATTGAATGAAACTTATAGCTCCGTCCGTTCGAATCTGCCAATCTTATTTGTTTGTCATTTGGATCAACCGTTACAGTGATGGAAATTCGTCGATTGCCTACATTGTATATAGTATCTATCATAACATTTGGATCGCATTTCTTATCAATCTAAAAAACAATCAATTAGTTGAAAAAAAAATGTTAACTCACTTTTACGATTTGGACAGTACGAGAAGTGATGTCGGTTCTCACATAACGAGCACGATTGTTCGCAGGATATCCACTTTTGCATGCATAATACTTGATTTCGTATACATGGCTCAGGTTAAAATAATGCATCTCGTACCGACCTCCAAT
Organism: Turbatrix aceti; assembly: GCA_963969345.1. NCBI lineage: Eukaryota > Metazoa > Nematoda > Chromadorea > Rhabditida > Panagrolaimidae > Turbatrix > Turbatrix aceti. Next base: position 10,750,755 of record OZ017768.1, read on the forward strand.
TGTTTCGGTGTATGGCACACTCCCTATGTTGCTCAGGGACATCGGTTCGTGCGAATTATCAGCTTCAAATAACCTTTGTGGGGCTACTCTATCGCCATCACCTGCTTTACCATCCAAAGTGTCAAACGCATACAAGTAGGCGTGCACGTCGTTGTTAAGTTTGTCAGTATATATCGCCCAAACACCGACAAAAAGCGTTTTACTACCTGGGTACTGAAATGGTGCTTTTGTATAGCAAATATTTTTATGTAAAAAGAGAAAAACTCACAATAAAAGGATCCGGATAAATCGACGATTTAGGGTGCAGGCACCACTTGGAGTCTCTGGTAGGGTAGACACGATCGTAAACGTAGAGGCTGCAGTCATCAAGCAGCTCTATCTGGAAGAGCTCGTTGTACATATCCATGAACAGGCCATGGACAGTGACAAAACTCAACGCCGTGCACAACCAAGTGACGACCAGCATTTTTTTAGACTGATTCAGCAGCAAAGAATTGCTTTATATGGCAAACGTTGCAAATTTTGAATATACTTTTTTTGCATAGACGTTTTGTAACTAAAAATACGTGACAGATCTCAACATTTATCCAAATTTTTTGGATTCAACCTCCGGCATGCTGTTCAAATTGACGGACCGTTTTCTCAACTGATTCATATTCGAGTGCATGCTTTATGTGGTGGGCGTTGCACATTTCCAAGATGTTTTACAGAAATATACAAAACATAGTTATTCCAAAAAATACGTAGGTTTTTTTATGGACCCAGTTTGCTGCCTCAGGCAAGAAGTGGAATTTACTCTTTCATGAAATGCCGCAACTCAAGTTTGAGAAAGCAGTTCTAAATAATGGTAAGAATTGAAGTGACAATACATTGATCCACATGTGGTTCAATGTAATATCCCTGAAAATCTATAAAAAAAATAGTGTAAAACGTTTGTTTATAGTTTTTGGAAAGTAAACGACAGCAAAAAATCAGAAAAAAAACAAAAAAATGTGATCGTGAAAATCTCAAAAGCTGAAAATTTTTCGCGTTAGGAACCCTAGAATTGCGTTGTTGGGTGACATTGCAAGCTTGCACTCATCTTTCGTCGATTCTTTTCCATCTTTTCCATGTTTGTTGTTGAACTTGTGCCATTGGCCAACAGTTTTTCGGCATTGTGTTCTTGTTCATTTCCAAGCACTGAATTGAACCAGTTGAATTTGTTTTTTTGGTATGCTTTAAAATTTGGACAGTTTTATATGAATTAAAGGTTTTGTTTACCTCACTTTTTTCTGTGTTCATTGGGCAAGGTTTAACAGCATCAGTGTTTTATATCCACTTATCCCACGCACGACCCACTGCATGCCCGGATTCAACGAGGCAATTAGCTCTTTGTCACGAGGTCAAATTGGGTCTCATTTTGTTTTCATTGTCTCTGGCGCAGGCGCATCCGTCGCCTTTGTTCTTTTGGTTACAGTTATTATTGATTATGAGACGACAATGGTCGCTTGCAGAAGCGTCGATCCGCCGTCATCCTGTTCTATTCCTGCACGTGATGTCGTTCAGAAGAACCCTCGACGTGCCATCAGCCGCTTCTGGTGCTGGTGCCGCTCCCGGCGCCGCCGCCGCTGCTGCCGCTGCTGCTGCCGTTTCGTCGACTTCTTTTGAGGTTTGTTTACCACTTTTTTTGCGGGGGGATTGTGCAACGGTGTTATTAAATAGAGAAGTAATAAGTTGGGGGTTTGCAAGGGGGTAATTTTACATTTTCTGATAAAATTTTATAAATAAAAAGTGTGTCACTGGACTCTTTTTTTATTTTGTTCCTCAATTTGACGCCGTTTTTTGATTTTTTTAAATTGAAATGGCGTTTTCCACTTTTTTCAAAGTCGATGGTTCTCATTGAATGTTTGAATATGGAAGCTTTTGCGGGCAAGCCAAAAGTGGGTTTTATAAAGTTCGTTCGTTGTCTCTGCTTTATCAGTTTCTTTGGCATGAAATACTTGATATCCACGAATTTCAGAATTCTTTGATTTCTCGGAAGCAAAACGTGTGAAGAAGGTTGCGTAATTATTTGGTCAACTCCGTTATAGATGGGTTGACTGCAGTTTTTTTTTTAACATTGTACCTAAATACCATATTCTTGTTTTTGGATGTTATCTGAAGACGACCGCCCAGAATGAGAGGAAAGGGCCGGAAGAGGAGTCATTTATTTGATTTCCGTTTTTTACTCGTTTTTTGTGTTGCTAAGGTCATTATGATTACTTTATAAAAGGTCAGTTTTTAATTCCATTAACTTTTTTGATTCATGATTGATGCTTTAAAATTTTGTTTTAGATTTTTTCGAATAGCATTTACCTAGTCCTTCTTTTATAAATTATAAAATTGTTTTGGCTTAATATTTGCAGTTTGATTTTTACAGTTAAGTTATGATTATTATTTATTTTTATTTTTTTGAATGTTATTTTTTTTTCAAAATGGAAAAAAATTTACAACAAAGAGATTGCGACAGTGATATAGAGCTTTCATGCGTCATGCTGTCTCGCTGTAGCTATTTCCCTCTCCCTCTCGTGGTCAACTTGTTTTGTGTATTCACCGCGACAGATGAATTCCAATTTCAAACACCATGACGATGGGTGCGTTGCGAAATGTGGGAGGGAGTGAAGCTGTGGAAAACGGATTTTATGCGCTTCATTTGAAGGGTTTAGCTTGAATTGTACAATAATATTATATTAAACGTAATTTTGCAGTGTTGGACAGCTTTTTACCCTACTTTTTTTGAAATTCTGTGATTTATTTATTACATTTTATGAATCATAAACATTTATTTTTGAATTATCAAATAACTGATTTGATTGTAATCCAGTTTGTTTCCCTCTCCCTGGCCTCCAAAATAAAAAGCACGCTCCAACAGAGCAGAGATGAAAAGCTTTGACACGAGATTGCGAACAGTTTACCACAGTCAATCTCTTGTTCACCCGTTCTTCTCCTACCCTCGCTTGTCCTGCTTGTATGTGCACTAATCTCCCCAGGGTATGGGTCAGGAGAATTTCCTTCATATTTGCTTGTTCTGTGCGGGAGGAGGCAAGAAGAAAGAAGATGGATAGATACAGGCGCTTGCTTCGCCCGGTCTTTGTTGTTATGCAGTTCAGTTGGCCGCTGGTTAATTGTTGTGTAATTATAGTACAAGATTTTTTGCGTGCAGAAGGACGAATAGGGGGACCAATTTGTGGAATCTTCAGTTAATTATTATAGAATTATTATATGCTGCGATATGGAAAAAAAATTTGCCTGATGCAGGTAAAAAATTACCGTAACAATAAATTTTACCCCTTACCCACTCAGACTTTTGGCTCATTCAGTTTTTTATCTTTGAACGGTAAATAAACAGAAACCCTATACCGCATGTCGTTCGGTTACCCTTTTTTTCAAATGTCCTTACCAGTCTTTGCTCCTTAACCCTTTTACGCTGCTGTTCCTTCCTGTCCTGGCACAAGGGCACACGAGTGTATTTTCTGGGTGTTCTTTTGCCACAGGGGATTTTATAATTGCATTAGTATGCAAAGAAACGAGAGTCACGATCTTTGAGGTGTTTTTTGTTCATTTTTGTTTTGTCTGTTTTTAGCATGTGATCGATGTTTGCAATTTTCCAGTTTTTAGAATTTTGGTTTTTCAAATAATTTATTTACTGATCATGTTTGTCTTTTTTTTTATCCAAAATAGCAAATCTGGCAACCGTATATATTCATCCGATAAGTCAGTTTTTTTTTGATTTTTTTTAAATAATTTTTTGCAATATGTAATAACTTACTGTTTGCACAAAATCATTCGTTGGCTTTTTTTTAAGTTTAAAAAAAGCCAAAAAAATTTTTTACTGTTGACTACACTTTAAAAACTGTAGTCAACATTTAATTTTTTTGAATTTTATATATTTTGAGACCCAAAATATATAAACCCAAATGCCCCCAAGCGTTTACCAACCGTCTTCTCTCTTTTCCTCAGCCGTGATCTCGATCGATGGTCTCACAGACTTTTCTTGTCACGTCGACGCGAGAGATCAGTGCGTTCTAGGATCTCCGAGACGGTCGACGACCGAACGTGACACAGCGAGCGCGACGGGGAGACGTTGTAGCACTTGTCGGAGGGGACTCGTGAAAGATCTTAGCGATAATATAATATTTATTTTTTTCCTGGCTCTCACATAAGTGTTGCTGTTCTTTGAATTTGATCTTTTTTTGGGAAAAAAGAGTTGGTACCGCAGTAAAAAAAAATCAATGTGTATTCTGAGTTTGGGCGAGGGAGTTCCTAAAATAGTGTTGTATTACCAAAATATCGAAAAATAATCATTTTACGTAATTTTACTCAGTTAAAAAAATTATAACCTATAAAATGGTTTCGTTGTTTTTAAGATTTTTAGAATTTTTTTCAACAAACTTGTTTACGTGCTTACCTATTGGATTTCCCAGCAACAAAGTTTTTCACGTGTTAGTGAACAAAAAATTCCTTCTACCTCCACCCAGAATTTTTTGACATTGTCCTTGCGATTTATAAATATTTAATCGAGTAGACGAAAGGGCAAATATGAGCACTGTACATTAGCAGATTTTTTCGTGTCACAGTAGTCTTAGGTTTGTTCACAGGTTTGCAACTTGAGAACAAAGTGTTTCTTTGTGTCCAGAGTACCCGGGCGAGTAGCCACCATCTCATTCCCATCAAGTCACTTTTTTGTGCAATGATTGATGCGAAGAACATCTTTCACGACGCAGGCATGCAGGTATGATGATCGAAAATATTTATGAGAAGAGGAAGAATTATTCGGTGTGTGCTCCTTCTGAATAATACTTTACGTGCTTGCTTATGAGCTTGGAAGTTTGTCAATAAATACTTTACTCATCCATCAGCTGCTAGGGGAGGTATGTAGGTCGTCGGTCGCCGTTGTCTGCCTGCCACTTGCTTGATTGACTTTCGCTCTGGCTTGCTATCAGGTGTGGTGCGGTGATGTTCGGTCTTGCTTTTGTTTTTTTGTGATTCAACAGAGTTTAGAATTTTTTAAATTAATATTTATTTTTTTATTTTGAAAAAAACATTGAAGTAAATTTACAAGTTTTCTAAAAAAACTTGTCGGCCGGCAAACATGGTTTCTATTTACTTACATTAGTCCATGTTCGGTGTAGTGGGGGGTTATCAGTTCTTCATTTATGATGTTTCTGTGCATAGATCACGCCACAGTGAACTTGGTTTTATGGGTGACAGACCGGACAGTTGCTTGTTTGTATACAAGCAACTGACCGAGGAGTTTGACGACTAGAAAGTACCGCTTTTCAGCTGTGGTAACTATTATATATAAATATTTCTCTTTAGTAACAATGACAGTTTTTGTTGTTTTATTTTGTTTTTGAAATGTAAATAGAAGTATTTCGTTTTAAGAGCCCGCCATGAATTTTCTGTCTTGAGTTTTAATGATAATTTTGCTAATATATTTTTTGTATTTTTCTGCCGTATTGTCTGGGTTAATGAATTTGATACGTCGGAATCTTGAACCGCAATTTGCAACACAACGGTGACTCACTTTTATTTTTTTGTAATTGCTCATTGCAAATTCTAAATCTGTTTTTTCTTGGTCATCGCATCGCTATGCAGCCAGTCTGACTGCATTCAACGGCCAATAGACGGATAGATGATCTCTGACTAATTGTCGCGGTTTTTTGGATTCGAGTAGCTAGAAGAGATGGGGCGTGGAACGTAACGGAAGTCATATTTGTCTTCGGCGTTTGCTGTGACTTCTTCATCTGTAAGATGACTCAATATGCTCACACGTTTACACAGTCTTGGTTTAACAATGTTTTATCAATGATTTTTTGGGATTTGTAAACATGTATCATGTGTCTGTTTTATCGGATTAGAGAGAACATTGCTTCGAAGTTTTTATGTTTGACAAAACAGGTGATTGGGTGTTCTGCTAATGCGTCATTATCTGCAGTTATAATATTTTTTATGTTTGAGAACTTTTGAAGGTGACTAATTTTATGAATCGTTGATGGCAGTTTTTTTCACCAACGATCATTTGTGTGAGCAAAAACAACAGGACTTTTCAGTTTTTTTGCAAAAAATGCGGGGTTTTTTTTGCTGAATGCAGCTTTTCTTATAAACTTGTGGTTCAAAAAACAATCACCGGAATGTCGGATGATGCACCCCAGACAGTCCATGATGAGGCAGACCAGGGAGCTGTGTGATGTTTGGATGGATAAAAAACAGGACTTGGCTAGGCTGGGCTCGGCTGCAGAGAGGCCGCGGGATGAGTCATGCACGCTTGTTGTTGTTGCTGTTCACCCCCTATGCGCCGCCTAACAACTGCGGACACCACGTGAACGAAACGGACATTGCTATACTCTTCAGACCGGGTTTGTAGCCACCGGCCATGATAGGAGGGAGTGTGCGCTCGTCTGTGTGATTAGTGTTTATAAACATAAATGTTTATCATAGCAAATAACTCACATCGTTTATTTTTTGGTTAGTTTTATTAACTTTTGTAACTGGTTTCTTGTTGATTGTTTTTTTGCTGTTAAATCATTGATTTTTTATTTTGTCTTTTTTAGTAATTTAATTACGGGGATTTCTGTGGTCATTCGGTTTGCAATTACTGAAATGGATCAGTTTATGAAGAAAAGGCGTACGTCGAAATTGACCAAATAAACAAGAATTACGAAGAAATTCTAGTTTTCATAAATTTTTGAATGCTTTTAAAAATGGAGCTTTTCGTGCTCAGTTTTTTGAATCATAGAACTTTGGATTCCAAGCTTTTTTTACATTCTATAGTAAACTATAAGGAGAATACAGTTATTTCTGCCTTTCAGTGATTTTTCTGTCTTTCTAAAATGTTCTTCATATTCGTCGCTTTCTTTCAGCTTCTATCTCAGTTTATGTTTTTAAAAATTCACCTTTTAAATCCAGCGATCCTGCATATCCGATCTCCACAGGGATCAATAGACAGTCGCATTTCTCTATCGATATAGGAACATTTTTCAACGTTCAGATCACAAATTTAAGAGCTTTCTTCCGATCCTTTTCCCCCTCTCTGTTTACGCATGCATCCGTGGATGCAGCCGGTGCATGCGATTGACGATTTTCATTGTTTATTGTTCGTTGTTCGTGAGTTTCTTTGTTTTCCGAATCGATTGATCCAACACGCTTCGGTTAATTTCAATTACGTGATACCATTGAACAGTCGTCTTTAAACGGTAGTCACCTGTCTGATGTCTGACAGTCCTCCGGGACTGGGTATCGTGTCCTTTGCCCCCACGTACTACAGCACCTGTCATTGTTCGTTTTACACGCCTTGTCAGAATTTATTACCATGAACGTACATTTTTTTGGCGTTTCTCGTGCATTGGAATGCGACTTGATTTCGTTACCATTCAAGTCAACAATTTTCTAGAACCTTCGACCTTTGAACAAAATTGACTACTAAAATTGAAGTCAAGTTTTGTTTCACGTGACCGGTATTTATTTTTGTTGAGGCAACTTGCGTGTAGGCAAGAAAAACGAGTGTTCGCCATCTGCTGAAATGGGTCATCTCAGAGAACCTTCTAAGAGTGTTGAGTTTGCATTGGTCAGTATTATGATACTGTTTTACATAGATTTGTATTTTTTACTTTTTTTTGAAGTCGGAGAACCACGAATCGAAATCAGTGATTCCCTGCCTCTTTCTGTTATCTTTTAATTGTAGTCAGTTTACTTTTTAAATGGGTCAAACTTGCATTTTAAAAGTATTTACAACGAAGTTGTTTTTTTAGTAAAAATTATACTCTTTTACTAAAAAAACAACTCATCACTGTCTCTTTAATTTTGTAATGAGTAATTATGCACGAGTAAGAGTAATAAAGTAAAGTAAAGTAAAGTGTTGAATTATTATTACAATAAAACTTGGGGTGCGCATTTTTAGACCCAAAAATGGATGGATCAATGTTGCTTTTTTGTTGTATTGCGCATCGTCAGTTTTTTTACACGAACTGATAAAATTTAATTTTTTTTAATTTTTTGAGAATAAAACTTATTGCAGTACAATTTGATTTTAACTGCCGTTCTCTGACAGTTTTTTTACACCTTTTGTTTACTTAAAAAACTCTGGCCAGATTGAACACACAGCAGCGCATTTAGTTATTTTTTTTTCAACGCAATGCACCAGTTATGAAACTAAATAAATGAATTTCTAATCCGCTTATGCTCCGCAAAACAACTTAGCTTTGCATAAAAATAAAAAATATTGACGCACGTATATGTATAAAAAATTGTTGGGCACAGTCACCATAAAAAAATGATGTTATTTGACTACGTTGATTTGGAATTGCAGACGGATTCCAACAATGAACGAAGCAGTCTTCGGTCATCGGACGACGCTCGATCAACTGGGTCCCCCGGAGCCTTCGACGAATCGGGGCTCCTCGCTTCGTCCTCGCCTTCCCAGCAAATCGACGAACGCGGCAGACTCGCTCGCAAGGTTGATAAGATTCGCGAGAAAATTATGCGGAATACTATTGTTCATCAGGGTGAGTTATTACCCAATACGTGACAAAATTTTTTGAATGATGCAGTTTATTTATGTGTAGCTGAATCTATTTGACATATGTTTTTGTTCATTGTATTTTATCATTGCAAAAAATTCGAATCGTTCAGTTAAACATCCAAAACTTCATTTTCTTTAATTTTCCAGACGGAATCGAAAACTACCTCCGAATCACGGGCAACGAAACCCGGGTCCAGGAAAATGCCCAGCACATGCGAATCAAGCAGCACTTTGAGAAGAAAAACAAAAGGTACGCCCAGGAAATGGAGGCACTCCAACGCAAGCTGGAGGAGGCCGAACAACGACTCGAAGAGTTTGACAAGGGCGTGCCGATTTCAAACCCCACCACCGAGCGCCACCGCATGCTGCAGAACGTCGGACATGGCATCAAGTGGACCGGCGCCAATCTCAAGGAAATGACCGAGACTGTCATGTCTGCGCCAAGGGATATCGCGCAGAAGGTGAAGCGAAATGTTTTTGGATCGAGTGAAAATCTTCCACTGGCTGCGAACTTGTCCAACGGTTAGTTTATTGACGGTTATTTTTTTTCGAATTGTAGCGTCCTGCTATCAATACCAGTCAAAGAAATTTTTTAATTCCAATATTTTTAAAAAATGTTTTTTTTATAGTCAGTGGCGGCAGCGTCGGCGAGCCGTCCTCTTCCCGGCACCGGCCAGCGCACTCGACTGGCTCGGAGAACATTGGTCACTCCAAGTTCTACACCCCTTCCCCCGCACTCATCGGTCAGGAGAGACTGAGCGGGGAAACGGATGCTTCGGATCAGATTCATCCGAGCCCCGTGAAGAGCGACACCGCCGCTGCTGCCGTGCTACGGAGACACTCAAGGGGTGCCGGTATTCGACCTATTTCCCAGAGCGTGTCCTACGAACACGTGACCGCTGTGCTCACGGAAGAAGTCGAGCTCCTAAAGAAAAAGTGCACGGGCTACGAAGAAAGAGCTCGCGAGATGAATGCTGAAATTGGTGTTTTGAGATCCGAGGTGTCGGCTTCCCGGTTTCACAGTCAGGTTAGTCGGGTTGAAATTGATTTATTTTGTAATGATAATTCTGAACAGTTTAGTGTTTTTTACTCAAAAAACTTGAACCCTGACAACTTTTTTGGTTCTTTGGAGCAATTTTTTACAGAAACCTAAATATTTTTTGGCATTTTGTAAACATTGCAGGTGTATTGGCAAACGTCAGTTTTTTTTTAATTTAATTTTTTTTTTAATTTTTATATAAAAATTTTTAAAATATATCAATGTTTTTTTTGGCATTTTGGAACACAATTTTCTTTGTTGTTATAAATTATTATACGAATACAAAAGTTTTGACATTTTTTACATTAGTTTGTTGAGCAGCCGCTAGTTATACTATAATCTTTCAGAAACTTGAAGAAACCTTAAACGAAATGATGGAGCTCCACCAGAACGAGACCCGGCAGCTCAAAAACGACATTGGCCTCATCACGACCCGCTTCGAGTACAACTACAACACGCGCTGCAAGCAGATCGAGGAACTCATCGAGTCCTGCTCCAACCGGGTCTACAAGGTCGAAACCAGCGTCGCCGAATCCGCACAGCGCTCCACAGACCCGACGCAGACCGTGCTCCGCTCAGTTCTCCTCTCCGGCGCGAATATCATCGTCGAGACGCTCAAAATCGTGCTATGCGCCTTCGCCGTCGTCAACCAGTTCCTCAAGCCCGTCGCTGCATCTCGCAAGACGACGGTCTTTTTTTTCGTTGCTCTGGGCGCTCTTTTTGTCGCTAGTTTCTGGTCTGGGATCACCGAGCTCGTCTGTAAGCCAGGTGGCATTCTGCCATGCGGGTTGGCATCTGCTGCCGGCACTAGCGCTGCTCCAGGAGAGCAGGTGGAAGGCTCGGGTGGTTCAACGACGTAGCAATCGTCTGGGAGTGGTGCCAGACTTCAACGAGCACAGAAACTTTTTTCACCGGGTTTTCAACACGAAATTCATTCAACTTTCTCTCAACGGATCGATTCTCTCCAAAAAAGATTAACCGAGCTTTTTTTGTAAAAATTGTTTATTTTTGTTTTTTGATTATTTACAAGTTTTTTTTTTATTTTCACTTTCACGTTGCATAGTTCAAATTGATTTTTTTGTCTTCCATTTTGTACGTCTGGTTACGAGTATACTTTTTTGATGTTTTCTCGCCTGATTTTGTGGTGTGTTGATCGATAAAAATTATTTATTTCTGTTTTAACAATTAAAATTGCTGAGTGCCGAACATGTCATAGATTTAGATTTTTCGTCGAATCTAAAATGAAATTCGGCATTGCTTTTGCAGTTTTGCAGAATTCTGAAAATATTCACCAAAAAATATGTACGACATTTCACTTCTTTTGTAAGAATGATAATTTCAAGCTGTCCACGAGTTTATGATTTTCGTGTTTATTGTTTTTAACCAACAGTTTAAAAAAATTCCACTGGATATCCATTAAAAATACTTGAACATTATTTTACAATTTTAAAAATTTTAAATATTATTTTTTCCAGATTTTTTTTTCAACTGTTTGTAAGCTGCAAAATTGTTAGACTGGGCCAAGGTGTTGCATCGCGCTCCCGAGCGCGGGCGGAGCGGAATGATTCGAAAGCGGGCGCTCAATGTAGCTTCCGCTCATCCAAAAAGTTGAGCGGCCGCTCACGAGAGCGGACGCTCAAAAAAAAAAGTTGGGCGGCCGCTCTCGAGAGCGGCCGCTTCCGCTCCCGAGAGCGGTGCTCTGGAAATCATCCGCTTTTATAAGCGTTGCTCTGGAAATCACCTCAAATGAATGATTTTGCGGAATACTTATGCAAAAAATCTTGATTCCTCAACAGAAAATTTCATGGATTGCTTATTTTCAGTGAAAAAAATATAAGCGTCCGCTTATTCCTTGAAATCTGACTTGGGCGGCCGCCCTCGAGAGCGGCCGCTCCCGCTCCCGAGAGCGGGTGAGCGGCCGCTACATCCTGAGCGTGAGCGGGCGCTCACGAGAGCGGCCGCTATTCAAATTCATTGAGCGGCCCGCTCAAGTCCGTGAGCGAGCCGCCCGCGCGAGCATGAGCGAGCGCGATGCAACACCTTGGACTGGGCATCAATCCAGTTTTCCAGTTCAACAACTGTTGTACGTTTTTCTGGATTGATGGCAAGGCACATGTTAACCAATGTTTTTGCCTCTTCTAAAACCTCGTCGGGAAATGCGCTGTACTGACATTGTTGCACTTTTGTCATAAAACCTTGGGGGTCTTTGTCGACGAAAGGATATTTTCCAACAAAAACGCGGTATATAAACACGCCGAATGCCCAGACATCCGTCGTGGCGCCGTCGTATTTTTCTGGCTGGCGGAACATTTCAGGCGCCCAAAAAGGCGTGAAACGGTGACGACCATTGACGTCTGACGAATCGGATAAAAACAATTCAAATGGGTTATGCAGTCTGATTTCGGTTCTGAATATTTTGATTTTTTTAAATACTCCGATATTATTAAACAAATTTTGTTAAACTTACGGAGAAGATTGCTTTGAGCATTGAACAAACTTTTGTAGTTTGCAATCCCGAAAATACAAGTAAACTTTGTGACAGAGCTTCATAAATTTGATAATTTTCTGGATGACTGTAATGTTTTCTGTCAAAGTCATTTTTGTATGTGTCGTGTGAAAAGAATCGCCACGCTCGGGAAGCAATAAAAATATTAACGGATTTCTAGGCCTCCCATAGCTGTCACGAATGACTTTCGTGCCTTCCGGTATGACCATATTTCGGTAGGTGATAAACTCTACCAAGCTGTCACAGTATTTTTGAATACAGTTTACTCGTTCTGCTAAGTTGTAAAAACATTTCATGTAGTGGTCCGTCAGGTGAAGGCCTTGGTACATCTGCCCAGTGTCCAAGTCTTTGACAATGTAATTTCTCGCACTTTGTGGTATCGCAGAGTACCGATTGTTGCAGAAATAATATCCATGATTGATAGTGTCGCCATTATTGAGGTTCTCATCATTATTATTAATAAGGGTATTAGCTTCTTTTACTTGATTGGGTTGTTGCGATTGTTGTACATTCATGGAGTTAATCGGCGCCGAATTTGAATTATTCATCAGCAATACAAAAATTCGACAGTTTGAACTACAAAATAAATACTTATCACTGAAAAATTTACGTTAAAAAACGCTTTTAAGACCCCTCACGTAAGTTAAGCACCGATTTCGCAAAACAGCAAAACCCCCTACTCCCGGGGTTATCCCAGGACTCTCACGTAAAATATAAGAAATACAACTACAATTTCGATATTTGAACAAAATCGATGATATATGGAATATCAGTATGCTTATGATCTTATTATCAGTATGCTTGTTCTCAGGATGATAGTTTATTATTCCTCGTACACTCGTACAAAATCCATTATACTACTATACAACAAAAGTCGAATTATTTATTAATTGAAAAGGACAGTAAATAAATAAAAAATAATCGCGTGTCTGGAAAGAAGAATTCAAGCTGCCTAAAAAACAAATTTTTATCAATTTGACAAAAAGAAGCTTACCGAATATCAGCTGGTTATTAATTAAATGATCCAACTGTTGGATCTCTGTTTTTTCATATTCAATATATATGTGCTTTGCGGCATATTATAAAATTAATATTGTCAATTATTATAACAGTTCTGTACTTCGTTTTCTATACTTACTGAGAAATGGTGAAATAAATACATAAGTAAATAAATAAACATTTTCATAAATTTGGTGACCTTCAAAAGTAGATTCTTCCATTATTTAATTGTGCCATTAGGTATAGCCATATTCTGACGCGTTCTTCTAAATATTTTTTTATTTATTTTTTATTAAATAAAAAATAACGGATTTCTAGGCCTGCCATAGCTGTCACGAATGATTTTCGTGCCTTCCGGTATGACCATATTTCGGTAGGTGATAAACTCTACCAAGCTGTCACATATTTATATAATATGTAAACGAAGGATATAATATATTATATTTATATAATACTTTTGATTGCGTTCCGTCATGTAAATAGCAATAAAAATTTTTACTGATGTTATTCTTTACACTTCAGCCCTGCGCCAAAATTAATGGTGCGTTGATTTAGCCTTTACAGTTTAATACAAAACATAATCATATTTTTTTACACTTGAATACAGTATATATATATATATATAAAATATATATGTATTACATACAATATATACCTAACTTCCGGTCTAATGATAACTAACCACTGAGAAATGGTGAAATAATTATGTACATATGTACATATTTACTATATATATAGGCCCAGCGATCATGTCATCGATATCGATATTGTATATAAATATATTTATAAGATCAGCAATCATGTCATGGATATCGATATTGATATTTACTGATTTTGATATGCACTAAAAAAACTTTTCTTTTGAATAAGCTGACGACAACCAGTCATTAAGCCGACACGACACCATCGGTATAACACCGAGCCAGTGCTTCCATCGGCGTCAATCTCACGGTTATCAGGATTGAGTTTGCTGTTTTCCTTTTTGTGATTGTTCACAAAAACCAAGAAATTTAAAAATATGTGTTTTCAGTTTATATATAATTTTATTTTCTCACTTGGCAATAGAAAACACAGCAAGATTTAGCTGTGATAAATATGTATTTAAAGCAGGAAGTAAATCAATCGAAAAAATGTCGCCAGGAAGTAGGAAACCCAGCTTACGTTTGTTCCTATCAGAGTGTGTGCGTGCATTATCTCAAAGTTTTTATGGGAGAAGAGGGGTGATATCGGTGTCTGTAGCCGCAGTCTGATCTGCACAACTTGTTGCTATTTATTTTATTGAAGGCCACAAAAAGCGTGTGAAACATTTTTTTGAATAAACCAGTTTACTTTTTCTGGCGAACACGAAAAATGAGGAAGAGATTTGCGGATATAAGACTGGACTGATTAGACTAGACTCCAAGTTTTTGCAGTTATCGCCAAGTTTTTGCAGTATAAATAGATTATAATCTCCAAGTTTTTGTTGTTTTTTTCAAATCGCAGGATCAGATAAAAAAACCGAAAATAAAAAAATCGTTCAATTTAGCGGAACGAACACTCTCGTGTCCCGCATCAACCTGCATTCATTTGCGCATGGTTTTATCATCACCTTTACACATTAACTGGGGTCTTCTTTACGGGCTATTGCCAGGTGATTCGTGGTATTCCGGTATTGCAGTCGACCTTCACAAGTTACTTTGCACAAAAAAAGTTTCAACTAAAAAAAATTGCGGCATTTGTCCTACAGTTTTTTATTTCTGATAAATAATTATTAATTTGAATCAAATGAAAAAATGGAAATGAAGAAGTGTGACTGCTTTTAGTGTTTTGAAAGGTAAAAAAGTGTGAAATGTATAGTTTGAAGCGTTTTTTGATTGTGGTCAGTTTTTTTGCACTGCTCAATGTTTGCATTCTGTTTACAAAATTTAAAAAAAAAGTTTAAAACGGCACTTTTAATTTAGTATTTATCAATGATGAAAAAGATACAACAATTTAAAAAACAAGTTTGTTATAGAGGTGCTATTTTATAATAAAAGCAAAATTTTGTAAAATAACGTCGTTGTTTTTTTATGTACATTAAATTTCAGAAATTCATTGAAACCTATAAATTGTTCTTCATAAAGAATAAAAAATATCAATTTCTTCACTTTTTGACTGAAAAAAATATCAAAAGGTGAAGAAAGTGAAAAAAATCATCGGTTTTGTATTTTTTAACAGAAGATAGCTCTGAAATTAAAAACTCAACGATCAAGCACCCTAAGAACCTCTTATAGATTTTATCTTTTCAAAACATGGCGCATTCGAAAAAAACAGTTCACAACTCCGACAGTGTTGAATTTGTTTTTTTGGCCGTGTGAGTCTGTTTTCCACCGATTTTCACACTTAGATTGGAATTAACCCCTTTTTTTCAGACAAACAAACATGCTCCAGGGTCGCGCGTATTGTTGTCAAATTTTGTCGTCTTTCCTTTCTTACTTTTTTTGTGTGTGTGCGTGATACTTCATCATCTCCTCTAGACGGATACCCTTTCACATTGCCTAGGGCGACAATAATGAACGCAAAACCGCAGAACCGACCTTTACAGTAAAAAAATCTAAATTTGTGTTTTAAATTTGTTTTTAGAATTTTGCAACATTTATCGACCCGACCGTAAATAAAAAGTTGCAATCCCTGATATCCAAGTTTCAACCAGATCGCATCGGTCACAGTCGTTTTTTTCTGCGCATCAACCGACAAATGTAAATTGGTTCGGTTAATAGGATATTTAACCGGCTAGCTTTTTTTGTCAACTTGTAATTTATTTACGTTAATGGGCGATAAATGCATCGTAATCCAATTTGATTATCACAGCGGGATAAAAAATTTTAGACTAGAGGCATCGCTGAGAGATTGAGCAAACCGATCAACGTTTTAGAAGCTAAAAAAATGTAAACGAAAGAAAAAAGTTTTTTAGCGTTAATCTTTTCCAGTTATTAATTTTTTAATTAGTATTTCATGCAAAATTTTATTTGTTGCATGCAACAAAGGTTTTGTGTTTATGAAAAAATCCAGACTCAATCAATGAAACTATTTAACAAATTTTACCACCTTTGATTATCTTAAAACTTTTTCAAACGATCACAGTTTTAAAAGTGTAAACAATTTCGGCCGGTTTTCGATAAACTGTGCTTTCATCGAAAACATAAAGTTTAGAATCTGTACAAGAATCTGTTGAACGTGTTTCACGTTTTTGTTAATCCAACATCAGCAGATAATTTCTGAAAACAGTTTTTCATTGGAACCAACAGAGCTCAGTTTTTTATACAAAATTTTCTAATTTTTGAACAAAAAAATTCTAAAATAATAAATGCAGTTTTTTCAAACATTGATCTCCAGCGGCAGTAACATTTTTTTTCCAAAAACAAACAGCCCAGAACGGTTTTTACAGGAAGCTGTATAACGCATTCCTTCTTGCTTGGTTTCCCACTTTTTTATGTGCTGTGTATTCTTTCTTATTTATTTTTTTGTGTGCATTTATGAACCGACAGGACAACACCGACAGGACAACATATTTTGTGGTACTATTATACTTCCTTTATTGCCAACACCGCACGTGCGCGGCTTCTGCTTCGGTTATTGTCGCAACAGTGCCTGCGGAGAGGGGTGAAACATGCGTCTAGCGTCTTGTCATCCCCCTCCCCCTAAAAACAAACGGGTTTAACAAACGGTAAACGGGCATGAAATGAAAGGCCGTCAGCGAAAGTTGTAACATTACCCGAACCAACTGGACGGAGTACTGAGACCGTTGGGTAGGTGGCGCCAGAAACGCCGTATTCAATATTTTTAAAACACAATAAGACAACAACTTGTGCTTCACTTTTGGTTGCCAGTAGTCAGACAGCCATGAGCAGCCGTAGTGGTGACAAGACGCCTCTTGGCGTATCCAAGAAATCGGATATCGTCTACGAGTTGGATCGTCTTCAGGAAGCCGAGTCTCTTCGCAAGCTTGCTTTCTTCGGAGTCTTCATTGCGACATGCGCCATTTTTGTGGGCATCATCGCGATCCCCGGTCTCTTTGCTTACCTGCAACGCGTGCAGGCTGCCCTACAGGTAGAGACTGATTACTGTAAGTCGGCTACCGGCACCCTGTGGAAGCAGTTCGGCAACGCTCAAGCAAGAAAGGGCCTTGTTCGCAAGGAAAGTGAGCCTGCTGCTGCTCTTGATGAACAACTTGTTTGTAAGTCATTTGATTATGTGTCCGCTCAATTAAAACAAAAATCTAAATTTTAATATTTTGTAAAGTTTGAAAAATATTACCACAGTTTTATATATTTATTTACAGTAAAAATTAAAAAAAAACGTTTGCATGGCATTGAAACACAGTTACTTCCCCCCAAAGACCTCAACAGATAGCTAATTTGCCCTTTCCAGCCCGCCAAAAGCGTCAAGCCGGCCAATTCTCGCAGGTTGGCATTTCCACCGATATCGCCAACGTCTGCTCTTGTCGCATTGGCCCCAGCGGCCCCATCGGACCCCCCGGTCTTCCCGGCAACGACGGAACCGATGGTCGCCCCGGTACCGACGGCTCACCTGGCTCTGATTCTGCCCCCGACGCCGTTCCTACCGCCGAGGACTTCTGCTTCACTTGTGATCCCTCACCTGCCGGCCCCCCTGGTCCCCCAGGCCCCAAGGGACCCTCTGGCAACCCCGGCCCTGCTGGCACCCCTGGCCCCAACGGCAACGGCGGCGGTCCTGGTCCTCAGGGCCCCGCTGGCCCCGCCGGCCCCGACGGTCAGCCCGGCGCCGATGGCACTCCGGGTCCTGCTGGAGCCGTCAGCGACGTTCCCGGCATTCCTGGTCCCCCCGGCCCGGCTGGTCCCGCTGGTGCTGCCGGTCCTGCTGGACCCGCAGGTCCCGATGGACAGCCCGGAGCTCCTGGACCCCAGGGCCCCGCCGGAACATCTGGAGAACCCGGTCCCGATGGCACTCCTGGCGCCAACGGCGACCAGGGACCCGACGGAGAGAGCGGACCCTTCGGAGGCTGCGACCACTGCCCTCCTCCTCGCTCCGCTCCTGGATACTAACTTCCAAAGTCATCCCCGTGAATGCCGTTCTCGTTGTTTTAAAAGAGCTCTCTTACTGTTTTTACTTTCCAAAGAGTTTTGTTGTTGTACGATAAATTTCTTTTTGCAGAAAAATATACTTGGCAAATAAGATTAAAATGCAAAAATTTGTCATCCCCCTCAGTCAGTTTTCAAAAATAAATATAATTGCTACGCGGCAGTCAAATTAATTTTTGTTTATTTTTAAATTTTATATCACGATCTAACAATAAGAATTTATACTGGACATCAGACAAGACAATGTCTTTGTGGTCGCGGTGGAGAATGTCGTTACCATTTACTTATCAAAAATGTCGTTACCATTTACATAAAAACGACATTTTTGATAAGTTGGCCTACGGACTTTTACAAACGGAATAAAAAAAATATATTCAGTTTTCAAAAATCCGAATGAATTCTGATGAGTAAGTGCCATTTTGCCGAAAAAAATAAATAATGACTTGTCCAATTTTTGATTTTATTACGAAAATTCGCACAGTTTAACTCAGGGAATCGAATAGGTTGATGCAGAGTCAATTTTTTCAAGAACGAAACACTGGATAAAAGGTAAGCTAAAAAATAAAAAACCATGAAAATGGGAGTTTTATGCGCCTGGAGACTTAACCCATCTAAAGATCAGTGATTGCAGCGTTTCTTGATCGATAAAAAAATAAAACTTTGAAAACCAGACGCCAGTTTTCTGAAACTAAACAAACCCTTTGTACGTAGTGTTTTTTAAATGCATTCGAACGCTCTGATCATCCCAGAAAGCAAATATAATAATATTTTTTTAATAAAAACCGTACACAAAAAACACAAAAGAAATTGGATTCAGTTATTTCGCCTTTTTCTGCGCCTCAACATTGGCACTGCCGCCGAGGTACTTCTTGCGCTGCCCGAACATGTAGAAGTACATCTGAGGGAAGCCCTGGAGGTAGTAGAGGCAGAGGATAACAACAAAGTAGTAAAAGCTGAAGCCGAAGTTGGCGCGGTTGGGCAGCTCGACGGAAAGCGGTCGTTTTTCGCCAATCTCGCCGAGTCCCGTCAGCATCGTGATGACTTCCCCGGAGGCGCCGAGGGGATAGAGCACGATGAAGAACGTGTACCGCATCCAGATGAGCAGGGAAGGGACCGCGTTGACGAGGGACAACGCGTAGTACGAGTATCTGACAACTTCGGTCACGCTCCAGGCGATGAGCAGCATCGGCACGCCGAAGCTTCCTCGGGACTAAAAAGTGTGAAAAAATTATGTGAAGCCAGTTACTAATATTTGATTTTTTTTGTTATAAAAAAATTATCTTCGAAAAAATTGACAGTTAAAAAAACAAAAACGTGTGTTTACAAAAACATCAGTTTTTTTCAATTATTGAGAGCGTTTTTTCATTACAGCGCTTTTTAAAAAAATGATTCTAACAATTACAAAAATTACCCCAATGTCAAAACAAAACTCACAGAAGGTACAGTGTACAAAATAGCCCAGACGACGAAAACACGCGAAAAGACCTGGATGAACGTCGTCGCAATCGGCGATCTGACAAGTCCAATGGCGGCGTGGACAATCTCAAGCGCGGCTGCAGTCTGGAAGACGGCGAGTTCCGTGGACACGCTATCGTAGATCGCCTCGAACGATCGGCCATCGCCCAGACCGATGATTGTCTTGGCGAGGATGAGACTCCATCTAAAATGCGGATAATGAAGAACAAAACGATCTGACAGTTAACAAACCCTAGAACTTGAAGCGCGTTGTACGTGATGAGGTAGACGTCGGTCACCTTCATTTTTGAGTCGTACAAAGCCAAATGCGGACAACCAAGCACCGAAACCGGTGATTACCTGATAAAAGACGCTGCAAAAAGTGTCGTGACACAATCACACCACCACGGACAACAGAGCAGGAAAAATAAGGCGAGCGAGAAAGAGTAAAGACAAAACCACAACAAAAATTGTGCAGATAAAGGAAGAATGAATGTGTTTGCACTGAAACGAACTCTTCGGTGCTCTTGACGCGACTTTTTCTTTCACACCAGTTTTTTATTTTACAAACAGAAAAAAAATATTTCAATGTTCTTTTTTTTTAATATGAAAATAACAATAACTATTTTCTATGAAATTTTGTGTAGTATACAGTATTTTGACACAAGAAATGAATAAAACCCGTTCTGTATTACCCATAATTTTGTACTTTTTTTCGTTTTTTTTGACGGCATGTTACACGCATTTATTTATTTATTCTGATAAAAAATTACTCTATCATTGTACAAACATTTATTCAATTTTCAAACAGTTATGTACTTTTTTAACCCTTTACTTTATGTATAAAAAATGCAACTTGGATCAGTATTTGACCAGAAGCATGTGTCAAAGTGTGTTTAGGCTTTGGGTACACGGAATATGTTTCGACGGTTTAGAGGCTCCAGTATAATTTTTTAGCAAGCTTTTTTTTAGCAAGATTTGATACAAAGACCGTGCACAGTTTCAATTTCAATTTACAATTTCAATTTATCTCTTACTCGTACACACGGGATTACAAATCAGTGGGGTCGTACGAAGAGGGGTCATCAAAGAAAAACAATCCGTCTGAAATCGAAGTCTTTGGTAGGAGCGTTGTAGGCAATGGCGAGGTCGTCGGTCCAGCGCATGCGTGGTCGTCCTAGCGGTCGCTTGGCTTCCACGTAGTCTTCTGTGGGGCGCCAGTCTGACAGTCGGACTGCCCAGTTGTCGTCTTCGGTCGTCGCGAGCGATTTGGCAAACTTCTGCTTGCGTCGGCGGGCGGATTCGTTCCAAAGACCGTACACAGTTGCATCTTTATATCCTTAGATATTTCGGAATCCAGTTTTAAAAATTTATTTATTTTTTCAAAATGTAAAAAAATCAAAACAAATGACTTTGGCGCATAAATATATCAAATGATTTTTTCGTCCCGCGCTTGTTGACCTGATGTCCAGGCGCGTGTTCGTTCATCATTGATCCTTGTGTTCATCCGGTTCTGGTTCAGGCTCAGGCTCAGGCTCAGGTTCGGGCGTCGGGGTAGGTTCAGGCTCCGGCAACGGATATGCAGTTGGTACTTCGAAGACCTTGGTGGTTTGGATCGTGGTATCGGCTTCTTCGGCGCGGATGAGAAGCGTGAAAGAGACCGCGACGACAAGAAGTATGATTTGGAACCGCATTTCTGAAAAAAAAGTAAAAAAATTAAAGAAATAAAAAAATCAAAATGATTGTTTGTTTTCAAACTTGAACGGCAAAGACAAAATCACAACACACCAGTTTTCAATTCTTGTTGTGGTTTCTCGAAGGCTTTTATATACTTTCCGGACACTGCGTGATCAGGTCTTGATTATTATGTTTGTCGTTGGGGGCATTGGTAGGAACAGGTTAATTAGTGCTTTTTGCGGTGAAAACGTGAATAATTTGAGCCTCATTTGTTTTACGATATTGCTGTTTGGCAAATGAGCAAAAAGCATGTTATTTTTTTTAAATTAGTGTTTCAAAATTCGGCTTTATTGAAGTTTCTTTAAGAAACGGTGTTGGGGCAGTTAAATGTGTATAACAAATAAAATTAATCAAACCATATTTTCGAATCCACCCCCTTTCACAAAAAAAACAAATAACATCACCTATTATTTTTTGGCACGTAGTAGCAGCCAAGGGCATGCATGCTTTATTGATGATAACATCTATTTTGGACCATACAATGAGTCCAACCGGGGCCTATTTTTTTACACATGATGACATTGCAAAAAAAAGAACATCGAATGTCGGACTCTGTTTTTGGAAAGGATTAACAACACGTCGCAAAATGTCAGAATCCTTTGTTTCACAGAATTTTATGCTGTTTATGGCCACACACAAAAAGAGCGAAAATGTATGCAAGGTAATTTTGTTTTTTTTTCTTATCATAAAAATGTTGGCATTTTTATTTCAAATCTAAATCTGTAAATTGAGATTAGTTACATATACATCAAGTATTTATTTGTAATCTAATTTTGTTTTTGACCAGAAAAAAATTTCATAACTGGTCTATGAGACAATGAAATTATGTATGAATGCTGCCGCCGTCGACAGTTTTTTTTCACCTTCGCCGCCTTCGCTAAAAAAATTATTGGATAATAATGTCACTTCATTTAAAAGTTTAAAAAACTTGTCATAAACAAGGCAGCATCCGGATAAGCTTGGCATAATCTCTGACAACATAGTAATTGTTACAATAACAGACAACAGTTGAAAATGATTTCATGAATAATTTTTGATTCATTTTTTTATTATTACCAGTTATCGCATCAACAGTCCTTATCCTTATCCGCATGAATAAGCCCTCATAAGTTTTTGTGCGGGTGGTAGAAGCAGAATCTATGATACCTGTCTTTTTTTGATGACAATGTGACACACATTGCAGAACATTTTGGATGATTCTGTTTTTGTCGCTTTTTGAAAACACATTTTGTGCAAAAAACTCAGATGATGTGCTTGTACGCGTGTAAACATTGCACCTGATATCACTTTTTAATAAAACTTGGCATTTTGCAAGGTAAACACTTCCACAGTTGCTGAATGTTGCCGGTTGGGTAGTTGTTGACTGTGGGGTACTGTAGATCTTAAGAAATGGCTTGCGTTGTGGAAATGACGTGGTGAAAAAATTTATGTGTAATAAATATCTGTGAATAAATCTCGGAAGCAGTCTTCATTCTTGCACGCCTAGCGGACGGTCGGTTTTATTCCGCCTCTCCTGTCCGCGACAGCAGCTTGCGCTCGCGATCGCATTCGGGAAGCAGCGCAAGTGTGAGAATTGAAAGCGCCGTTTGACACCCGGGCTGGCCACCCTGTCAAACGTAGGCTAAAAAAATGTCTAGATTCCGGCTCAGCGTCGCTACCATCAACGCACGCTCACTGCTGACGGATTTTGAAGAGGCCATTCGCAAAACGCTGACGACGTCGTTCTTTTCTCCCACACTGGCGAAGAACTTCAGGAAATGCTGTCGGATATGGCCATCATCTGCAAGGACGTCGGACTGGAAGTCAACGTCAAGAAGACGCAGTGGATGGTACAGAAATGGCGGGATCAGCGACCTATCTCCTCCGAACTTCTCCTCAAGGACATCGAGGACGATTTCGAGCTCTCCTCCACTTTACGCTGGGTCGATTCGCTCAACTCGGTGTTCAACAAGACGAAAACCAGACCACAGCAACGATGGGAAGAAGAAATCGCGCCCAAAACGAATCGAGACATTTACACCTACGTGGACATCATTTGTGCCTCCTAACATCTGGTCTAATGATAACTAACCACTGAGTAATGGTGAAATAAATAAATAAATAAATAAAAATCTCGGAAGCAGTTACTACATATCATTTATTTAAAAAAGAGAATAAAAAGTAAAAAACAGTGATCGCTCTTGTGAATCAAAATGTTGTGGAAAATTTGTGTGGCGATAACACAAAACGTTTAAAAAATGTTAATAAAAAATTTGGAACAAAGTATCATAGACCGTTGACATAAACAGTTTTCTTGACCAAAAAGATTTTTTTCGGTGAATAAAATCTGAGGTGGTTCAGATTAAATTATTTAATCCGGTCAGTCATATCTGATCAAATACGGTATTGCAATAGAAATCAACAAAAAATCAAAACATTTTCTTTCAGCTTATACTGTTTTGGAAATAACGGATAATGATAAAAAAAACTTTTTTATTTTGACGGATACAACAAAAAATATTTATTTTATTCCATATTTTCGACGTTTATCTGCATTTTATACAAATGTGAAATTTGAGTTTTTTTGGTCTCAAAATCTTATTCGATTTAAAAAGTTCTAATATTTCAGTTAATTTTTAACCACAGCCAATGACGAGATTGAAATAAAAGTGTCCGAACTCGACAATCCAAAACCGATAGCAAATCGTGATTATTTTGACAATTCATTTTTTTGTGCGCAACTTCATCTGTGTTCAAAAGCGTTTGTACATCACCTGAGCATTGTTTGCCTTATGTTATGTTTAGTGGAATATTTTCCAAAATATCATTCACCAGACTACTGCGAGTGGACCCAGACGAAAGAATAACAAAATGTGTTTTGTCTTTTTGACTTTGCTGACCTCTCATCTACATACCACATTTGACACAGTAAAACCTAATTAGCACCAGTCTCTTGAATTCGGCTTTTCCATTGTGAACGAGGAACAAGACGTGGATATTATCGCCGCCAAATCCTCCCCAGTTAAAAGAAAGTAACATGAATTGGATGACGACTAATGAAATAAAAATTAATTAAGGGCACAGTGCCGACACATAATGCCATACACACACGCACGGGCACACCTTTTGCTTGCCCAAAGGCCTTGGGGGCGTGTCTATCTTCCAAGAAGCAAGATACCTCCCGCCCTCCGCCCAACGAAACCACGAGTAGATAAGCGCCAACTTCTTAGCAAAGTTTCACCGAGTTCAGGTAGCCAACGTGACATTTGGTGGAAGCTTGTAGCTTCGACGTGCACGTGGCAGGTCCATATTGTATAGGTGTCATGAACGTACTTTATGTCATCCAATGTTTCTTCCCGGATTTGTATTATATTAAATATAATATATTTTGTGTCCTTTGTTAGATGCGAGAATGATAGGGCATTCGTCAATTGCAATTGGTTTGAGGGGGGAGGGATTACCGGGCACGCAACATATTCTGCTAAAAGGCCCTTTATCTTGGCGTAATCCAGATGCTTGTCATTGTTTGCCGCGGGCTTATATATATACCTCTAGCACTTTCGATACACAGGCACAGTGTTTTTAAAAATCTCACCTTCGCGAATATGCTATACCGTATTCCATCGTAAATATGTTTTAAATTTCTGTATTTCAGTTCCCCCCTCATCAAATAAACCCAATAAACCAAAAATGCTTATCCTTCTCGCAGCACTTGCAATCGCAGCTTCGGCATCTCCCCTCGCAGTTAACGATCATCTGCTGGAACGCAGGGCTCTTCAGCCAAGCGAGATCATCCTAGGCCCCCGACGGTACCTCATCTCGCCTCGCTCTGTCCCCCTGGATCCTCTGGCACCAGAGTCCGGACCTCAGATGAACCAGGAGCCAAACTCGGGGTACCAAACTGATCCTGACGCGGGCATCCACTCGCTCTTCGGACCCCGGGGTCGAACGGTCGGGCACTCACAGACGCCGAAGAACATCTTTGTACCGGCGCACAGGACACCCCAGCTTCCGACGACGTACGGCAACGCTTTGAAAACTATTTTCATGAGGATTGAAGATGAATTGAGATCACAATAACTTAATCTGTCGAAATCCTGTTTGCTTGACGTGTAACTTTTTTATACACCTGCTGGTCTTATACATACAGTAATTGTTCAGACCATGGGTGCATACTGTAAATGTACGTTGTTTTTTTGCCATGACCAATTTGAATTCGAAACAGTTTGACTGTTTTGATAACGATGTGCAATATTCAATAAAGACATATTTTAAGGAATCATGAAGGCGTTCAATTAAAAATAAATAATTACATATTTATTTACAAAAAAAAACACAACTGTGAAAGCAGAACAAACTTTTTTTTTGCCAAAATTTGTATGACATAACATTGACAACAGTATATTTCCAAAACTACGCATCAAGTATCAACCTGCCTAAGGTGCTCTACTATACACATTCGATGTGCACACTCACATAATCGAAACCCCAAAATTAAAATATTCCATTCCGGTCCGGTCATTGCATAACATGATGATTTATGTATGCCTAGATGTTCATTTTGCGGGATTTTGACTGGCTGCCAATAACCACGGAGACCTTTGCATGTGTGTATCCGTAGGAGAGAGAATGAATAAATTATGAACTAATTTTTTAAGGATAGTGGCAAATAAAAATTATGTCATCGTGAATTCTGATGTGTTAAGAAGAGCAGAAGGATGGATTACAAAAACCGTCGTCGAACACGTATCTGTCTGCAGACGAGTCTGGGGGTGTTAACCGAACCTACCTCTTGACCGAGGGGGTTTTTGGTCTCAAGCTATAGCTCATAGGATATATCTCATTAACTCATGGGTATAATATTCTATTTTAGCGGTCGCTTGTTTTGTTTTTTGTCTACCGGTGGATCTTTATTAAGACAACACCTTTGTCGGGGTTACGGTATTCGACGAGGTGTATCCAGGCGAGACGAGCGAATCACAGTAGAAAACGAAATTTTTTACAGTGATTTATTATTCGGTTCCTCATACGACTAAACAAGCAGGTATCTAAAAACAAAAAAACCTAAAAATAAAAAAAAATTGACAACTTTTTACAAAAAAAATTTTGAAAGTATCAAACTGCACTGTACAATTTTATATTTATTACATCATCCTTGTTTTTTTTTCTGCTCCCAGTTTGTTTCAAAGCATACGCATATGTTTTTGTTCGCGACAAATTACGTATCTAAAATTACGTCCATTGAAGGCCACCAATGGTCTGTGGAGAAGGAGTGATGCAGTCGACCTCTGTACAAAACATAAATGCAAGCAATTCCAAGAAGAAGAATATTCTCTTTGAATGCACAAAAAAAACAACGTTTTTTTTGCAGTAAGTGACGTAGCTTTTGTGACCTTTACGCAATTTATGTAAGTCCTACAGTATATTCTGAGAGATTCTTTGGACGTAAATGTTTTTTTACGGAAATACGATCATACAACTACAGTTTTTTTAGCTAATTTATTAAATCTCAAAAGTTATTTTTATTACAATAAATACAGTAGGCTCGACACAGTAAAATTTTTTTTTAAATATTGACATTGCAAACCTATTTTTTTCAAAATCACCGACTCGTATCAAAGTACCTGACCTTTTAGAAATACTTTATGTTCGGTGTTTGTACTCGGCATAATCAGTTTTCAAGGCGTTGCGCAATCCAATTATTTTTTCACACATGATTTCCTTGACTCCAGGTAAACTTAATTGAAAAGGTGCTCCAATAGGTGAGAAAAGAAACACACGTCCACAACATTAAATCACATTATTTTATGATGTACAAAGTGCATAATGCAATAGATACAAGCCACCAAGAATACATTCTTGTTTAAAGCTTCTAAAATAGAAGCTTCGACCGAGGTTTATCAAAGAGTGCCTATTTTGGTACCGTAAATAAATAACAGTATCATACATGCACTGCTCCGTGCATAATACGATGTATTATATCTAAAAAATTATCTGTGACGTTCAAATGTTAATGAGAAGCATGGTAGGCTTGTACTATTTGTGGAACGTCAGAAATAAGAAAACTTTTTTGATGAACAAGTTCAAATATAGAAGGTTTATTAGATATTGGGTTACGGTATTTTATGTTCAGAAAAATCAAAATTTATCACACATATACAGTTAATAAAGATACATGAAAAAAAACGGGCCAGTTTTAAAATCTCATTTTAGTTTTAAAATCGCTACGATGCAATTTTACGCGCCCGAACTGGAAAATAGTTTGTATGGCAATCATTTTTTTTCACAAAATTTTACTTATTATTGTTAAGATTTCCATGTAAAGTCACAGTTTTTCTCCGAAAATATAAATTTATCTTTTTTAGCTATTTTTGAGTAAGGGATTTTTATGCAGAATCAGGGAAGAAGTTTAATTTTACACGGATTTTGTTACGCGACTTTCCACAGATTATGCTCAAACGTCAAAATTACGTGAATTTCTTATCGGCTTATATACAATCCGAGAATCCAAGATAGGCAAAAAAAGCCGGAAAAGGGATAAAACAAATTTATTATTGTGCCAAAACTTTTCATCACTTTCTGTAGGGCACGGATTTGTAGTATGTAAAAAAGGGCACTTTCCTCGACAGTGAATAAACGAGGAAGGTTTCTTGCAAGTTTCTAGGGACTACAAATTTTTGTGCTAAACCATCACAACAGTTTTTGTTTTTCCTTGTTGAGGATTGCTTTTTCTTGGCTAACTCCAGGGGGTTCAAAGAGCACTGTCTACAGAGTTCAACGAAAGCTATGAGACAAGTTCCGTATAGAAAAGGCTATGAAGGGAGCAGATAATGTAACTTCCAAGTCTAAAAACCAGGCAGCTCACACCACAGCTTTTTTTAACTGCCTCACACACCTGACAATGAGTTGGCCGGGTATTACGTTGACGATGCCGGTGTCACGTCAAACATTTTTCAACATCGCCATCAGCGAACAGAGCTGTTATTTTACCCTTTTCCATGGGATAACTTCCTTCCAACTACCTGACTACCTGGCACCAAGGTAGAGTCGCAAACACTGTTTTGGAAAAATAAGCTACAGTATAATAGTTAGCTACTGGACAGGAAAAATACTAACAATAATTTAATAAGATCGTATACGTCAAAACGCCTTCTACTTGACATTTCGCGACCTTTTGGCATTTACAAAAGCATCAGGCTTCCGGGAAATAGAGTCATGACGTCACTATACCATAAATCGAATGTTTAAATTTGTTTCTCGTACTAAACCAATTTTAACTTCAGTTTTTCCTTTACCTCGGACAATTTTTTAAAGGTTATGCAGTTTAGCCAATGTCCATTATCCCAGTGTTTTCAAATAAAAAAAAGGAAAATGAAGCGCATTTTCTGTAAAACATTTACCCCAAAAAAAATCAACAACAATCACCCCAAAAATCACTCATCGTCGTCGACGAAAAACTTATGACTTCCTGGAGCTGCAACGGCTTTGTTGACAGCTTCTTTCTTTACCGGTCTGGCGCCGCCGCGGCCGCCAGGTCCGTTCTTCTTCTTTTTGGGTTGAACCATGTCGCACTGAAGGATGACATACCCCTTGGCTCCTTTCGCTCGACTGACGTATCGGCACTTCACCGACACGATCTTTCCGGGGTAGGCTTCATCGTGTGAATCTGAAACCAATAAAACTTCATGTGACAGTGAAAAATTAAAAAAAAGTAAATGACAAAAATTTTACCCTTTTCAAAAATACAGTGAAATATGTATAAAAAAACTAACCTTCCCATCGAAATCTTGTTTTGAAGCCAAGAGTGTCGCCGAAGACAAAATTATATGCGCCAGTATCGACGATTGTCGTCTCAAAAACTTCATCTTTTAGAGGCCTAAAAAACATTCAGAATCCATACAAACATATCACTGACCCGGTTACTCACCGAAAGACGTAGTAAGTCACCTTGCACGAGACGTGATACCCGGAGAGGCTGCTGTCAACTTGGGAACGACGAGGCACCTGGACTGAACGGATTCCGACCGCAAAACCTTGGATTCTGAAATACGTTCTCAGTTTAAAATAAACGTTCTCAGTTTAAAAATATTCAAAATAAATGACGACTCACCGATCAAAATACTTGCCAAGATGACTGTCGACACGATTCTTGATGACATTTTCACTACGCTTGTTGAAGACGTACGGAGAAAAGTAGATGTGAACCGGGGCGATCACAGAGGCGAACGTCTTTGGATGCTCCTTGTGCAGCTGATAGAAATCATAAGGATCAACTGGCTCGTAGGATAGAGTCTGGGGAACAACAGTTGGCGTCTTTGGCTCCTCGGAAGCCATCGTTGAGCGAAAAATCGTTTTTGGCAAACAGTCAAAAACGAGGAGAGAAAACAACGCGGGGAACACTTCGCGTGTGAAAATGGGAACACTGTGTTTTGAGTACCTAAAAATTCACATAAAAAGAACCGAATCAGTGAACAATAATCATAATCATTACGACACACTATAGTGCTATATGTATATGTACTATATATATGTA
This sequence comes from Turbatrix aceti, assembly GCA_963969345.1. Taxonomy (NCBI): domain Eukaryota; kingdom Metazoa; phylum Nematoda; class Chromadorea; order Rhabditida; family Panagrolaimidae; genus Turbatrix; species Turbatrix aceti. Next base: position 10,780,620 of record OZ017768.1, read on the forward strand.
CAAAAGGATTACGTCAATGTGAACCGGTATCGAATTGTAACTTACGATAGCCGTTCACATTGATGTAATCGTCGCCTTTCCAGTTATCGTATATCAAACAATTTATTAATTTTTTGTACCAGTATTTATCATTCTATTTAACAATACAACTTTACACTACATTGAACTTATGTTCCACAATACGTTTACTAATCAGACCTTGAACACCCGTTCTAACTTCCTCATCCGTACAGTCTTTGATGGGATTGGGTTCACCACAGACCGTTCGGTTTTCAATTTCAGTATCATCATTCTCAGTCGCCCGTTCGGCAAGCTGATTCATCCGGGTGTTAAACTTGCTCAGAGCATCCTTGGGATCCAGGGCTACGGTATGAAAGACAGTCCGATTGTACGCGTGTTCCTTCAAAGACTGCCATCCATCGTCGATGACCCTCTGCTGGAAGTCATCGCATTCAGCGAGTTTTTCACGAATACGTTCTTCTTCGTATTTGAGTGGATTGATGACGGGTAGTCGAAGTTGTAGGATAGATACCTGTAGCTGGTCGTTAGCCTTCATGAGATGGGTGTGGGTGACGAGTGATGCATCGATGAGGTAGGCGTACATCTCAGTGTGAAGGGTTGTAATTGGGATTTCTTCGCGATTGAAGATGGATTTGAGGTGGATGTCGAGGGTTAGCATGCCTTCTCTTACCTGGAAAAGTTTTTGGGGACTGTATATGGATTACGGTGGCCAATGCTTACCCCCAGTTTGTTAGTCCGGATATACAGGTGAAGAGCATCGAGAAGGCCCTGAACGGTGGTCATTTCGAGTCCAAGCAGCGGCCCGAGGGGTGGAGCGACGACGAAGACTGCGGTGTTGAATTTGAGGGTTACCCGGGCTAGGACGTCTTTTTTGTAGGGTAATTTGAACTAAAAGTCACGCAACATAAGATCAGCTCAGTTTGATAAAAAAATTAAAACTCACCGCAAAACCATCGCCGTGAGTCTGATGACACGTGTATTCCTTCTTCAAGACCACCTCGTTGTTTTCAGCGTCAAAAAAAGTAATCACAGCTGCCGAAATTACGTCTAGAAACCGAAAATTTGGTCCTTCAAATGATCGACCTTCAGTGACAAAGTAAAACATGTTTTCTGCAGGATAAAAAATACTAGAGAGATAAATTCGAATAATTGACGTCAACAAAGGTAGCCTGCCTTTTTGGGCATTCAAAACGCAAACTTTGGTTCGAAGTTTGTCTGCAAAAATCTGGAATCGATCGAGCGCTTGATTCGGGTTGACGAAGGCTTCATCGATGACCTAAAACTTACAACTACTCAGTTAAAAAACCCCCCAAAAACTCACTTTTCGGGAATCCCCCGGCGTGTTGTCGATGGCATGAAGCAGCGGCCGATGACTGTCGTGGGCGAATGGTAGGCGATGGACTGCAGGCGTCAGTGGTGGATAGGTAGTCGCGGTGGTCTGGCAGTCGTTGCTGCTACTGGTTCTAGCCGGCGGAGGCTGGGGCCGTTGTCGCGTAGTACTGATCGTCGTCCTACCGTACATCCCAACTCCATCAACAATGACAGCGTCGAGGGCGGGGAAGTAGGGGGGTGTGATTTTTTACGTGAGAAAAATCACGAAAAAGTGGGGTTTTTAGGTCAAAAAAAAGGGCGCGATGACGGAAAAAGCTTTCTTTCTGCAATGCTGTACTTTTACGTTCATTCATTCGCTGCAGGGATTTTCATTTTTTTATTGGTCCCATGAAGAAAAATAAAAGCGTAGTGATTTTTGAAATATTTTTACTGAACCGAATTCCCACGAGTATATCTTCTTGTTTACTTATTTTTATGATGAAAAGTAACAAAAAAACAATAAACAGTAAGCCATATTACGGTAAAAGAAGGCGCAAAGTCACACCACAGTTTTCATCAAATTTTATAACCCCAAATTTTCGCGTCAGGAACACTCAAATCATCGCCAACTGTTCATTTCTCTTCGACGATTCATCTTTTTCATTTCTGCCGCGGATAGTTGGCGATTTGTCATTTCTGTTCCTGTTGCAATCGTGTTTTTTGTGTTTTACGGCACGTTTTTATCTGAATTATTGGATTTGTTTGTTTTTATCGAACAATTGGTAGAGATTGTCAGTTAATTTTCCAGAAAAACTTTTTTCCACGAATCACCGACGACATGGGCTGGTTGACGGCTTCCGGTGACGCCCCGACCCTGCTATCCAATGTTTCCGTGCCGCCATACGCTCTCCACGCGATTGGCAGTCGGCATTTGTTGGTCGCCGGTGGCGGAGGAGCGGCAGCGACTGGCGTGCTCAATGAGTTGCAGGTTCAGGATTTTTTTGGAGGTTTTATGTCGTCAATCAACGTTTCAGTTATATTTACTCCACTATAATGCCCTGTCACGCGAAGGACCGTACGAAGCCCTGCGAGGCATCAAGACAAATTCCCTGCCCACCGGCAAATCTGCAACCATGAACATGGATTTGGTTGCGCTTGGATCGGGGGAATCAGGGCGGTTTTTGATTGCTGCTGGCCAGGATAATGTAAGTGGGATAATGGGCATTAATTACGGCAGTTAAAAAAACTTTTAGTACCTCGTGGTCTACGAAACGACGGGATACTACGCATCACCGGCAGGCACGACGGCCGCGCCCTCGCTTTCCTTTTCCTTTGTCGAGGTTGCACGCGTGAGATCGGTTGAGGGCAGCAAATCCTACCAGACATGCGTGCGACTCGATCACAGCCAGGCAAAGCCCCTGCGCGTCGCTACCGGCACTACTGACGGATTTGTCAGGATTTGGGATGCTTCTGGTTTTTTGGAAAATCGAGTTGGTTTTTCATCCTACATCAGTTTTTATATTTTAAACCTGCAGGACCCAACAATCCCCCGACGACCCCTAATCGAGTTCCACGTCTCAAAAGGTGACGTCACAGCCGTAGACTTTTCCTTCTGTGGATCACTGCTGACGACCGTGGCTGAGGACGTCGGAATCTGGAATGTAGGCCAGGGAAAACGAATTTCATCCCTCCCCGAAGTCCCGAGTCTTCCGACCGCGAAATTCCGATGCCGGACGATCCGCTTCGTCAACATCAACCCCTCCTCGCCCAATGCCTTCCTCATCGCCGCCCACAACTCCCGACTCCGGGACAAGCACCAAAAATGCTTCCTCGTTTTTTGGGTCTGGGATCGTGAAAAGAGCGTTTTTCGGTCACTCGACGTTGCTTTTGTCGCCAATGACGTCAGTTTTTTTTTAAATGATTTTCAAAAATGAGTTCGTAATCAGTTAAATTCCAAATTTTAGTCCATATCGAATCTCGTGATCAGTCCCTGCCAAAACTTTGTCGCCGTCGGCACCCAGGGCGGCAGCGTCGGGGTCTATACGACGAGGGACTTCCAGAAGTTATACTTCCACCGAGAAGCCCACAAATCCTTCGTAACAGCGATCGAGTTCATCCCCCGCCGAACCCTCGACGTGCCATCGATGGGCCGCATCCTGCCACCCAACAAAGCCAGCCAGCAGGCTGCCAAGACATTCCTGCCCGGCGTCACGTCCGATACCCTCGCCTCCGTCGCTTCCATGTCCATCGACCAGCAACTCCTCCTCCATTCCGTGCCTTTCCCCAAGGATGACTCACTCTCGTGGTCGCTACTCAAGACGGCGTTGTCGACACTGCTGGTCTACCTGGTGCTATGGATTGTCTTTGTCGCGTAGTCAGGGGGATTCGGCATCTTTCACAAATTGCAATGGTCCGAAAAATACGCCGCTCTTCACTTTGACTTCTTTTTTGATATATACTACGTCGTGCATATTACTTGGTTACAAAAAATTATTCGTGGGATGAAAAGGTGGATTTTGGATGGATGTCAAAGTGGTTTTTTGCCACGTGAAATATGAGTTATCTAAATTTTTGTGATTTTTATTTCAAATTTTTAAATTTTATGACCCTGACTTTTAATTTACTGACTAATTAGGCGCATTTTTTTTTGTTTTTAAAATGTTACGAGACTTTGGGAAGTGCAGTTATGTTCTAATTACATGAAAAAGTTTTATGTTTCGTGCTATGCTTATCGGCGCGCATGCGGTCAGTTATTGATGCTTTGCAAAGCGCCAAAAGTGACAAAAAATTAACTACATATTTAATGATGCAAACTTAATCAAAAGTAACGTAATGCAATCTGTTTTTGACAGTAATTTTATACACCGGAAAATTAGTTTTGTATTTTGTATTTTTATTTCCTAGTTTTTTTTCGCTCCGAGAACCTTTTTCTTTGTTTACGCGGCATTTTTTGTTTTGAACAAAATCTTCTGCGCTTTGTTTTTTCTCCGCGTTGTATATAAGTTTTCGATCTTGTTTCCGCAGTTGTTCATCTGTTTTTGTAATCGATCTCATCACAGTTCTGTCTTCCTGTTTTTTTCTCATCAAAGTACGCTTTCGTGACAACCAGCCGACAGATCGTGTGTTTTGTTGTTTTTTTTTCGTGCTTTCCCGATCAAACAAAATGCGCGGAATGTCATACTTCCTGTTTTACATTTTATTACCTTGCAGCACCTGAATAGAGCTGCTCGATATGTCGTCGATGAGCGCCAAGCGTGAGCGTGTCGTCGTCAACGAAAATTCCGTCCTGAGGAGCCCGGCTTTCGCTGCGAAGAATGCCGATATCATGGCTCGCTCGCCTCGCCCGTCAGATAAGATCCCGCGTACTCCCCTGTCGAGTCGCACGACGATGACTCCTCGACGCATCATTTCGAAGTCGACTTCGCAGATTCCGTCCAACAGTGGCTTCGTGCCTTTCGATTTGGAGAAGGACGACGTCTTCCTTGCACCCAAGATCCCGGCCACCCCGACGCGTTTTCCGAAAACGCCAGTGCTTGGAAAGACGCCCAAGCGGAGTGATTGTCGACGAGAATTCTGTCGGCGTCAGTGGCAACCTGCGCAAGGGGGAATTCAAGAAGGAAGTCAAGCCGGTCGAAGGCGGGGGCGACTTTGACAGTGATGATTACGATACCTGCACCTACAACTTTGCCAAAAGTAAGTTCTGTTGAACAATTTTTGTTGTGGTGGGATTTTTACTACAGAAATTGATGTTTTGTTGGTTACGTCAGTTTTTTTTTCACATGCTTTTATATGATTTTTTCAGACGAAGTTGACGTCTTCGATTCGAATTTTGGCCCCGACCCAGAGATTTGCTCCGACGACGGAAGCGGCGTTTTCGACACTTTTCCCCATAAATATCAGAGTATTTGGAACGCTAAACCGGCCAAGAAGTGCGCTCGTCCCCCGAAGCACGTCGACACTGACAGCGATGACGATGAGAAGGTCGACAGCGTCCGGAAGCTGCCTCGCGCCACCTGGAAGCCCATCGTCGAAGAAGACGAAGACCTGATGGCTGACTTTGCCGTTAACGATGACTGCCTGATGGCCTAGGCTTGAACACATGTTTTTACTGCCGCTAAAGCAATATTGGATCTCTCATTGTATGATATGCACTTTTTTGATCGCTAGAATGTGAATTTGACAGGACTGGAGAGTTTGATGAATTTTTGGAAGACGTTGAAACGTCCATTTGTACTTGAATTGGGGGAAAATATGAGATATGTAACGTGAACAACAGTTTTTTTGATTAGTTTATTGTTACGAAAATTCGTTTTTGTCGTTCCACGAAAGTTTTTTTTTACATTTTGTTTTCACAACAAACACAGTTGACAGTTTTTTTCTAAAATATATCGATTATTGGCACGGAAATTGAATTTCGTACTTGTCTTGAAATTTATTTTTGTCTCGAAATGTTCAGTTTTTTCCTTTTTAGGGGTAGTAATGGACCACAACCTGCCTGCTAACCACTTGCCATGAGCCATAGCCGTCGATTCGGTGCCATCGAAGGCACGCCCGGCGTCTACACGCGTCGATGCAGTCCTCCCAAGTTCCATCTGACGTCTGCAGCGGCGATAGCATCCCCGGCGACGTCCAGGTCCTCAGCGCCACCCGGTCCACCCCAGGTCATGCCCCGGGGCAAGAGCAGTGTCTCGCTCGAAGCCAGCGAAGACCTCCCTCGCCAGTCGGTCGCCAGACGCCCGGTGACTCGTGTACACCCCGGGTCGACCAGGGATAGCCAGCCTCACCACAACCAGCACCCCCTGTCTTCCCACTCCTTCAACGTCGCTTCGGCGCCTCCAAAACGTCAGTCGAAGCTGCTGACTGCTTCTCAGTCCACTGGAAACGTAGTTCAGTACGGTATTCAGCCAGGTGGTCCGGGGGGTCTGCCGCCAAAGGTGCCTCCTCATGGTGGGAGTCTGACGAGTCTCAAGTACTCGAATGCAAGGAGCGAACCACCGGTCAACGAGGAACAGGAGATTTTACCCGGGACGTCGATTCTGCACGACGGAATGCCGGAGACCGAACTTGCCCTGCCGCCGAATTGGACGATCGAGGTGACGCCGGACAACTACCGGTATTACGTGGATCACGTTAATCAGAGGACGCATTGGATTCACCCGCTCGCTCAGGAGAACCTTCCGGTGAACTGGACCAAGATTTTTGATGATCAGTATGGCGTTGTTTATTACAAGTGAGTTTTTTTGGGAATTGATATTATTTTTTGTCGTTGGCATAATATGCGGTAACATCTTTGATCCTATTTTGTTGCTTCATGCGCACAGAATAACATTTATCAATTTTGTTACGTTAAGTTCGCTGATTAACATTTTATCGTCGCTAGTTTGTTATTTTCTGTAGAATGTTTTAAAACCTATTTCTCCCGACACAATTTTTTTGTAACCGACAATTCTGCTCAATTTTTTGGTTGCTAATTTTAGGTAAAGAATTAGGTCAATTTTCGGTAAAAAAATTACTGTATATTTCAGTTTTTCGTATTTTTTTTGACACGAAATCTTCTTGAAAAAATTTCTGCATTTAACAGTTTTTGTTATTTTTTACACCATGCATAATTTTCAGTGAATCCGAAAAACGTTCCCAATACGAGCATCCCGGCCTGGCAACTGAAGCGTCCAACATCGCGCAGATCAACGCGGCTCTCCTCCTCGCGGAAGACGGCACATTCACGGATCCCGTCGCGGAAGACTTTAGCATCATCGGCAGCGACGAGATTCCCCAGTGGCTGCAGATGTACTTCGACGCGCCATCCGAGTCGGATCACCTGCTCAACTTCCGACTCTTCAAGGCGAGTCAACTCAAGCAGTTCGACCACATGCTCTGGAAGCTCTACAAGCAAGAAGCCATCGATACGGTCATCAAGTTTGAAAAGCCGAGGCGGGAAATCAATCGGGAGCTCACTCAACGTCTTCAGAGGAGGTCTTCATTCGGGGCGGGGCCTGAGCCCAGCTTTCAGAATCCTCCGTCTTGAAACCACGTGAAGACTGGCTTTTTTTGAATCCCAGGAATCTCAAGCACCTGCTTTTGTTCTTGCTCATTTACGCACACACACATTTTCCCCACCTCAAGTGCCGTTTGTACCATTGTAGCTTTGATTTGTATTTGTGCCTTGGATTTCTATAGAAAGTTATATTCACAGAAATTTATTGACAAATTGTTTAATTTTAGGCTGTTAATTTGATTTCGTGTTGAGAGAATTAAAATTGTTTCCGATATTCAATGTAGCTCAGTTTTTACCAGTAATTTGGTCGCTATGACCACAGTTGTATTTTTACAGTTTCCATGACTGGCTTCAGTTTGAAGAACTGTTTTTTGATGTGGCCTAAAATCCAGACTTTTTGTCATAAGTTTCAGATTCTACCTGTCTTGATAACAATTTTTACCAATGACGGTCAGTTTTAATTTTAATTGTCAGAAAGTTGTATTTTTGCTTTTTTTTCAGAGCAAGCGTCCGCCTCGCTTCGTCAAACCCATAAACTCTGCTGCGCAGCCGTGCCGCCAGTCCTCGGCCGATGCCACACCTTCTGCCAGCAATCGGGTCATCGTCCCTCCTCTGGAGATGTGTAACTCCGAAGACGGCTCGAATTCCTCAACATTTTGCCCTAGCTTCCGTTAGTTCATTTTTTTTCAAATATGAAGTAGCGAATTTTGGTCTTTTTAGGCACGACGGCGCGCTCTGTGCGGGTCTCTCAGTGGCAGGGCACGCAGGAGTCGGAGCAGCGGGTTCCTCAGGACGTGCAGATGGACTACGACTGCCAGTAAGTAGCACGTCCAATTGCCATGGTTGAACGGGCCAATCTCGATCTGCAACGGTTGCTTCAGCGACTGATTTTTTTTGTTTTTCGGATAACGTATTTCGGGATTATTTGATTCTAATAAATATTATAATTGTTTTTAATCAGTTATAACAGTGATGAAGGGGAATCCACTTTTTTAAAATATTAGGGGGTATGGACGAACATCGGTTTTTTTCGTTATCGTACATCTGTCAGTTTTAAACCCAGTCTTTGTTACGTTTTACCTTCATTTTGATTCTACCTTTCTTGAGGCTTCAGTTTTTTTTCTGACGTAGTAACGGATCACACCCTATCTACTAACCAGTTGCCATGAGTCCCATTAAAATTAGAAATAGGGGAATTATCCCATGAGATTCCCATGTGAATTTCCGGGGATATTTTTTGGTACGTTTAAAAAAATACATGTTCATGCAAAAAAAAGATATCCAAAAGCGCACTTATTTTTTGGATGTAATAAAATTAAGAATGAAAATAAAATAATTTCTCTAATTGGCAAGGAAAAAGAAACACGCGCCTGCGTAAAATAACGGCGTCATCTTGGGCTGGATCACGCATTTTCAAAATTCAGGGGGGAATTATCCCGTGATAGATGAGAATCCTGGGATAATTCCCAGGAATATTTCCCATGGAAATCCCCTCTTTGCCACATTGCACCCATGGTATACAGTGCTATGGCAGAATTCCCATGCGATCGCGATAGGACCTCTAACAAGCCCGGGGAAGGTGTGAAATACAGCTCGCGGGGTGCGATAGAGCTGGCGTTCCGTAGAACGCTACAAGTACCTGAGTTTCGTCTGAACTATGCAGCGCCATTCAAAATTGCCAGTGCTTTTATTCGTTTAAAATTAGTGCCATCATTGTCGATGTTGCATCGTTCAACCAACCAGCAGTGCAGTTTTCTGTACTATAGTGCACATGTGCATGCGTGGTTGTCATCTCACCATGCTCTCCTTCATCATAACCCTTGTCAACTGCAACATGTCACCGGTCAACCGATATCCCTTTGACAGGTGTTGCATTCTCCCAGGTGGCTGTTTTTTTTCCAGATCGACTACATGCCTACAACTGCCTCCCCTCTCTTTTTTACTCTGGTCGATGATTTTTTTTGAAAATTCTGCTGCAGCGAGTAATTCGTTTTTTTCAACCTGCATTTACCTGGATTTATCTGCCGTGATGGTGATCGAGTGAGGGCTACCTGCTGCCTGCCAGCGCACACAACACGACAATTGATCCACCAAACTCTGGTTAATTTTTTCTTGTTTCTACCTGACTTTTGACGCTTGTTCTTCCTTGTCTCTGGCTACCAGTCGATTTTATCGACGTGAGCGTGCTAATGGATGGCATTGCTGGCAAGTGTTTGCAATCCAGATCCGGGTAATACGGCGTTCTATTTATACGGTGTTGACTGCGTATTATGAAGCCAAAGCTGATGATAGAAAAGAAGTTTTCCTTCATTTGTACATACTAAACCAAAATTTTAATTTATTTGGCCGACAAAACATGTTTTAACATTTAAAAATTTAAAAATTTGAATTCTTGAGGTGAAGTTTTTGCCACCAGTTTTTGTTTACAGAAAGGTTAACTCCGAAAAAAGAACACTATTTGTACAACAGTTTTTTATTTTTATTTTTGACTTTTCTCAAAATTAACAACACTTTTTGACGTTTTTTACAGCAAACGTTACATTTTTTGCAATATTTTTCAAAACGAGTTTCAGTTTTTCTTTTTTGTTATGTTTTTGTCAGATTTACACCTAAATTTTAGTTTTTTTAAATACATTTTTAGATTTTATTAAATGTAATTTATTGCACAAAGTTATACCGTTCTTCAGTTTCAGTTTTTATCTTCTATTTTCTTTTTGTTATTTTTCATGCAATTTATTTTTAAATTTTAAATTTAAAAATTAAAAGCAGAACATCCCAAAGTTTTTTTGAAAGCAATTCAGGATTTTTTTGAGTGCGTATAAGTTTGCGAACATCTTGAAAACAAAATGGACACTTCTAAACGTACTAAAAATAGCTAATGGTTGTATTCAGTTTAAAAAATCAAACTCTTTGTATCCAAAAAAAAATTTATGTGTTTTTTTCCAGTCACTTCATTTGCGATCGTATTTTTTATTCGCAGCTGTTTTTTTCGGGGTGCTAACCGTTGCACTAATTTTTGCTCTTTTCCATCTTCACACCCCAAAAGTCGTTCAGTGCTTTGTTTTTTAACACACAAGATCCTTTGTTTCAAACATATTCCACACCTGTGGAAATAGTTTTTTTGGTTCAAAATATTTCGTCCAGTTTTTATTCTCTCGTTTAACAAAAAAGGTTGACTCTGTTTTTTTGGCAGTTTGCTCTTTTGATTCAGTTTTTTCTCACTCGAAAGCGTTATTACGACGCGGCCAGCACCTGGACGATTTGTAATAACCGGCCCGACAGCTTTCACTGGCCTCAGTTGGTTTTTGAGGAATGCTGATTGCTGACTGTTTTCTTGCTTTGCTTCGTTTAAAATTTTGATGAAGCATTGAAACAAGTTGACGGAGTTTTGGAATGATGCCGGGGGCATGGACGACTATTTTTTTAAATTTTTTAAGAACAGTAATTTAAAGTTTGGTTAATACAGTAATATTAAAAAAAATAATTGAAAAACATGTTTTTTGAAATACCAAATCAATGTAAAAAAAAATTTGCTGCAGTTTTAAAAAAATGTTGATTTGTGTAAAACATTTTTTTGGTGTTTTTAAAATAGCTTGTCAAATATTAATTTTTCCAAAATTTTTACCTTACATAATTTCCAATGTAATCAGAAATGAAGCGCAGTTTATTTTCCAGTTTTTTAAAATTTTTATGTCATCTTTTTCATCATCGTCTAACAAATCTGCGTTTTCTATTGAACAGCCTCATTCCCTGACCTTATGAATTTATAAATTTTATTTAAAGCTAATTCTACTTGCTTTACACAAGTTTTCGGCATCGTTTGCGATAAATATTTATGAACACAGTTTTTGCTGTCTTTTGGCCAACTAGTTTCACATTTTTTGTTTCGCAAATGACCAATTCAGGTGGTCAAGCAAAAAAAAAACACAAAACAAAGAAGCAGTAGGCAGAGGATATTAGGAGATGGTCTATGAAGACCAGGAGAGGACACTTTTGCACTTGCACTTGGCTGGTCGCAGATCGTTTCTATTGTTTCACTTCTCACGACTTCAGCTAGCTGGCCGGTCCTTACCGGTAATCGTAAAGGGGGCCCCGTGGGCTGGGAAGAGCAGAAGAAGGTTGTAATCATTAGCGAGAGGCTTTTCACACAGATTTTATACAGGTCTGCAGGGAGTTGCGGTTTTTTACTCTTGCGTGGTGGTGCGTGCAAAATCGTATAATTCGTTGTGTATCCAACGTCCCGTTCGTTCCTGGGGAAAGAAAGGAGAGAAGATTCACACTTTTTCACCTGTTGCGTGCGGGGGTGGTCAAGTCAACCAACCTTTGATTTACGTTTCGGATTTTATTTCAGGTAGCTCTGGTAGATGACGTCAACAAGCTCAACTACTAATAATGGTCTTCCGGAGGCGGCTGCACCTACGCCTCCTAGTTCACCCAAGAAGCCTTCAACTGAGCTAAATATTTTTGTCACCAGGTGTGGCTTTTTTTTGAAAGTTGCGTTCAAAGATTTCTTTTAGTAAGCCAATAACCGAAGAACCAGAAAAGGAAGTTGTTGAACCCAAACAAAACCCGCCACCCCGCCCGCCGCCACCCCGACCCCGACACGACCCCTCCGAACCGCTGCCAGCCAGGTCGTCTTCCACGTCCCCGCTCAAAGGCTTCGGTCGCCGCTTTGTAGCCAGACTGAAGAAATCATCGTCGTCTTTTGACGACCCTCCAAGCACTATCCAGGACGAGCACGAGTGTAAAGCAAAGTGAGTCGGGGTCTTTTCGCTTGCTCTTCCACATCTCTTTCTGGACTCTTTTTTTATTGCATCAAGCATACGGGATGCCCTGAGGACAGATTGAGTTGTGGTAAAGTTCTGTACTATCTTTTTAATTTCAATTGCATGTTGTGGCCAGCCTGGAGTTCTATTTATCCTTTTTTTTTATTCTGGGGTATACTAATGTGTCCATTTTTAGTATCCTGCATTCTTTGACTTTTTTTCAATTGGCTGTTTTTCGCTTAGTAATTTTTTATCGTAATAGTAGCCTTTTTGCTTTTGATTTTTATCGTCAATAATTTGTTGCTCTTGGCGCTGATGTAACAGTAATCAAAATTTTATCTGTTTATGCGGTGATTTTGTCCAAGAGTAGTGGTTTTTTATGCACTGTACGTGAATGCTTAGCAAGCAAAAGGTTTTTGATCGTATTTTGCTACCCTAACAAAATCTCTCTTTTTCAGGCTAAAAATGAAAAAAAAGCAAACATGAAATCAGTTTTGTTACGCTTTGTATGTTCTGCATAGCATTGAAAAAATACTAAATTGTTGTAAAATTAATAACCATGTTCAATCGTGTATCAGTTTTTTTTGTATTTTTTTACTTTTAGTCGTATAATATTTATGTATAAGAAAATGACCGTCCTTTTTTAGAAAAAATATGATTAATCAAATTTGTAATCAAATTAGAATAATTACGACATCAATTTGTAGCAAATTTGCAAATCTTATTTTTGTGTTCAGAAAGCAAATATATTTTTGCCGCCTTTTAACTTTCATTTTTTTGTTTACAACCCGCCAATCAGCAGATGTTTTTAAAGTGATAACATTTTTTAAAATAATTTTTGTTTGCGGAAGTGTTGGTTTTTTATGCCTCTAAAAACATTAACTAGCCAGACTACCGGAATTTTATACGTTCATCGCACCAGTGCTGTCTTATTGATAACGTTGTTCGTGCATAAACTCTCAATGGGGGCGAGGAAGCAAAGTTATTATGGCTACTGCTGCTTATCTGTTTTAATTACCTGCTTTTTTTAGACCAGAGTCTGATACCCGGGTATCACTGACGATTCATATGAAAAAGAAAACATACCACGAGGCAAAAGCCGAAGGCACCGTTCTCCAGGGAGCGGTGATACGTGTTCGCGTGCCACCTGAGAGGATTGAAAAATCACCGATGGCTGTTTCGGCGCTTGGAAACGATGAAAATAGGTTTGTTTTATTTTTCTTTGTTCACTTATGCGTTGGCTTTTTGTTTGATAACGTAAATGGTGTTAGGGGAGTTTTTGATTGGAACAGAGGGATTAGTGCAATTGAATAATCACTGCCCGAAGGATTGATTGATATTTTTTGGTTTTTTATGTTTTTTTTGGTTTTTGAAATAGATATTTCACCAAAAATATGAAATATTTTGTAGAGAAAAATATATTATAGTCGAACACAAATGTCACTTTTATCATCCCTTAGAATTTAAAGTTGCATAAATAAAAATTACATCAATTGTATTTTTTTCTAATTTTATTTGTTTATCTTGGAAACGGGTACCTTCATTTTTAAATTTATTTTTTCCTACCATCAATCCACTTGCATGCCTTTGATTTAGCAACTGTCATCAAACGGATAATAATTTTGTAATGACATGAAATTAATTATTTTTTGTACATGAATAATTTTTTGTGTCCTGTACGTGATTTTTTTTCTGCACGCGCATGGTCAGTTGCCGAGTTAGCGGAACTGGACACCAACCAATTCGCAGAACCTATTTATTTCAAATTTTTTTTTCATTTTGGGAACGATATCCAGTTGTAACAACTCGCCCATCCTTTATTCATCAGTTTGTTGCCACCGGGGGGTATACTGCGTGCTGCGCCCTCAGCTGGCAGAGGGGGTCTAAACGCAATCAAAGATGAAACAAAACTATCACTGGTTGCAACTTTTTGATTGAACGACTTGTTCGACTGCGGGGACTGGGGACCGGTCATTCCGCTGGTCACTCGTGTCATCAATGCCGGTTGCGATGTGTGCCTTATTTATTTCTTCCCGGTCAACCCGTGTTGAGCAATCCCTGACCACTGCGTCCTTTTCAATCTGCCTCCAACCCATCGGCTCAAATTATGGCGAGTGGCAGAGCGGCGTGCTTAGTTAGGGGAGGGGTTTAAAGGGGAGGAAGAAAGGTAAATGACCAAATCTAGATTCCGCATTGCAAGGAAGAGGAATTTCAGGTAGGGTGATTGCTTGGTGGTTTAGCGGATTAATCGGGGGATTTGAGGGTTTTTCTTGGTGTCGAGTTTTAATAGTTTTGGACGACAAAATAGGAGTTTGCTGGGTTTTGTTACTTTTTGGTAACAAAATTTAAAAAAAAAAGTTTAAAAGTAATTAGTATTTTGGCGGATAACAATCAAGCGTGCTTGTTAGTACGTTACTTTATGTGCGCCGAGTAACACAAATAAATCGTTATCATGTTTCTTTATGTGTTCTGCATAACACTCCAAATTTGTAAAGCTATTACGTTTGGCCACAATTTTTTTCTTACCATGTTTTTTTTTGCGTTTACGACTCGTTTTGCCGCTTTTAGCGGACTACTTTTCATGGCTCGGGGATAAATCAAAGAAAAAAACTGAGAAACTGGCATCCATCATTTGATTGATCTCCCGTCCTATCCTTGCTTTGTTCGGTTTCAACTTTTTTTACTCCATTTCAGTAACCTTCTGCCGTCTTCTTTTTTAGTCGACAAATTGTCATTGTCCTGTCAATTTGCGTCGTTCTTTGGCTCATTAACCAACACGCTAACTGCAGCATGAAATCTGAAAGAACCATGAAGACAGGCTGCCGGGTGCCTCTTTCTTGTTTTCTTCTGCACTGTCGACGATCTACTAGGAGGTCGCAGCACGCGTATCGTTTATTTTTTGTGTGAATAGGCAATAATATCCCTATGATGTTATGGGGCGATCGATGATGGATGCGATTTTTATGAGAATAGGAAAAATGAATTATAATTTTCTGAAAAAATAAACCTGAATCGCTTTGTAAAGTTTAGCCTTTTTTGGATCAAAAACAGACTTTAAAAAAAAGATCGGATTTGATTAGAAGCAATTATTTCGACTGACTATTTATCTGATTCACTGAATTTTGGTACACGGAAGACTGGATGTCTGAGAAAACGGCAGGTAATTTGTTCAAATTGCTTTTCATTGACCAAGAAACGTTTTACAAAGTATCATCAAACTTACAAATATTGAGTTTGCACAACACGCGAGGCAAAGGATAGTTAGTGCCCACAAATGTAGGTCGACTGGGGATATTCACTCATGACAGAGGTTTTTGTCGGCGGTCAAACTGATTTCCGTTTTTTAAGCGGTTATGCTCTAAAAATGTTTGATTTCTGTCAACAAATGGTTTTGATTGATTCGATTGATTTAAGAAAACGAGGAAATATTTATGTATGTATGTAACATTTTTTTTTTTTTTTTTTTTTTTTTTTTTTTTTTTTAACTAACCACTGAGTAATGGTGAAATAATAATAATAATAGTAACATTTTTTTATCAATGTTAACTGAATAACATTTTTTGGTGCTATTTTGTTACTGCCTGTCAATTTTTTTGGATAGTTTTTTTGTCTTTTTTTTGTTTTTGGTCTGTCATTTTTTTCCATCTTCCGAAACAAGTTTTTTTTCTTTATTTGACTGTAGGTAACCTTTATCGAGACCGAAGAAGAAAGTTGATATTCATTCAGTCAGTGTTCTGCGGAATCGCCCACTACCGAGAAAGTAAGCGGCTTTGCACGGAGGAGGCTGATCTTTTTCTATTTTTTTAATAACTCGATGCCTGTTGTCATTCCATCTCGCTCGCGCTCTTCTGGTTTGCGTTCAAAGTTTTTTTTTTGCAATTTTTCGTCAGTCCATTCATCTGCCTGGTTGCTGTTAGTTAGATCGTTGGTTGACTCCATAAAATTCTATGTATCACAGCCACCTGTCAAAAAAACGTGCAAGGTCCGTGTGCTGCGAGGAATGGACCTGGAATGGCCTTGAAGTGACCGGCTCTTTTTTTCCTCTGCCTGAGCACAGCATGCGCCTTTGTTTCTATGGGCGAAAAAGAGACGCGCGCGCGCGTGAAAACGCGTGAAGGGGTTGTGTTCAAAAAAAGATCCTGAAGCCAACTATAGATATTTTTGATTACGGTCACTTGGATAAGATCAGGCATGTCCCAAAGATTGTTTCAAGCCACTCCGGCTTTTTGTCTGATTATTTTGCGCAATGCTGCATGCACAAGAAAAACATGAAACTTCGAAGTGCCGTAACTCAGCTGAATATTCTGAAATTTTTAAACACGATCGGTTGTTTTCTTCCTTAGGTCAGTAAGAATCAGTAAGCACAGCGGATTGCATAACCTTTAGATCAAACTCCTGAAATGATAAAAAATAGGGTATCAGCTTGAAAACGCGCACGCGTTATGAGACATTGGTGCACGAAATTTGTTAGGATACTCCTACAATGACTTATTACTACATATAATTACCAAAAACAACCAAAAAAAATAATAAAAAGGAAAGAAAACTTGGAAAGGATTCTTTTCGGAAGCTGACCTGGGATTAAAATTTATTCGCTGCAGGAGCACTGAAAGGGACGCCTTTCTTTCTTTCTGCGAAATTTTCTCTTGGTTTTTCACAACGCGTGCGCATTTTACCTATTTTTGATCATTCCAGGAGTTTGATCTAAAGTCTGTGCAATCCGCTGTGCTTATTGATTCTTACTGACCTAAGGAAGAAAACAACCGATCGTGTTTAAAAATTTCAGAATATTCAGCTGAGTTACAGCGCTTGAAAGTTTTATGCTTTAAAACGCCTGCAGCATTACGCAAAATAATTTGATAAAGAGCGGGAGTGGCTTAAAACAATATTTGGGACATGCCTGATCTTACCCAAGAGACCGTAAGCAAAAATATCTATAGTTGGCTTCAGGATCTTTTTTTGAACATGACTCAGTCAAAAAAAACGCGCGCGCGCACCAAAGAAACAAAACAAGGGGGAGGCACATGCTGTGCCTGAGCTACTTTTTAAGAGCGATTACATAAAAGGTTGTTAACCAGTACTTTCACTGTGTTTGTAAATTTGATTCATGAATGAACTAAAATCGTCTTACAGACCCATAAAAAATGGAACTCTTGGACGATGAAATGCGAGAGTGTTTTCAAGTCGATTACACAAACGTTGACACTTATAATTTTTTATACTTCACTGAGAATTTGTTAGACCGCATAAAATTTCCAAAAAAATTATATTTATTTTGTTGTACATTTTTCGTGTTCGTTGATTTTGTTTGCGTTTTTGTGTGATTTCCTTTTTGCGCGTTTCTGTATTGTTTCTGTTGAGTATTATCACACTATCAACGATACTAATCCCTAAAATGATGTGCGATTTTCGCTGTTTGTTGGTGACTAACGACCTTTTTGCGGTAGCAGGGTATCTCGAAATTTACCAATTTTTGCCAAAAAATAGTGTACAGATTAAAAAAGTAAAACTGGCACAATTCTAATTCTAAATTATTTACAGTCGCTTTTTTATTATTTGGAATTTTTTGACACTTTTTACTATGAAACTGGCCTCACCTGAATTGAAGCCAGTCAGCACAAAATTTGCCAAATCTGATAATTTTTTAGGGTTATCAATTTTTATTTAGTGGTAATTTTTATACGACGTCATTGGGCGTTCGTTGTTTTTTTGTGATAAGGTGATGACTGAGTCAAACGTTTTCTATTTATTTCACAATAATTGTTAGGCAAACCCTTGGATTGGTTTTTATTTATACCGTCACAAATAAACACATTTTTATTCTTCTGTCTGATTTCTTCTGCTTCTGACTTTCTATCCTGTCTGTCTGGTTTTCAGTCAGTCATTTTTCCAGCTTGGTGTGGTTTTTTTGTAAATAAATATGTAG
This sequence comes from Turbatrix aceti, assembly GCA_963969345.1. Classification (NCBI taxonomy): domain Eukaryota; kingdom Metazoa; phylum Nematoda; class Chromadorea; order Rhabditida; family Panagrolaimidae; genus Turbatrix; species Turbatrix aceti. The sequence continues at coordinate 10,798,639 of OZ017768.1, forward strand.
ATAATTACAGTGTGCTGTGCTGATCTACTAATTAGTCTGGAATTTTTGTTGTCCGTGGTTAAAGTACAAATTTTTAACATTTTGAAAAATTTATGTCGTTTTCTTTAGGGCCGGGCCATTTTTCTCTGTCGATAACCAAATTTTGACCCACTTTGAAATGCGGGAATTTGGAAGTTTTGAAAAGCGACGGCCAGTTTTTGACTATCTTATCGACAAGGAGACAGCTGTCTGCTTCGGGTCATCATGGAACAACGACAACGGCGACGATGATGTTGATGTTGACTTTGTCCGATGTAAGCCTGAACATCGACACCTCCACTTTGACCATCGTCAACAGCAACTTCAGCGGCAGCGCGAAAAACTGCGGCATGATCGATTATCGTAAGCGTCCAATGTCTTTTGTTTGGGAAGTTGCTGGGACATTTGACCTAGTGTAAAAATTATTGGCTGTACTCAACCTGAAAATTTGACTTCAAAAAAATTGGGTTTTGTCACACGAAAAAGGTTTGGTCCTGAAAAAAATATGGGTCAGACCCCCAACCTTTACACATCCATTGATCTGTTGTGTTGTTGACCGAATCAGACGGCTCAGAAGAAAAAGAGCGTGTTCTTTATGTCTTGTCCTGCGAGGTGATGAATAGGCTGATCCGCCAGCCAAAAAAATAGAAAGACCTTGTTGACGCGGCGACGGCTGACGAACATAAATTTTTTTTGCAAAGAAATTTATGCATGACTTTTTGAAGCAGAAAAGTTTCTCTTTGCTTGGACGTGTGTGTTTGAAGAAAAATCCTGTACCATGTAGTGATTGCTTTATCTCGGGGTGTTTTGACCTGACCGGCCCTTGCATGTCTTGCATGTCAACACATGCATCGACTGGGGGGACGATGGCAGAGATGGTGATTGCTTGTTTGCTACTGACCACGCCTTGGGCGATGGCGATGTTAGGGGTCAGTCTGTGGGCTTGCTACCAATTTGTCTCGTTTTAAAAGGGAACAAATTTGTAAGGAATCGGCGGGGTTGAGTGCTGATAACAGACCACCCCACGCTTTCATATCTTTCTATCAGTAATCGCATAGGCCACCGGAATCAAAGGGGCTCAAGTAGGCCAACATCAAAGGGACCCCTTTTGCGAGTAGTTGCACAACCTTTTTTTTTCAAAGGCTGATGGCGTGAACATTTTTCAGGCAACCAGAACTCAGTAAAATCGAAGACATCATTCGGGTTTCGGCAACTATAAAAGCACCACCCGCGGCTTCAACTTTGACTTCGACCAACAGCGTCGAAGGTGATCTAAAGGTTAATTTTTTTTGCTAAAAATAATTTTTGCAGCAAATTTCTGAAAAATTAAATTTTTTTTTTAAATTGTATTTCTTTTGATTTTTTTTTCATTTTTAGTGTTGTATTTTTTTGAAGATGTTTTCTAAAAAAATTTGCCACACTTGAGCGCTTTATTTAATTAACACATGTTGTGGTCCCAGCTGCCAATTGCCAGATCGATCACAATCATCATCTTCCTTATTTTTCACTTGCTGACACTTTTTTCTTCAGAACACCAAATCCAAGCCGACTCCTCCCCCTCCGATTGTTGGAGGAACACCACCAAGCGCTATGACGTCCAGCGTGACAGATGCAAAAAGTGAAATTGACCTTTCACGACCGCTTGCTCGGCTTGGTATGACGATCTCTGCGGATAAGAAATCCTCATCTTCGCATCACGGCAGTTCTTCGAACTCAATTGCCGAAAAGTTGTCCAAGAGCTTCTTTGACCTCACGCAAGGCAGTCAGGATAGACTGCAGAAATGGAAAAATAAGCTGCACTCTGGCAAGAAACATCTCACGGCAGGTGGCGGAGGCACATCAGGGTCTCCCGCCGCTCTATCCGCCGCCTCGTCGTCATCTCCGTCAGCGACTGAGACTTCTCCGACCACCGCCGTCGCTCCAACAAGGTCGTTGAGAGACAAGGATAACAGTGAACCACCGCCGGCGACTACGACTAATAGGTGGGTTAACGGAGAGGAAGGATTTTTTTTGGATCTTGGTTTGATGGTTTATGGCGCGAAAAAATAGAAAAAAATATTTGCAAAAATAAGATCATTGGTTTTTATAGTACGAACAATGATTGAAAATTCTTTGTATTCCAGCATAAGGATATAAAATCATTATTTTTGTGCGCTGCATAACATTTTTATATCACTGTTTAGTTACTTTAAGTTCACAAAATTACATGTCTTTATCACTATTTCGTTACTTTGGGTATCATGAAATGTCATAATTATATGCATTATTTTTTGTTTGTCCCCGTAAATTAATATTTATTTTTGTCGCTTATTTTGCGCGCGGCAAAACGCAGAAACAAGCTAGGCAAGCAGCAGACATTCCGCTATTTTCACACTTTTTTCAAAAAAGCTCAGACACGAATACGACAACATTTGATACGTTTACACAATTTTTATTGAAATGTATTTTGTAAATCGTAAACTGCGATGAGAAGCTAATATCTATTTTTAAATATTTCTTCGAAAGAAAAAACTAATTTCCCCAGTGATCTTCTGATGGATATATCTAATTTCCATTTATCTACTATACAATCAAATTTTCTGCTTTATGATACAGCGTGATCGTTTATTTATGCTGTGAAATTTTTAATCGTTTTTTTGTTTTTGGAATGATTTTTTTCATTTGAACAAAATACTTTCTGGACTTTCGTTGACCTACATAATGAACGTCTATCCAGTTATCGTAATTTTTTTCTTCATTAGTGAATTTTTTTAAAGTAGGGATAAAAAATGCGGAAATCGATCAAATATTGAACCTTCTGAAACACGCGTCAACCAGACAAACGAACAGGTGTCTTTTTTTCTTGAACTCTTTTTTTGACTGGGCGAAACAGATCCGAGTGCTGGCTGCATAGGCATAGAGCATCGATCATTGTTGGACATCTGGACAATGGGCAATTTGATTTACTTGGTTGTCAATTGCATTGTTGTCTGATTGAAATATTGGGTTTGTTCTGGACCGACAATTTTTTTGTACAAAATTAAATTTTTTAGAATCAAAACTTTTTATTTTTTTTAGTGCACAAATTTTTTTTTGTTATTTAACACAGTTGTCGTTAGCACTCGTCGTTTGTTTTTATTTTTAATAAATTCACACCTTTAAACAAAAATTGATGTAATTTGGTATATCAATTTTTATGTGATAGCTGACAGACGCAACAGCTAGGACTAACTTTTGGAAAACATAGACAGACAAGGACACCTGTTTGGATTATGGGTGATCATTTTCTTCCACCTGACAAAAAAAAGGACACAGTAGTACGTTGATTGGGGCAGCAGTAACAAGATACGAACGGAAATCGGAAATCGAAGACGCTAACGAAAAAGGTGCCGAAAAAGCTGATAAATTTTGACAGACAACTTTACTCGTTTAGTTTTCGTTTCTTTTTACGCAGTGTTCGAAATATTTATGCGTCCGATTTTTTTAAATGTTTAGTGCTATTTTAAAGCTTTGATTTATTTCTCCTCGAAAATTTACGATACTTTTTTTTTCTGCTTTGTTTTTTTTGTGGATTAAAAAAGAGCAACGCATGGATTTAAAGGTTTCCAACTCACTGAACCGAATCAAAACTTCTTTTTTTTCTTTTTGCTTGTTGCCTTGACAAATCAAATACCACCCACCATCTCCTCTTTTTTTGTCACCCAGCAGGCTGCTAGCTGGCTGTTAAAGGGATGAAAAAGTCCTCTTTTATCATTGAAAATATTTATTTGACAGTTTTTCACTCAAATTGAATGGAATAATTTTTTTTGGTGTTAGAAAACAAAAAAGTATACAATGTTAAATATTTGGTCACTAAGCTTTTCTTGGGGAGGTTTGCTGCACTTGACTTTTTTTTCACCAAAAAAGCGGCGGGTTTTTCATAAAAGTTTGCACATTTGACTGAAAATGTGCGAAATCAGCTGATTCTTTATGATTGCTTTTTTTCTTCAGCTTTTTGACCACGGAATAAAAAACTATTTTTTTAATAACAGTCTTGACATTTATCTGTGATAAAACACAATTTCTAAGGGTTGTTTTATGGAATTTGTACAACAAAACAACTCCTGTCGGCACCATTTTCATTTTTCTTTTGTAATGTGTTTCATGCATTACATACTACTGCTTCTTTGATTTTTTGTGCGCAAGCATTTGCCGATCGTCGCGGCGTAGTACTTGATCTGTAATGGGTTCTTGCTTCTTTGTTGCTTGCTACTACTTTTTGCTGCTGACATATATGTATTTATTAGGAATGGCAGTGCTCCCCACTGCACATCGAATGTGTTACAAGCTTTCTCACTATTTTTAGAACGGTGTTTCGTTATGGTTTTGAGTATTTTTTTTTGTTGAAATGGGAAAATAGGAAAAAAAAAAAAATTCTTGGCTTGCACAGCGACAGAATAGTGATTTTTGAATGTTATCCAGTGGACCTGAAGTAACAAATTCCCATTTCAAAAGCCAAAACTCACAACTTTGTACCCCCATCTGGGAAATTCTGGGTTGGGCCATAACAAAAAAAGGAATGAATCGTTTGCGTTTCTGAAAAGAAGCAAAACAATGCAAGAGTTAGTTGTACGTGCGCCTAGGCTACCTCGAGGTCGGACCGCGTCTGCTGCTGGCTGACGACGACGATGACCATGCAGTCAGTCATCCAAACGAACACCCCGCTGCGCAAACTAAACTTGTTCGGTTGCCGCGCCGCCGCCTTGTTGCTGCCTTTCTTCGATCGACTGCAGATCTTCTGTTGATGGCGCAGCATTCGTTTTGTTTGACGGAGGGGAAGGAAAGCGAGAGTGAGGGGTGCAAATGAGTGCAGCGGCGGCCCGGGTGGGTGGGGGGGGGTGCGATGAAGGATTGCGGCGAGTGCGAAGTATGCTGCATGCCACGACCGACCTTTGTACAGGGTTAATCTTCTCCTTTACTCTGTCGTTGTTGGTGCGTTCATAGCCCGGCCCACGCCTGCGCGAAACGAGATTGAAGGGGGTCTGGTTTGTCTGCCGGGGTCGATACCATATTATCGCCAGACGAACAGTTTTTTGCGATACCCAGCTGGGTACCACACTAACTTGACCTCGGTTCCCTTCACCCCAATACTTTTTACGACCTTCCAAAACATCTATTACCTTTCACAAAACTTTTCAGAACCTTTGCCGACCTCGCTGACATGAACACGCTCCTCGACTGGACGACCACTGATAAGCCAAAGTTCGTCAACGGCGGAGGCACGCATTTTGCAACTTCGAAACAGGCAACGAGGAACTCCTCAGGTGGACCACCCTTCCCGAGAGCGCTTCACACGTCGCGATCTGTGAACAATGCTTTTGCTTGCAACGCCTTGGACAACGACCCCCAAGTCTACTACAGTGACACCTGTGGCTCCAACAGACAGGCTATTGTCAAAAGGTTGGTTTTTGTGCTTGAGAGTGTCTGAGCTGGGGAGGGGAAAATAGTCATTTAGATTTGGATTGGATTATAGTTCGTAGACTGGGAAGAAACAATGAGAGTGGATTATAAAAAATTTGACAGAAGAATGTTACTTTTTTTTGGCACAAAAAGTGACACTTTGACTTGTCACGGAGTAACAATCGAATTTGTTCTTATTTTATTACTTCAAACGCGCTGGATAATGTTTATAGTTCGTTATAATATTACTTTTAGTTTGCCGAGTAACATTTTTTGAGCGTTGTTTTGTTACTTTTTCCCCACATAAAATGTATTACCCGTAATTATTCGTCACTTCACCCATACGCCATTATTATACCCTTTTTCCGTTCACAAACAGCAGTAAATCACGCTCTATCGTTTATAACCCTCTTTCTCGCATAAAATCGGAAATGCCGCTTTTTGCTTTACTTTGCTGCTCTGTTCTGTTCTTCCTGCCAACTGCCAGCCAACCAAACTGTCATTTTCTAATTTTCACGGACTTTTTTTATCCCGCATCTGTCGAGTCCGATATACGATCTCTGTACTGTTTCTTACTTAGTTACTTGGCTACTTAGCGGTTATATTGGTAGCCATCTGTCACTTACGGATAGATAGCCCGTGGTCGTGGTCGTGGTCCTTAAAGTGGATAGCGATCTCCCCTAGCTTTTGAGGAAGTCGTCGGGGTGGCAGGAAGGCAAGAGATTGAAAAATTGTCGAGTGCGCGATCAAATGACAGTTTTTGGGGTCTTCAACGTTGAAAGCGGCAGTGGCGAGAGGCGACAAAAGGGTCATCTTTATATTTATGAGTCAGCCCCTGTTTCCGAGAATCAATCGACAGATTGTTGTGGTTGAAGACTGTTACAGGCTCAGGCCAGGGGAACGGGTGATTTGTCGGTTTCACGAATTGCCACAATTTTATTATTTAGTACTTTGTTATTAGACGGAGCCGACTGGTTTGTTTTAAGGGTGTCTGGATGTCGACTGAATTTTTTGTTGAATAAATATTTGATTTGTTGTGAACTTGACTTTGTGTTCCGTTACTTCAAATTTACAATTTGTTGTTGTTGTTATCGTGATTAGGACCGAACTTGTTTGCGGTTATGATGATTTGGTTTGGTTCCTTCTTTCTTCGTCGACTGTTGACTTGCAAGGTCATGGACGCTGAATAGCGGGCGATTGATAGAGAGAATTCAGGTAAAAAAGGACGGGCAGGGCATGATGATTTGCAACAGCAACATTCGTCGACGACTACTTTTAATATTATTTATTCTGTTCTATCGGCTGACGTTAACAAAGTTCATTTGTATTTGTATCGTTTGTTGCTGGGGTTCACGCAGACGTATGAGTTGTTAGGTTTCAGGCGCCCGGCATTATCACGGAACATGTTTTTTTTATTATTTTTATGGTAAACCGATAACACAACAAGCTCCCATTCATTTGTCATATTGATTGTTATTGTGTCTAATCACCAAGAGCATTTTCTGACTGCTTGCGTGCCGAACTTTTTTTTTGCAATTGATGAGTGTGGTGCGAAATGTCAGAAAATCAGAGCGTAACGATCCGGTTTTATTTGCTTTTTCCGTGTGCATACATATGTGCATAGGTCACCGGAAAAGCAACTAATCTGGTGAATTTATTATCATTTTTCAAATTTAACATTCATGCGAATTTTTTGGTGACGCAAGTTTTTAGACATTGCATTTTTATTATTTTTTTGCAAAAAAAATTAGTTGAATGTTTATGAATGTTTGGCGTTTTCCCATCCGCACTTCTACCACAAGTGTCGATTGCAACACTCTTATGGTGCGGTCGGTAGGAAAGGATTTAGAAAGTGGACGCTGGTCGAGAGCGAGCGGCAATCACTTGTCTGGAGTTTACTTTTTGGCTTTACAAGTTCCGAAGTGCCATTTGTCAACCAACGGCTTAGTGCATGTCGGTCGCCTGATTTTTCTTCGCATGAAAACCCCATCTTTTTTTCGAACACGCCGGTCGGCACTGCTTTGAGCTGATTTGTGTTTTGGGATGATCCAGTGGCCTTCATATATCTATCTGCTTAACTTTTGCGGAGGAGTTCAGTTCGGCCCAGCCGACTGGAGTCAATTCTGCCAATTCACATCTGCTTTTCCTCTATTTTTTGTTGGCATGATGTTTTGAACATCATCTCAAGTCAGTATGATTTTTGTCAGAAAAAATTCAGCCGTCAACATTATTACTGGATTGAAGATCCATCTTCCTCTTCATTGGATTACCAATCCCAGTATTTGTCTTTGTGTCAGATGGCGCTGGCAAAAGGTTGTCATTTACGGCTTACTCTCGCGCGAGATGACCCAGCATGGCATGCAGTTGGGGCAGCGCAGGGCGTCTGCCTCGACAATGAGTAAGCGCGATCCTGATTGAGGTTGCGTAATTCCGCAGTCGTAGAGATAATAGTTGCGATGACCTAGGAAGGAGGTGGTAAAATATGTGGCGGACATGGTGTTTTGCTTATTTGTATGGTAGAAAAAAAATGCAAAATTGTTTATTTCGAAAATTTAATTTTGTTACATTTTTTAAATTCACAAGTTGTTGATTTGTTACTTTATGTGCGCTGGATCAAATTCAAAATTTGCTTATTAAGTTACTTTATACCACTAAAAAATAATTACTCCAGGTGCGCTGATTAACATTTCACATCTTTCGATCGTGCTCCAAATCATGCGGTTTTATTTATGTTTTTTTTCTTCTGCACCACATTTTGTCTTTGCAGAGATGTTTTTTTCTCTGAAATTCAACACCCTATCATTTCTTCTCTTTAGTGCATCTCACATGCTTGCACCTTTCAAAATTTACCCCCAATTGTCGTCTTGACATTACAGTGAGAACGAGGGCAGAGACAGGTCGTTATCTAACTGCTTCTAATGCTAATGAGTCTTATTATGTGTTCTCCCTCCATCTTCTCCCGTGAAAACAGACACCGCGCAGCAAAGATTACTGTTTGTTTTGGTCATTGCATCAATTTGTATGCTGGTGTGATGCTTTCAAAATTTTGGGTTTCATTTTACTCCATGTATGATTTTTCGTCTCGAGCCTTCTGGTTTGTCAAACTAATTGACATCGACCGTCGACCTTTTGCGTGTATTGTATATACTCTTATTAGATAGGATTTTGTATTGTCATACCAAGTGTCATTCATTTATGGTGTTGTCTACTGACTGGATGATCCGGTGCCCCATTGACATCATCATGAGGGTGCCGATCGCGTGGAGTAGGGGAGCAGATGCCGTGTTGCGCGGGAGAGTAAAGTGGATGGTCCTCTGTGCCTATCCTTGCCTCTCGTCTTTTGTGCCACGCTACCATGTGTGTCTGACATGTTGTGCCTTCTTCCTCGGCTCACTGGCGAACAAATAAATAGTGAATCTTGGGTCGCGTACATGGGCAATTTGGTGTTCATTTTTTCCTATGTCAAAAAAAACTTTGATAGGATTGTGCTTTTTTATTTTCCAATCCAATTTTTTTGCCGTAATGTTTTTTCCTCAATCCGATCACTGATGACGAAAGATCAGTGTCAATGTTTGCCTGAATCATGGTCCATAACGTCATCTCCTGGGAATTGAATCATTTGGGTAAACAAAAATCAAAAATCATCTGTCTTTAAAAAATGATTTGTCCATCTCCGCTTTCGCCTCGAGCGTCATCTTCAACCGTCCATCCGCCCGACCTCAATTGTCTTCTTCTTCAATTTTTTTTCTGATTTATTAGATAAAAGATGGGGCGTACAGGTAACGCAAACGGTACTCCTTTTAATTTCAATTTCCTTTTCTTTCTCAGCCCATCGCCAGGCTAATCTTCTTTGCTTGGTGAGAATGAATTTCAAATTGAAGACCTGAAGCGCAACTTCTAAGTAAGTAAGCAGCATCGATCCAAACATAATCTTTCACCATCACTTTTCGTTTCACTGCTTTTGCTTCTTCTCCCGCGCGATACATTTTTTATTGATACCCACCCACACTACATTCTCCCACCGCGCCCGGTTGGTTATTTGATTGATACAAATAAACAATAGTCAAGGCCTACAAATATTGAAAGAGAGAGATACTATAATACCGGTAACCCCCTCACTCCCGAAGTAGCGAGGGTTCTTGTCCTCCCCCTTTTTGCACTTGCGCCCGGTACTTCCTTCCTTTCTTCTCCCATTTCGATTATCTGGACAACATTCAAGTGAAATCCTTTTTGTCTTCCCGCCTGAAGGACCTGTGATCTTTTGTAGGTACAGGCGGATTTTAAAAATCAGGAAATTTTTTCCATTAAAAATTTTGTAGTGTTTTTTGCCATCAATTATATTTTAGTATATAGCTGAGATTTGTGTTGTTGATTTTTGTTACCCCTCAGAAAAAAATTCTTTGTATACTCAATCACTCGTACATATAACCATCTACCCCTCCTTTTTTCGCACATTTTCAACCTTTTTGTCACGCATTTTGCTTCGTATTTCCAAACTTTTCATTCGGTCCAAAAAATAGTATGCGATTACGCAGATGCTACTGGGGGCAGTCAATCTCATTCATCCCACGTGTTGTTTGGTGAAAAATGTCAGTTATCGGAGGACGCACCAAATTAAGCATCCCCCCTCCCCCCGCAAAAAAGGTGGTATGTAAGTGATCCTCAAGTAGGTGTATAAGTGAGCACACAAGTGATGGGGACGCGTTCGTTCGAAGTCTGTTGGAATGAATGCTAGACAGGCAGACAGACGTCAGGTAAGATAAACAAGCTAGGATTCAGGGAAGCCAACCAGCTTTTTCGTATCAAGGGCGATTTAGGGTTTGATACCTTTGTTTTGTTCAAATAAGATTTTTTTGTGTTTAGATTTTTCTTCGCTGTTAATTTTCCCACTCAAATCAAAGCGCAAATGGGTTTTCTTTTATATTTTTTGTTACCGATGATTAAAAAAGTAACTTCTTCACGAAACACGTTTCTGGCGTGCTTTCTGCCCTATCGCCCATGGATGTGCCTCTTTGATTGTCTAATGAAGTGTTTACGTTTCCGTATGTTGAAAAAAATCAGAGGCGGCAAATAAGGACGGTATGGGGAGAGAGAAGATGGAAAGGAGAAAGCTGACAAATTTATGTCAACCTGCTGCCTGCCATCACCTTTTTAGCGAAATGAGACAGAATCGGTGATTTGAGGACGCGATAAGTCACACTTGAGAGAGTGAAGTGGAGGGGAGGCAAAAAAATCCTGGTGGCTGTTCAAGTAGGAAGAACACGTAAATCAGCGTGGTGATGCCCTTCTATCTTTTTTTTACAGATGACGAAGATGATGACCGTCTGGATTGATTTTGTTAATTGTTGTCGTTTTTTGTTTCGACAAAAGTGGCAATCATTTCATTGTTAGCGCGGGCTTTTGGGGTATAAATTGGGAAAATCCGGGCGTGATTAGATGCGTTTTATCGACGATTAAAATTTTTGAAACAATTTTTTGTGTCAAAAAATTAACGAACTCAATTTTTCAGAGCCTCTCTTCGAGAAGCCTCGTCGTCGGCACTGGAAATGGAACACCGAACACTGAAGCCAAAGACGTTCAACGCAGCGAACGACATTATGACAGCTTCGATGTCATCGACGACGTCGGCTGGCTCCACGTACTACCAGAATATGAAGAACCTTCAACAGCTCGTTCATACCATTGAAGGCTACAATGGACCGCGTGATTTGGACTTGCCTCCACCTGCTAGGATCTTGCCGTATGGCGGAATCAAGCCTCATGTGAGTTTTTTTCAATTCAGAGAAGGGAGAAAATTGTCCATAGATATTAGGCAAAAAGCAACTTTGATTAAATTTTGGTAAATAACGTTTTATAATGTTCAAACTGTTTGTTAATTTTTGTGAGCGGGATAACATTCAAAATTATTATTTTGTTATTTTTGATACCCCGAGTAACATTTTTTTTATTGTTCTTTTGTTACTCTAAAGTTGTTCAAATTGCTTTTTGTGCGGCATCAAAATTTATTTCCTATTTTTTAAACGTTTTTTTTTCATATTGTTATCAATGTTCATTTTTTTCCAGGACAACAACATAATCCGACCGATCGCCTTCCGACCCCCGAACAAGACCAGCAATCACCACCAGAACACCGATATGAACCGTGAAAGTTCAAAATCCATTTCAAATTTGATGTCCCTAAAAATCACCAACAATAACAACAACAACATTACCAGTGGCCCTCACATGCCTTCGACGAGCGCATCGAACAGCCACCTTTTCCCGCTTTCGTCGTCGATGAATTCGGGCAAACTCGACAATAACAACACCGAAAACGATTACGATATTGTGCCTGACTTCTTGCCACAGTCCCCGGCTAGCAATGACCATAACTACAGTCTGATCTACAACTTTCCGCCCTCGTCGAACTCGCATTCTGGAAAATCGAGTTCTTCGGGCTCTGGGAGCACGTTTGGCATCTCCAAGCTGTCTTCCGGGAGCAAGAGCAAGGCTGCGGGCCAGACTGCGAGGCAATCTGCTACGGGACTTCACATCACGCCTTCTCCTTCGGATTCTGGGATCGTGGATTTCGAAACACTGATTCGAGACAAGGAAAACGAGCTCAACAACGTGAGGACAGCCATGGAGCAGAATGAAGAAGTTCTCGTTCGCGTGTACCAGGAAAAAGAGCAGTCCTACCGCGAGCAAATCGCTGACCTCAAGCAAAAGCTCCAGGCTTCGCAGCAGGGCGAGTCGACTCTCCGGAACCAGCTCCGGATGGCAGACGATCAGCGAAATGACCTCCAGAGGGCTCATGAGGCCCTCGTCGACGAAAAATCTCACCTCCAGAGGAGATGTCTGCAGATCGAACGCGAACTCTACGCCATCCGGGACCGCTTCGAGGCCTTTGTCCGCGAAGCCAAAGCCACGGCGGCTTCGGGGTGCGCAAAGTGCCGGGCGCAATCATCTGGTTGCCAGAACTACGAAAACGCTCCCGTCCCGGCTCCGAGGCATTCTGTGCCATCCGGGCACCTGGTCAACGAAGTCGAGGGCCTGCGCACGGAAATTTCAACCCTTCGAGACCAACTCAACTCCCAGATGCAGTACTTTAACGAAGAACGCAAGCGATGGCAGCAGGACGACCGACGAAGCGTAAGCCTTGTTACCCGTGTCCGGCAGCAACCTGCCGAAATGCAATTTCCCAGACTGACCAACTCTCTCTTGCAGGAGAACTCTTCGACGTCGTCTGTCGGTCAGCAGCAGTCGACCGCTTCCTCGGCCGCCAAGAAGCCGACCATGACGTACCGGACTTCCGCACCGCTCGAAAAAAGCCGAAGTGATAAGAGATCGGCAGTGCTAATGTCTGACGACCGGATGATCTGAAGTGCGAATGACTAACCAAACTGGGTGACGTAAGCCAACAGAAAAACACACTTGGTCCTGCATAGCCGATATGATGTACCTTTTGTAACTGTACTACTACTTTTATTACTTCTACATGACACGTTTGATATTCATCAACACTATAGCAGCTATAGCTATAATTATGCATGCGTATTTTACATTTTTATTGCTACAATTAAATAAATTAAATTTTCTGACTTGCTTCAACGGTACCTGGGCAGGTGTTTTGGGTTTTCATACATGAAACGTAGGACAAAAAATTGCATCTATTCGAATAAAAAAAGGCACGCTATTTGTCTTGATAAAAATAAATTTAAAGATTAATTTTAATTGTTTTGGGATGTGGCGTGTCATAAAAAAATTATTCGGTAACCAAACAAAACAAACTACCCGACTTGTCAAACAGATCAGGTTGGCAGCTGAAGTGTGCACCGCTCACCTGGAATAGAACAAAGATCAGATCACCGATTGACTGCACTGCTGCTGCAGCAAACGCACGCAAAAATTTGTCGTCTTTAATTTGCCTTGCGTTGTTATTTGTTGTTGTTTGGGAAGAGCATATTGATTCTATCATTCATTCATCAGTGATCAACGATGGCTTCTCGTGTTCCGACAACCGCTCTTTCAAACGGTCGATTGCTGCCACTGCTTGGCTACGGAACATGGCTTTCCGCAAATCCTGCGCAGTTGCGCAAATCTCTGAAAACTGCTTTAGACACTGGCTACAGGCTGATCGATACTGCATATCTTTACAAAAATGAAGCAGTCATTGGAGAAGTCCTCCAGGAGTACTACGATGCCGGCAAGCTCAAGCGTGAGGATTTGTTTATTACGACCAAGCTGCCTCCGTTTGGACACCGGAAATCTGCTCTAGAACCACTGGTTAAAAAACAGCTGAAGTCGCTGCACACGGATTATGCTGATTTGTATTTGATTCATATGCCTATGTCGCTTAAGGTAAGAGCCAGTATCTTGATTATTAAGGAGTGTTACACATTTAATTTCAGCCAAATCCCAATGCAACTGCCGATATATCCGAAAAATTTATAAATGACGATTGTCCTCACATTGAAACCTGGCGAGTTCTGGAAGACCTCTACGACACCGGAAAACTGAGATCCATCGGTTTGAGCAACTTCAACCGTGATCAAATTGAAAACATTTATTCCCAAGCGCGAATCAAGCCCCACAACCTCCAAATTGAAGTTCACGTGCTTTGGCCGCAGAACGAGCTCGTCGAATACTGCCGCAGCCGAAACATTACTGTCACGGCATACGCTCCTCTGGGATCCCCCGGACGTAAGATTGTGTCTACGCTGGAATGGCCTGAAGGCGAAGTGCTAAGTCACCCGTCTGTTCTCGCGATCGCTGCAAAGCACAGAAAAACACCTGCTCAGGTGCTTTTGAGGCAACTGGTTCAACGCGGCATCTCTGCTATACCTAAGAGCACTAACCCGGGTCGTGTGAAGGAAAATTTTGATATTTTGGATTTTAAAATTGATGCGGAAGACTTGAAAAAGTTGGATGCCATCCGGCCTCACGTGCGCCTTTTTCCAATGACTTTTTCGAAAACTCATAAGGATTTTCCATTCTCGGATGTTTTGGAAGCTGATGAAAATAGCAAAATTTGATTTTATGTTTTTTGTTTTTAATAAATAAAATATTGATGGTGCCATTACGCGTGAGTATTTATTACAATTAAAACAATTAAAAAATAACATGCCACAAGTCGCAATTTTTGAGCTCTATTTTACGCAACGTCGCTAAAAGGGTAATCCTTGTGACCCTTTGCAAATGACATGACAAAGAGTCGGACATGTGGTCCAATGGCTTCCAGCTGTGCCAAATCCTCGGCATCAAGCGTGAAGTTGAGAACATCAAAGTTTTCACGCACTCGGCCGGGATTTGTGCTCTTTGGAATCGCCGAGATGCCGCGCTGAATCAGTTGTCTCAAAAGCACCTGAGCAGGTGTTTTCTTGTGCTTGGCCGCGATTGCGAGAACGGATGGATGGCTCAGAACTTCACCTTCCGGCCAATCAATTGTAGCCAAAGCCTTCCTTCCTGGTGATCCGAGAGGAGCGTAAGCGGTGACGGTGATGTTGCGGCTCCGACAGTAATCGACAAGTTCATTTTGCGGCCAGAGGACGTGAAGCTCAACCTGGAGGTTGGCAGGCTTGATTCTTGCCTGGGTATAAACATTCTCGATTTGCTTGGCATTGAAGTTGCTCAGACCTAAGGCACGCAGTTTTCCTGCGTCGTGAAGAGCTTCCAGGGCCCGCCACGTTTCAATATGAGGAACTTCATCAAATACAAATTTTTTTTCAA
This sequence comes from Turbatrix aceti, assembly GCA_963969345.1. Lineage (NCBI taxonomy): Eukaryota > Metazoa > Nematoda > Chromadorea > Rhabditida > Panagrolaimidae > Turbatrix > Turbatrix aceti. The sequence continues at coordinate 10,813,783 of OZ017768.1, forward strand.
AACTTGTTTCTTTTGGATCGGCATCGGGTTTCAGCTAAAGCAACATGGATTGATTATCTTCAGGACTACACTTACTTACCTTTAGCGAGGTAGGCAGGTGAATCAGGTACAAATCAATGTAATCCGTGTGCAGCGACTTCAGTTGTTCCTCAACCAGAGGTCCTACGGCGGCTTCACGATGTCCAAATGTTGGAAGTTTTGTCGTGATGAAAATATCTTCTCGCTTGAATTTTCCAGCGTCGTAGTATTCCTGAAGAACCTCACCGATGACTCCCTCGTTCTGGTAGAAGTAAGCTGTGTCGATGAGTCTGTAGCCAACGTCGAGAGCAGTTCGAAGGGCCTCACGCAGCGCAACGGGATCGTTGGATAGCCAGGTTCCGTAGCCAAGCAGCGGAAGTTGTTGTCCGGTTGCAAGCGGAACAGTCGGTACGCGGGGAGTCATAGTAGTTGGTAATGGCTGAAAAAAAGACCAACTGAAATGACGGTTTAGTCAATCACGCGTATTTATAGCGAAAAGACACACACATGCAAGTATTATTTGTTTTGTGCTTCTTTTGTATCACATTTGTGCTCTGCTTTAACACATGCTACTACAGATATGTACTTTTTTATTGCTCCATGGATTAAAATAGGATTTCAATACCCGTTTTTTGCCAAGAAGGAACACTGAAGCACAAAGTGTTCTTGGACAACGGTGTAAAAAATTATGATATCACCTAAACACATGAAAATATGTGCTTTCCCTTGACGTTACCGAGCACAAAATTTAACACAAGTCAGAAAGTATACATTCGTGCGTTTGCATTTGGGTCCCTGTCTTTCCTTATCCTTTTTGAGATAAATAGAACAAAGAAAAATGCGCCTTGTTGGGGATGAAAAGTTAAAAAAAAATTTATATCAGCATTCATAAACATTTTTTAACCGTGCAAGCCGCAGTATCAATTTTTAAATTCAAGCATTAAAACGCTTGGGGGTGATTCATTGTGCGGGCGACTACAACAATTTTTATTACAATATTTATTAGTTTGCCAATTTACGGTCCAGCTTCCAACACATCAGTAAACGGATAATCTTTATGAGTCTTTGCAAATGCCATGGTGAAGAGTCTGACGTGTGGTTGAATAGCTTCAAGTTGAGCAAGGTCTTCTGCATCAAGTTGGAAGTCAAAAATGTTAAAGTTCTCCCGTACACGTCCTGGATTTGTGCTCTTTGGGATAGCCGAGATGCCGCGTTGAACCAACTGCCTCAAAAGCACCTGAGCGGGCGTTTTTTTGTGCTTGGCAGCAATCGCAAGAACAGACGGATGGTTGAGAACTTCACCCTCAGGCCAATCATGCGTACTGATTGCTTTGCGTCCGGGTGATCCGAGAGGAGCGTAAGCGGTAACGGTGATGTTGCGGCTGCGACAGTATTCGACGAGTTCATTCTGCGGCCAGAGGACGTGAAGCTCAACCTGGAGGTTGGCAGGCTTGATTCTTGCCTGGGTATAAACATTCTCGATTTGCTTGGCATTGAAGTTGCTCAGACCTAAGGCACGCAGTTTTCCTGCGTCGTGAAGAGCTTCCAGGGCCCGCCACGTTTCAACATGAGGTACTTCATCAAATGAGAATTTTTTTACCCAATCTTTTTCATCAGGAGCAGCATCGGAATTTATCTAAAAACATTTTCATAAAATTAAACGATGAAAACTGCGCTTACTTTCAGTGAAGGAGCTCCGTGAATCAAGTACAAATCAATGTAATATGTGTGCAACGACTTGAGTTGTTCCTCGACTAATGGTCCTACAGCTGCTTCTCGATGTGCAAAAGAGGGTAGCTTGGTCGTAATGAACACGTCTTCACGCTTAAGTTTCCCGGCGTCGTAGTACTCCTGGAGCACCTCACCAATGACCCCTTCGTTCTGGTAGAAGTACGCGGTGTCAATGAGTCTGTACCCCACGTCAAGGGCTGCTCGAAGAGCCTCACGTAGAGCGACGGGATCGTTGGATAGCCAGGTTCCGTAGCCAAGCAGCGGAAGCTGCTGTCCATTGGAGAGAGGAATAGTCGGAACAACCAAAACCATTGTATTCTAGACTGATAAAAAATAAAACAATCACTTTGGTAGTGCTGTCCGTCAGTATTTATACCAAGTGTCTTATCAATCAATACGCGCTGATTTTTGTGATATTTTGTGCGCATTTTGTTGCACATTTGTGTGGTGTGATGATGCAAGCTGTCTTAAAATTAAACGCATCGAAAAAACAAATACGAGGAAAACAACATTGAACTTGTCTCAAAACATGATTGTCGTTTTGAGAATAATTTGTCTCGTCGTGAGTCTAACACTGCAGATGGACTGCTTTGATATAATAATTTTAAACTAATTTACATAAAATAAACAAATACGGTAGAATGAGATCTGACATCATTAAATTTAGTTAGTTTAACACTGTTTTATTATTTATAATATGTACCGTCCTTCTCAATGGTTAGCACCACATTACATAAATACAATATCATAATGCGATTCCATGGGACGTCTACCTCTGTCGATGAATGTCGACGCGGACTTCGTAGTCGGGGAGTCGAAAAGTCCTGAAAGCTTTTAGCGCTACTGCCTCCAATTTTAACACTGTATATTGTGTAAATATCGAGCTTTATTAACAAATAAATTAACAGAAATTCACAAACTTGCACACACTTTTACATGACAAAATGCATCTTCTAACTGGAAGTGGCTTTCAAATGATTGAAATAATCGGAATATAATGTTTCCAAAAGTGTTACTTTCTGTTCAACAACCCACCAGCATACAAAAAAAGGCAGGGCATAGAATAGGCAAACATACGCACTAATGGGAATTGCTTTCCATAGGCGTAAAACCCATGAATTCTTTGTTACGCGTTTCACAGATAAGAAAACCGGACATGCTGCCAAGTTTGACAAAAAATCTGTCAGTCGTTCGACTTCGAACAATCTGTGCCTCCAAGAATCACAAATAATAAACGGAAGTACTAATAGCGGCATTAGAAATTCCCGCAGTATGCCAATACACGCATCAATGACTATCTTATCGTACCTTTTAAGGGCATCTGCGTGGTAGTATGACATTAAATAAATTATTGAGTATACCAGAAATAATGTTGAAAACGCAGTAGTTTGAACCAAAAGTTTATTTTCAGCTTTTCGTTGTTGCGTTGAGACGCTGATGCTATGCACTGCTTTGAAACGAATTCGGCTGTACAGTCCCACCGTTACGCTCAAGCATGTTGCCGTTACTGTCATTACCGTAACCACGATAACATGAGTTTTAATAATATAATTGTACGTATTTTTGTTTTCAACATTGGAGCATTCTTTAATGCTGTAATAACATGCGAACAGATCAGGTGCTGGAAGCCAAATTAGTAACGGCAGTATTGAGCAGAAGACCATGCAACCTGTTGTTGTGTATTTATTAAATATTTTTCCGACTTTTTTCCAGAAAATAATACCTAAAATTGAACGTGATGTACATAATTGCATAATTTTTGAACCTACAATATAATTTTTTTACTTTACAGAACAAGGTATAACCATTATTTTTATTTAACATAATTTACTGCGCAAAATAATATTATTACATATATTTTGTGTAACCGTGTTCCGAAGGAAACTGATTTTTGTACATAAATTTTTACACTGAAAATATAATAATTACGCACTTGCAAATTTGTTAAATGACAGGATGAGATTCAAAGCGGCGGTTAGCAACTTGGATATTGATGCACAAAATAGTTTGAATGTAACGTGACGTTCATCTCTAATTAATCCCACCATCGTATATGAAGCGTCAATTGTTGTTTTTAAAACACATCCGAACACAAATATGGCAAAAAATGGTGATTTGAATAAATCATTTTTTGAGAACATAGACTTGAGCATAAAAACAATGACAATTAGATACAGAAAAATGTTGTTAATTACAACATAGTTTTCAATTCTTACACAAATAAGTGTTGAAACTAGTTTAAGGCGACTCTCCATGTATATACTAATCAAAAATCTTCCGTCCTCTAACGCTGATTTTTCGTATGCAGTTTCGTTCATAACGCAGAAAAATGAAGTACTACGGTAGTAGACAGAAATCAGTCAAAACGAGGGATTACGTCGAAGCAACTTGAACAAACGCATGTTAATAATGCCATAGGTTTAAAAATGTTGTAATGAAATGTAATTTTTGACGCTTTAGCAGTCAAGCAGGTTATCATTATAAGACAAACGTCTAAAATTGAATTCCGTTTATTTACAAAATAAAGTTATACATTTGTCAAACACATTCTACAAAAAAGGTGCAAAAAATGTTTTACTCTTTGACAAAACTGAAAAGTTGTCAGTGTGGATAAGTTGGACAAGTACATCTTTGGACAGCCTAACAATATATTATTTAATTTCATTTTATTTATTATTTTTACTCGTGCATAATTAATTACTCATGACAAAAATTAGAGAGATGACTGAGCCAACAGTTGGCGGGAATTTGTTTGAATAATATTTCTGTTCTCCAAAAAATATGTGCATCGTGCAAGGTAGCAGTTTCAGCATTCAACATTTAATTTTCTTCAACAACAATAAAAACATTCAATAAATAATTGTAAACCCAAAACAAACAACAAATATAAAATAATTCATTGTGCAGTAAACGAGTTTAAATTGTCAAATGGTAGTCAATTAATGCATTTAAATTAAAGCAAACATCTATTTTGATTATTTTGTTGTTTAATAACTGACAGGAAATCATAAAAACTATATTGAACACCTTCAAATCTAATAAACCGGCTTCCACTCAGGGATTTTGTTTATAGGATGAACGCCAAAAGTATTTTTGAAAAGTTTGATGGGAGGTCCAATATCATCGAGTTTGCCCATATCGTCGACGTCCAGCTCAAAGTCAAAAATGTCAAAACTTTGTTTTACGTTTTCCTGCGTAATGCACTTCGGAATGACCGAGATACCGCGTTGAATGAGTTGCTTCAGAAGCACCTGTGCAGGTGATTTGTTGTGCTTTGATGCAATGGAAATAACATGGTCGTGATCAAAAACAGCTCCATCGGGCGAATCAAAAATATCTAGCTCGTCAGGGTGTCCGGGCGCTCCGAAGGGAGCGTAGGTAGTGACAGTGATGCTGTTCTTTTGGCAGTAGTCGAGAAGTTCTTCCTGTGGCCACAAAACGTGAACTTCGGTTTGCACGTTGTGAGGCTTGATTTTTGCGTTGTTGAAGATGGTTTCAATCTGGCTAAGGTCAAAATTGCTTAGGCCAATTGCCTTCACCTTTCCTGTTTCGTAGAGTGCCTCCATGGCATGCCAGGTTTCCAAAAGAGGAACTTCATCTTCACAGAGTTGGCCAGGTGCAGACGGGCCTTTTGCAATAGGATCCGTGTCAGAGTCAATCTTAAAAAACGTTGTAAATATCATATTATAAAAAAATTATTCGGAGCTTACTTTGTGCGAAACAGGTAAATGGAACAAATACAGATCAATGTAATCAGTATGAAGAGCTTTCAGTTGCTCTTCAAAAAGAGGTGCAACATTTGTCTCTTGATTCGAAAACATTGAGAGCTTGGTTGTGATAAACACATCCTCGCGCCTCAACTTTCCAGCGTCGTAGAACTCCTGAAGCACATCTCCGATAATTGCTTCGTTTTGATAAAAGTGCGCCGTGTCGATGAGTCTGTACCCCACTTCGAGGGCAGTTCGAAGAAGTTCGCGTAGTTTGGAATTGTCAGAATCCTGAAAAAAAACAAGCATAATTACGATAAAAAAATCATTACTTACCACAAAGAAAGTTCTGCAACCCAGAAGTGGCATCTCCACCTCGTTGTACATAACAACGGTTGGGCATTTGGGCGCCATTTTTTCCGTTTATTTATCGTAAATGAAGAATATGTGCGTTTGAAAGAGTACTTATAGGCGCGGGCAAGAAAATTGTTTCTTGAACTTTTGCGTTCTTGTTGTTGTTGTTGTGCAAGTACGCAGAGCCGCTGCATCAACAGAGGAAGGGAATTCAACGAGTACAAAACATGTTTTTTTGCGGCTGTCCCAAAAGTGCTCCCAATCCATGCGTAATGGTAAACACATTTTTCAATGTTTAGTCTATTAAAAATGCGTTTTTTTGTTTCAACCGTTCAAAAAAAGGCAGACATTGTCAGTGTTTATTTTCTAAAAAAATGTACATTGCATTCAAAAATTTGTGTTTAAATATGGAACTTTCTAAATCGACTCCATTTGTTTTTATGTTTTCAAAAAACATAAAGTGCAGTAGTTTTTGTGAAATAATTTGTTTCAAAAACATTAATTGTTACTAACACAAATGCTATGAAACCAACATGTTCAGAAAAAATAAGTTTATTCAACCCGAAAAGTAGGCAAAAATCGTCGACTAGAGAAAATATACGGTAAAGCTATAGATCAAGTGCTGCAGCTTGGAGATTATTCCTGTTTGGCGTTCGACTTGTTCACCGAAATGCCAGTTCGGCGGACAGCCAAAACGAGGGCCAAAATCAAAGCTCCGACAAATGTCAGAGTTGCAACAACAATGACGTTCTTGTAAGTAGCGTTTCCGATTGGGACCTGAATTTGTTGAGAGCGATACGGAGTACCGGGTTGGGCACCGATGCGGATGAATTCGCAGCGCTTTTGCGATTGACCACAGCCACAGGGGATCTGCAGGGACATAAAATTTGTCAGCAGAAAAAAATTAAAAACAAACCTTCTCGACAAATCTCTCACAATTCTTATCTGCGAAAATAGAAGTTTTGTTGTCCTTGCACGACACGAAAACCTCAGGAGCTCGGAAGGACAGTGTTTCCGTCGACTTCTCCCCCGTGCTCGACGCCTTGTGATACCGAATGTGAATTGGGAACCGGAAGTTCGCCTCGAGGTTGAAGACCTTGCGAAGAGGCCGCATCTGGTAGAAGTACACGTCCCGGGTCGTGGCATTCGGGCTGAACGCCGGCTGCTCGATGTCAAAGGGCTCGGCGGCAAAGCATTCGTCGAGGAGGCCGGCCTCAAGGCCCACCGTATCCACGTATGCGCCTTTCGGCACGGTGACTCGGGTGGCGAGGGAGCAGTCCATGAAGCGGTCCATCGACGAAAGTTTCACGTTGACGTGGTAGTGACGGTGAAAGCCAGTGCCTGCGACGTGGAAATCTGCGAGCTTCTGCTGGACTCCGTCGAGGAACTTGCACGCGTCGGGAGTGGGCGCCAGGGTGAGGAGAAGGAAGGCGAGGTAGATGGCAGGGATCATTTTTTAACTGTTGAAGTACTCGCATATTTTTAAGCAAAAAAAGTGTTATGAAATATCGTAAGCGATCGTTAAACGCCAATTACCAGCATTACACCGCATCTTATCGTACACAGATTTTTATTCGGACCGATTTTATCTTCATAAATCATGAGCCCCTCAAATCCCGACAACACTCCCGGTAGAAACCTTGCTTGTAGGCCAGTAGTGGTTATACATCCTCTCAGATACGATCTCAACCTGCTTGGCATCCATCCTTTTGACCGGATCATTGCAAATGCAGTTTGAAATGAGCATCCGCATTTGGGCGGAGTAGAGATCCGACGGAATTGGCGGGTACTCACAGCGTTCAATTTTCTTGATGAGCGCAAACAAGTTACTCTTTTCACCGCAGAACGGCGACTGTAGAGCCGCCATTTCGTAGAGCAGGCAACCGATAGACCAGACGTCGGACTTGAAGCTGTAGCCGTCGCCATTCATGCGCTCCGGAGACATGTAGTACGGCGTGCCGACGACGGAGTGCGCGTTGTACGTCTGACTGCTGAAAAAGCGCCCTAATCCGAGGTCGCCGAGCTTCGCTATGCCGCTGCGGGTGATAAAGACGTTGGCGGGCTGAAAATAACTTTTTGTAAACAAATATGTAAATATAAAACTGTGTACGTTTTTTTAGAAGTAAAATTATTGTGAAATCTCACCTTGATATCCCTGTGCATGATTCTTCGGGAATGCATGTACGATAGAGCACGACAAATCTGAACGAAATACTTCCATATTGTTCGTTCTGGCAGAAGTCTGTAGTTTTTGCGGAATTGCTGAAATACATGTAAGATAAAAAAAACTAGTTGGGGAGGTCGATTGTAAGAAAAAAACATGAACAACAAAACTTCTTATTTTGTGACCTATCAGTAACTTTATTTTTTGAATGAATAAAAACTGATTAGTTATGTCCCTTTGGTTTGACTAGCAAATTTATATTTTAAATTTTACATACTAAAATTTATATTAACAGCGTCTTTTAAAACGTTATTACACATCAAAATCACTGCGGCCAAAAATTACGTGATCCCGTTTACAAAAAACATCAAAACAAACCTTAATAAGTCTGCTCAGATCACCAGCATCCGCGAGCTCAAGCACAATGTACAAGTCCTTTTCGTAGAGGAATGACGAGTAATACCGGACAATATTTTCATGATCTAGCTTTCTGAGCAGCCCAATTTCCTTGATGCAGTCTTCTCTCGCTTTTTTATCCTTCATCGACTGAAGTTGAATTTTCTTCAGTGCCACAAAGATCCCAGTTTCGCGGTGACGAGCTCGGAAGACTTCGCTGAACTGTCCTTTGCCGACTTTCTTATCGACTTCGAGGGCATTCAGGTTGTCGACCGCGGCGGCCACGGCACCGGGCGTGGATGTGGGCTGGGGATTCATGTGCAGGGTGTTGTTGAGTTGGCTAGCGAGTTCGTCAATGTTTCTGGGAGGATGGGAGCTGGTCGGGGCCGATGGCTGTTGATGTTCCTTGGGAACCGGCGGACTCCAGAACATGGCCATTGTTTCAAGAAAATTAACAGATGCAATCCAGAATTGTAAAAAAAATAAAAACCGGTGACAAAATTACGTTAAAAAATAATGAACGTAACAGCAGTTAGAAAAATATATATTGACCGCAGCAATCAATCGATCAATACAACTTTAACGATCTCTCATCCCCGCGCGGAAGACGAAGAAAAAACTTTTCAGAACGCTATCGTGCGTGTATTTCACCCGCTGGCGCACACCTGACTAATGGTGGCAGTGTCTAGCACGTCGAAGACGTGTCGGACAGTCGGTACCAGTGGTGAGACACTCAGGTACTTACTTTGGCAGGCTATTTTTGCCGCTCTATGAACCAGCAATTGCCCTTTTTTGTGATGCAGACATACACGTTGCCGTGGCAGCAGAGAAGTAATAAGTAAAAAACTAACGCATTACCTTTTTTTTGGTAAATACATTGTTTAAAATTTTGCATGCTGAGATTTTGAAAAATGGTTTTAAAAATTACTGAACACGATTCTGCCTCCGTTTTTAAATGAAATAAATTGAAATGTTCTGTTGATGAGAGATAAAAAACTTACAAATTTAGGTACAAGTTTATTACTCGGTCAACTTCGAAGGCAAATCACGATAATTGAGTGCATGATATTCAAAATACCTCTTGATACGTTCCCGTGGATTGGATTCTTCGTTGCGAATTTTTACAAGATCTGCTCTAAAAAATTGTGGAATTTATTAGAAACTGATTCCAATAAAAATGTTGATTATAAATATAAAACTGTACGCAGCTAAGGTGTTAACGATAAACAATATTTTTTGATCGCGTAAAAATTTAATTGACGTCACAATCACGCTGCAAAGCATTACAATACAGCCGCTGTTATTGTCGTGGCAAAAATAAAACTGTGTTTACAATTTTTTGGATGTTAGTTCGTTTTTAATCAAATAAAATAAATTACAGTACTTTTTGCGCCCTTTAGAATATTCAAAAACTGATATATCGTTTTGTGAATTTTTGGTAGTCTTAAAACAAAAAAACTGAACTTAGATTTTTCGCTTCACTAACCTGATGGCGGAAGTATCATCAATTTCCGTAACAATCATCTTCCCGACTTTTCTTCCAAAGTCACCGATCACGTCCGCCAGTTCGATGTCCAAAACCCGCTTTGTCGCTTTTGAATCTCTTTTCATGACAACGTCGACCAGTCTGGCAACTTCGACGTACTCGCTGTTCGTCAGGACACTCGTCCTGGGACACGTACTCCGCTGCGGAGTAGCGTAATCGGTCAAAACAGATTTCCCGAGTTCATCGTGCTTGAGCCACCTGCACAGCGAGACCAGTACGATGTCGAGTTCGACGCTCCTCAGCACCTTCCTGACAATTGCATCCGTCGCGTCGATCATGACTGTCTCATCTGTGATGCCTCGCTTCGGCACGTTACGGCACATTGCCTGCCAGAGAGTGAACACATCGCTGAGAGCCTCGTTGAGATCATCCAGGTAGAGCGCGTTGTCCAGGATGCTTCGGATGCAGACGGCCTCGTCGATGACGTTGTCGTTGATGAGGAGTCTCGCGCCACGCATCAGGTAGACGTGGGCGTGGTCGTGAGCCTTGACAGCCGCGTAGTGGTTGCCGAGTTCCATCAGATTCCGGCCAGCGTTGAAGGGATCAGGCTCAGAGTCCGGGCCATCAGTTCGGAGACAAAGTTTGACAGCTCGGAGGAAAGCGTCTTCCATGAGAGTCCCGATGTCGGATTCGGTCGTAAAACGCAGATCTCGGCGTTGGATGAGAACTCTGGCGTACACGCGACCGGCTTTGACGTAGCTGGTTTTTTGGTCAGCGATTCGGTCAATTTTGCCGTAAATATCGCCCATTGACATGAAGACGCAGCCAAGTTGTTCGAGGTACTCCATGTCTCTGAAAAACCAAAAAAAAACTAAAACTGTATCAAAACCAAAAATATATGTAGTAAGAATTCAGCAATTATTCTATGTAACGTAATAAAATTAAATTGATTAATCAAAAAAATGAAATGATAACAAAAAGTAACAAAAAAAGCATTTTTTGTATTCAATTTTTTAAACTGTGTGAATTCGAAATTTCTCTTTTTCAAAACAAAATAACACTTCGCACTCCAACTTACTCCATATCCTGGGCAATAGCAGACAAATGAGCCAGTATTTCATCGTAATTGATTCGAAAAACCTTGGTAGGCTTTTTAGATCTCATCTGTTGAAGGACACTTTGGTACTCCTTCCAGAGGTCCCGGTAGATACCCGTGTGCTCGGCAACTGGATGGGCAGCAGCCGACCTCGATGGTGTGCTGTTCGCCGACATTTTGCCTTTAAAGAAAAAAATATGCATGCAACCAAAAATTTTAGGTATCAAATTTTAGGCCAAGAACCAAATTATTAACTGACGAGGTTGAATGATAATTTTATGCAACAAAAAACCCGAAATAACAGATACTGCAAACGATGATCATTGTGTAAGGTAGAATTGTTCCTGAACTTCCTTGGACAATTCTTTGGAAATTCCACTCGTCAACTGACGCATTTCGGTTACGCTCTTCTTGGCCTGTTCGATGTCGGCTTTGAATTTTTGGTCGTGTCTAAAAAAATAGTCATGAAAAATCCGCAAAAAATATTTTGTAAAAGACTGACCGTCGAACAGCGTCATCGACAGCTTTGAAATCCCGTAAAATTAGGTACTCCTTGATTTCGTTGTTGAGAATCAAAATCTCCTGCATGGCTTTGACGATGAGTTCGGCGCGAGAAGATACTTCGAATCGAAGCGTGTTGTGTTCAGCCAGTCGACCGGGTTGCGCGAATTTGTGAGCTGCTTCGTCAGCTGGTATCTGAAAATTAGGCAATGCGGTAGAAATTGAGAGAACGAAAATAATTTTATAGGGAATTTTTACTGTTAAAAAATTCAACCTATTTCTGATGTGTAGCACATAAAATCCATCTCAAAAAAAATTCCCAAAAAAAATAACATACCTTGAGGACCAGCATGAGTGCAATAATGTTATCCGTCGCGTTCTTCATCGCCTTCTTGGCTCGATCTCGGTAATCAGACATGAGCTGCGCCTTGTTGGAAGTCGCTTTGGAAGAAGTCGCAGCCGATGAGCCACCGCCGGCAGCGGGTCGCGCAGAGCGCTGTCCCATGCCTCCACGGAATCCCGGAGGCGGCGGGCGAGAAGACATTTTGACAAAATTCGAAGGATGAAAGTGAAAATAACGACAGAAGAAGCACACAAATCGATATTGACGTTTTCGAATGGCTTTTTCACCATGGAATTTGTGGAAAAGGTTGTCGACTGTTTTTGTGGTTCCTGACGCGATTATTTTTTGTGTTTTTTTTTTTTTGGTTTTTTCAGGGGGCGATTTTGGTTTTTTGTATCTTTACTTGGTAACTGACGATGACGGTTGGAAAATGTCTGTTACTAAAAAAAGTTGCTGTCATCGAGATCCGAGCTGCCAATAACTGTTTGAAAATGCTTTTCTTAAAAAGTTTTTTGTCCGAAAGGTAACGTTCGTTTTTTTATTTGTAAACTGGAGTGTCTCTTATTTCCATCAGTTCTAATTTTTTTGGTTCTGAAAGTAACACCAACGTTACTGCCAAAATTATTACTGCAAGTGTTTTTTTCCTGACAAGTCGCTAATTTTTTTCCCAATGGCTACATTTTTTGTTGCCAGTTGTATTTGTGCTTCGACCAACGAGCACGCGTTGGTTGATCTTCACAGTGAACAGCACGCGAGAGTGAATTGTTTGTTTGTGCCTTGTTACCTGTTGCTCGTTGATCGATTGAGAAAGGTCGGCTCGAGAAGGGGCAGGATCAAAAACTGACTTGCGTGATGCAAAGTCGAGTAAACCAAAAACTGCAGAAATGTCGTACACTCAGTTTCGGTGATTTGTATCATATTTTCATCTGTCCTTTTTTTTCAGGTAACACGCCAAGATGCTCAGACTTTCCGTGCTTGCTGGAAAATCGGCTTTTAAGGCTTCAGCCGTTCAATCTCTCGCTCGAATGTCTTCTGGTGAGTTTTTTGGGGTTGAAACTGACTGTGTGTTTTTCTTACAAACTTTTAACAACACTTACATGCGATACTTTTTTATTATTATTTAGTATATTTTTTGAATGTGCTCCCAAAATTGATATAAATTCTATATTGTTACATTTTTTTGTAAACTGGCTGATTTTTTATATGAAAAAAATGTTTTTTGCAAGCAAAAACATAGGACAACCTTGACCCCATCTCCAAATCTCACGCCACATCGGCCGACACTGTGTTTGTGGCTGCTATCTCGCTTGTATGTCACCCGATAACAAGCCAGCACTCCCCACTTTGTTGTCCACACATTCACTCTTTCACTCTGACCATGTCTTCACCCACCGAATCTGCTAGCCTGGCTACGGCCCTAGAATCCGTGACCCTTTCAGCGGTACCCGAGATGATCAAAATCGACCGTGTCGGTGAGGCGAAAAATGTCGGCCTCATCACGCTGAACCGTCCCAAGGCGCTGAACGCTCTCTGCGCGCAGCTGATGGACGAACTCGCCGCTGCACTCATCACCTTCGACAAGGACCCCAGCGTGGGTGCCGTTGTCATCACCGGATCTGAGAAAGCCTTTGCTGCCGGAGCTGATATCAAGGAGATGACCAACCACCCGTTTGCCAAGGTCTACGGCGGTGGGTTTCTGGAAAACTGGTCCCAAGTTTCTTCAACGAGGAAGCCGGTCATCGCGGCGGTCAACGGCTACGCACTCGGCGGCGGCTGCGAACTGGCCATGATGTGCGACATCATCTACGCCGGCGAAAAAGCCCGATTTGCCCAGCCAGAAATCAACATTGGCACCATCCCGGGCGCTGGCGGCACACAGCGACTACCGAGGGCTGTTGGCAAGTCCCTGGCTATGGAACTCGCACTCACCGGTGGCCAGATCGGCGCGCAGGAAGCTCTCCAGTCGGGACTCGTCTCGAAGATCTACCCTGCCGGTGAGGTCGTCGGCAAGGCCATCCAGCTGGCTGAAAAGATCTCCGAACAATCGCCGCTCATTGTTCAGATGGCCAAGGAATCTGTCAATCGGGCGTATGAAACGACGCTTGCCGAGGGACTGTTGTACGAGCGACGCGTCTTCCACGCTACTTTTGCTACCGTAAGTTGTTTTTTTGAGGGGGGGCAAAAACAATGGAAATTTTTTTATTCAATTATTTTTTACTCAAAAATCACTACATATTTTGTTACTTCAGGTCTGCCGAGTAACATTTTTTTGGCGACATTTTGTTATTTCGGGTTTGCTGAATAACATTCAAAAATCGTTATCATGTTACTTTTGGTGCACCGAGTAACTTTTTTTGATACCATTTTGTTACTTTACATTCTTGTTTTCGGATTTTTTTAACTTCAAATAATTTTGTTTGTTATTTATTTGTTTTTAACTGAGATATAGAACATTTCTATTTTTACAATAAAAGGCTGTAAAATTAATGATATAAAATGTTTTCAGAACGACCGCAAAGAAGGCATGACAGCATTTGTCGAAAAACGCAAGCCGAAATGGACGAGCTCATAGATTCTTCAGACTTATTCAGAATTATCAATCGTAAATCATACATAAATAAAAATCAATTTTACAGCGATCTGTGTTATTTTTGTGTTTTTGTGTCGAATGGAAGAGTAAACGAGTATGTACTCCTGTTTTTTAACTGATTTCAGCCTGGTTGTTTTTATTAATTTTTTTAAAATTCGTTTGTTCAACCTAAAATGAAATTTTTTCACTGATCATCAGCATGCGACGTTGCTGCAGCATGTTCATTCTAAAACTTTTTGCAAGGACAACACTTCTGATGTGTATTTCGAGCACGGGCGGATAAACACTGAACTGTGATCATGATTTGTGGTCTTTGTTCATTTGTGACAGATGGTGGAGCAGTAGGATGGGGAAGAAACAGTTTTTTTTTAACTGAAGGCCGAATGAAGCCAATCTGTTAAGTAAATACGCAACCATCAAAATCGCCGAGGAAGTCCAATAAACGCCAAAAACACTCGCATAACGCGTGAATAACAACTTTCCAACTTTTCGTGGTTTCACCACGAAAAAATTGGTGTTTTTCTATTGAAAATTGCAAAGCTTTTTGTCCAATCTTTAGCTTCTAGATCCCTTTTTTGTAGCTGTTCTGTGAAAGTTTTGTCATGGTCACGAATCCGAAGATGTGTAAGCTGCTCGCGAGCAATGGCTCCGAGTTTCTCATCGAAGAGAGCTTGCTCAGACAGGAGTGCACTCTTGTCGACATGAAGTTTTCAGGTTGGGTCTTTTTATTTTTTTTCGATTTTTGAAGGATTGTTTTCAGAAAGTCAAGAAGTCAACGAAAAACCTATGGCACTGCCCGCGCTCTCAGCAGATGTCTTGGAGGTTGTCCTTGCTTTTGTGAGGCTGCACAAGGATTCTGAAAAGTACAAACCCCCGACGCACGCTGCAGCAAGCCAGCTGGATGCCATCGACGAGGACTTTGTCTCCAAGGTCGAGAATTCCATCTTCATCGACGTCATCAATGGCGCTCACGTGCTGGGCTGCGAGAGACTCGTCGATGCGGGGCTCTTGTTTCTGAGAAAACTCATCACTGGCCTCGACCTTCACTCCATCCGGGAACTCTGCAAACTGGAATGTGACATCACCCCGGACGACGTTGAAAAGTTGAACAAGGATGTCATCTTCTATGAAGACAGCAAGGATCGATTATGTGAGTAACTGATTTTGTTGGTTTTTTTTGTTCACACATGGGTCAACTGTGAGTTTTTTGTGCATTCTAATTTTTTTCTGTTTGTTTGTACCTATAATAAAGTGTTCTGAGATGCAAAAAAGTAGAATGGAGTACCGCTGTAACAATTTGAAAAATCAAAATAGATCAAAAATTGCACTGCGCCTTTCTGATGTCACTAATAACAGATTCAAAATTCACTGATTGAACTTCGAGATCTAATGTAAGATGATTGGTAAACTACGAGTTAAATTACAAAATTGTCATCACTGCCAAACGTTGAGTTACTTTTCAAATGATCGCAAAATATAATAATTATGACAAATTTGGATATGTTGCACGATGTTGTTTGTTTGGCAGTAATAGGGTTCAATTCAAAGCTGTCATCAATGATTGTAAAAAACTGAAATCGTTTGTGCAAAATGGTCTATGGTTAGAGTTACTATCACTGGTGCAACTATGATGCCTTTCATTAATGCCTAAAAAAGTACACTGCTATATTATATTTATTTACAAACACCCGCCCGCACTCGCATAAGGAGCACAACAGGGGGGGAGGCCTTGCGCGCGAATGTTTATTTTTGTGACAAATTCGCGTTCATGTGCTTTGTTGCGCTCCGCAATTCTAATTTATTTGTTTTTATCGAAGGAATTTGAATAAGCATCACAGGAAGATGGATAATGTTGCGCGGTGCGCTTCATTGTGCTCCTTCATTTTCGTTCCGACCCTTGATAGCTCCTACGCGCCTTTCTCTCCCGTTGTGCTCCTTTAGTGCTCTTTATGCGAGTGCGGGCGAGGAAACAATCCCCAATAAATATGTAGATTTTTTATGCTGAGCGCAGTTACAGTGTGGCAAATTTATTGTAAATACGAAATATGATGGTAAACTGTTGGTTATAAACGTTCCACTGGAGGCGTCGTTTATTCAAAGACTGTTTTATACACCCGTTTCGGCGCGGCTTAAGCCAAGTCGCCATGGATACGCGCATGGCCAGACGCGCTTGCTTCTTACCAAGTACTTATTTTTATTAAAAAATATTTTCTACGCTAATCATGGAAGTCAAAGTATTCATTTACCTTCGACAAAAGGTTAGTTTTTAAACCAAAAGTCTGGAGCAGAATGAGTATTTTCAGTTAACTGTTCCCTTCACCCGCGAACTCAAAACAGTGACCTGGAATTACAACCGAGGCTTCATCTGTGCAGGTGGCGTGGATGGATCGGCTCGACTTTTTAAACTTCATCCTGAGAGTGGAGGTTTGGGGTTGAGAAAAAAAATTGATAAAGCTTTTTCGAGTTTTTTAGACAAGGCATCCAACAACCCATTCTACATGAACAGCCCGCTGGAAGGGCATGGCTCCACCTGTCTGTCACTTTCTGGGGCATTGGAATTTTATGTACACCTTGCCAACCTGTGTTTATTTCAGCCAGTGTCCACATAGCGCGATGGAACGAGTACTACCAAAAGCTGACCACATCCGACGACACCGGCATGATCATCGTATGGGCACCCAACCAGGACAACACGTGGTACGAGGAGATGATGAACAATCGAAATCGGTCGGTCGTTGTCGACATGAAATGGAGTCACGACGGCGAGAGGGTCGCCATTGCCTATGAGGATGGTGGGTTGGGTTATATATCGATTTTTTTATAAAATAATGAAAAAACTGTTGCGTATTTTCTAAATTTGAAGAAAAAAAACTAGCCAATAAATTTTATGAAAACATTTTTAATTCAAAAAAATTACAACTAAAAAAAATTATATTACAGGCCAAGTCATCGTCGGATCTGTGGACGGTAACCGAATATGGTCCAAGGAAGTGACCAGTAACCTGTCGTGCGTCGCCGTAGGTGATTTAAAAACTGAACGTATCTGTTTATTTTTTTAGTTTAATGCCGATAGTTCGATCCTTCTTTTGGGTCTTAGTGACGGTGATGTCGACGCTTACGATTCTAACGGGAATTTTATCGTATGTTTTTTTTTGCAAATATTTTTCAGTAACACCCTATTTTTTAAGTTCAAAGTCCCTATGTTGTGCCTCGACAACGTCGAAATTGAAGCGGCTCTTGCGACTAGTATGCTTTTTATTTAAATTAAACTGTTTGCATGATTGATCCGTTTTAGAAGACGCCAAAAAAGACCGAATTGTCTCGATGGAGTACTACGTCCCTGCCCTGAAGGCACACGATCCCGAGCCCCGTGGAGGAGTCGACAACTTCATCACGGGTCCGGATTTTTTGCCCCGGGCTGCCAAGCCGGACGCCAGTGATAAAAATTTTGTGGCGAAAGCCAAAATTTCACCGAATCGACCGCGATTTGCCATCGCGTTTTCCTTTGGCGTTTTGCAGCTCATGAAACATGAGCAGGATACTCGTGAGTTTTTTTAAGGAATATGTTTTTATGGGCGAGGTTGGGAATATTTGAGTGTGAGATACGTGTTTGAGGCACAATAGATGGGTTGTTTTTTGCGGATTAAAACAATCACAATATGAAATTTATCGTCTACAAAACTTAAAATTATAAATGCATTTTGTATTTCGACCCCTTCATATCGATATTTTCAAAAAAACATATTTTTATTAAACATCCCACCAAAACTCAAAAAACCCCCAATCACGCGTTGTCAGCATCGTAGACCACGCCAACCTGGCGACGAACCTCATCAATGATATCGATGATCGTGCGCGAAGCTTCGTGGGAATGAATGTCGCTTTGCCTGTGTCCAGCGGTGACGCGGTCGTAGACGTGGTCGGCCTCGTAGTTGAGTCCAGCCGAGTTGAAAAAGTTGAAGTGACCGCCTTCAACGGTTGGAACGGGGTACTCGATGACTTCAGGCTGGGAAGTGGGCGTCACTCCGCCGCGGTTGATGATGAGCTTGTCGGGCGCCCAGAAAATACGAGGGATCTAAAAAAATAACTGGCCTTTTTGTATAAGTTAAAAAAATTAAACTGAACCTCGAGGTAGCCATTAGAGAAGGTAACGGTAGCACTCGACGGCGAGGTGTCCTCCCCGGAGCAGAAGAGACTCGCTCGACCGCCTGAGGGGAACTGGAGGATGATCGACGTCCACAGATCCGCGCCATCTGCGTTCTTCGTTCCGACGGCCGTAATCTTGCTCGGCTTCTCCGGAAAAACAAAGTTGGCGAACTGGACGAGATAGAGTCCAATGTCGCTGAGCGGAGACGCGCCCTGGCGGACGTGAAAGCGGTTGGCCGGCAGCTGGGGGGCCGTGAAGTTGACGATGACCGACTTGAGCGAGCCGAGCTCACCCTTCTTGATCTCCTCGCGAATGCGTTGGTAGGCGGGGAAGAAACGGCTCCAGACAGCTTCCATCAGGAAAACTTTTTTCTCCTCAGCACGGGTCAGGAGCTGGTTGACTTCACGGGAGTTGACTGCGAGGGGCTTCTCGCAGAGGACCTTTTTGCCGGCATCGATAGCCTTCAGGGCGACTTTGAGGTGCTCGCTGTTGACCACACCGATGTAGACGGCGTCTGGAAGAAAATAGATGGAATAAAGGGTTAGAAGGTGTCATCAAAAAACTGCATCAATTTTTTTCGAAAAAACATTGTCTCAACACGAAAACTATCCGTTTGTCAATTAAGCGCACAATGCCAAAACCATGCTTAACAGACACTCTGCGAGCCGATTTAGGACCAAGGTGGGGAGAAGGACACATCATTTTGACACTTTCAAATGTTTTGAGTCAGAGTTGTAGGCCTTCGGGGGAAAGGTCCAAAGCCGCGATATTTTATTTTATAAAATTCGGATTCACGAGATTCGGCTTCAGAAGTGTTTTTCACAAAAAATAGTGCCCTGTGCTACGTTGGTCATAGAAATTTATGAAAAAATTAACATAAGGGTTTCTGAGGACGGCGTATCCAATGACATACTCAGAATTTTTTTTCAGTTACGGTAATTATCGGATTTTTTGATATCATACGTTTTCAAACCGCCATCATATTCGGATCTCCAACTTAAGCGGTAATTCGATAAGCCTATCTTCTTCCCCGTTGTTTTTTGTATCGGAAAAAGTAAAACGCAAAAAAAAATCGCGTGCCCAAGATTGTCATAAATTTTAATTTATGCTCCAGACTCGACACCGAAGCCCTGCGCGCAACGTGCACGCATAGTTTTGCGCTGCTGCACACGCGTATTGACCTTTATTTTTTAGGCGCATGCCTAACTTATTACAAAACCCGTTTTTAGAACCATTCAATAGGTGTTCCAAGGCGGGAAGGTGTACAGTAGTCTCACCTGTAAAATGCCTGAGGCTATTAGCCATGAACATTTTGACAAAAATGACCTATTCTATCTTTTAGAGAATTCAATTCTCTATGGTGTATAAAATTTTCAGATTTTTGCCGTTATTTTTGGATACTGTAGCTTAATTTGCCCAACATGTTCTAAATTTGACTTCAAATTAAGAGATTTTTATTTCTTAAGAGAAGCGTCGGCAGGAAAATGAAGGTTAAACTTGGTGTATGTTTTTTAAATTAATGTACCGAACCCAAAAATAAAGGTCAAAATCTGAAAATTTCATACTCCATAGAGAATTGAATTCTCTTAAAGATAGATTAGGTCATTTTTGTTAAAATGTTCATGGCTAATAGCCTCGGGCATTTTACAGGTGAAGCTTGGAAAAAAGACTACTGTACACCTTCCCGCCTTGGCACACCTATTGAATGGTTCCAAAAACGATTTTTATAATAAGTTAGGCATGTGTCTAAAAAATAAAGGTCAATACGCGTGTGCAGCAGCGCAAAATCATGCATGCACGTTGCGCGCAGGGCTTCGGTGCGGAGTCTGGAGCATAAATTAAAATTTATGATAACCTTGGGCACGCGATTTTTTTTCGTGTTTTACATTTTTCGATACAAAAAACAACGGGGAAGATGATAGGCTTATCGAATTACCGCTTAAGTTGGAGATCCGAATATGATGGCGGTTTGAAAACGTATGATATCAAAAAATCGATAATTACCGTAACTGAAAAAAAATTCTGAGTATGTCATTGGATCCGCCGTCCTCAGAAACCCTTATGTTAATTTTTTCATAAATTTCTATGACCAACGTAGCACAGGGCACTATTTTTTGTGAAAAACACTTCTGAAGCCGAATCTCGTGAATCCGAATTTTATAAAATAAAATATCGCGGCTTTGGACCTTTCCCCCGAAGGCCTACAACTCTGACTCAAAACATTTGAAAGTGTCAAAATGATGTGTCCTTCTCCCCACCTTGGTCCTAAATCGGCTCGCAGAGTGTCTGTTAATCGTTGGTAGTTTTGGCACATATCGCCAGTACAACATTTTTTGAACGTAATTTATATTTCTTCATCTCAAAACATTTAAAAAAATACTTACCAACATCACTCTGTGCCAGAAGTTCATCATACGAGCCGAAAACTTTGGTCTCGGGGGCGAGCTGCAGCTTGGTACGAAAAGCGGTAGCCCGATCGACGCTCGAAGCTCCGAGAGCCACGACCTTGTGCGGACGCTTGGCGGCACGAAGCGAAGTGACGAAATCTGAGCTGATATTTCCACAGCCGAGGATTCCCCATCGAAGAACAGCCGTCATCTTTTTTATCTTCTTTGTCGTCGAATGTAGCGCAATGTGTACAAAATATATGTGCACGGAAAAACACAACAACCAACCGAGTGACTAAAGCAAACGCTATTTATACGCGGACGTTAGTTGTGTGTTGTGGTGCTTTGTATTGCCCCGAAGGGGCGGGGTGTATTTTCTCTATTCTATATGTACTTTTTTGTTTTTTTTGGCTATGTATGCCCTATAACCCATGGTTCATAGATGACAGGGGGCAGCGAAACAATATTTGTGATTTTAAAAACAAATGAACGGAAATCTGTTTTTAAAAGTCAAGGGCAAGGAACGTGGTGAAATAACTGCTACCTGAAAGTACTTTTTTTAAATAATATTTTGTAGTTATTTTTTTATTGATGAAAGGAACAACGATCGCAAACATGTTTCTTTAGTGCCTGATTTTTTGAAAACTCAGCAGTTTTTCTTTTTATGAGCAATTTTCCGTGAATTAACGCAGGCTACGCGAACGATAAGATTTTCAAGGTTATTTGGTGCTCTTTGTCACGACTGTGGCCAGACAGGGCAAAGTAAGCAAAGATCACACAGCAACAGCCCAGCAGACGATAAGCACGTGCAATTTTGCTATAAATGCACTTCAATTTTTTTTGTTGTCAAAAATAAACATGTATGTTGTGCTGTAGGATGTTTTCGTTGTCACCACATGCAATCAACGGGGAAGGATACGTCATTTGTAAATGCACTTACCACAGGGAAACTGACGTATAATATTTTAGATGGAGAGAGAACACGTTTAGGGGTACAAAAAACACTAAATAGAGCAAAGTTGCAAAATATGAAGAAAAAAACATTTCACACTACATAAATTTTAGAACCGATTGTAATCCGCGAACGCAACACACTCTTCAAACAAGTCAGTTGGTCTCCGGATGGCACATACCTCGCCGTCGGCGCCCTGGTCAACAACCGGAACAATGAATCTAATAACGTTATGTTTTTGATGTCGGCTTACGGCGAGAAATACCAAGCGCTTATGCTGCCCAAATTTAACTTCAACTGCTTTGCTTGGAAAGGGGACGGGTTGTCGATTGGATGCGGCATCGATAACAACCTCTATCTGGCCACCATAAAACCGAGATACAAGTGGGCGTACTGTAACAAAACTGTAATCTACTGCTATGAACAACTGAATGAAATCGAGGATATTCTCGTTTTTTATGAAACTAAGATGGACGAAAAGTACTCCAAGCCTCTCATTGGCATGCTGAATATCGATGCTTGGGGGGATTATTGCGTGCTTGGCATCCATACCAACGAGGTGGGTGGTCCCTATCTTCTGCAAATCTGCAACAGCATTGGCACGCCGGTAGATCAAC
The DNA here is from genome assembly GCA_963969345.1 of Turbatrix aceti. Classification (NCBI taxonomy): domain Eukaryota; kingdom Metazoa; phylum Nematoda; class Chromadorea; order Rhabditida; family Panagrolaimidae; genus Turbatrix; species Turbatrix aceti. The sequence goes on from OZ017768.1 coordinate 10,836,272, forward strand.
AGCTTATTTCTGTGAAGCCAACTTACCTAGCTATGGACGGAAATGTGGTGGTGGCGGCGAGCAAGGAAAACTTTGTGGTCTGGCACTACACGGTGCCTCGCATGACGACACTCGACGCTTACAGACCAGCATCTAACGATCCATCGGTTGTGAAGGAATGGTAAGTTGTTGTTGTTTGTTTTTGAAAATTGAGTTTTGAAAAACAACTGCTGAAGAAAATAATTTGTAAATCATTTGTTGAAACAGCCGCGGGCTATGCAGGTGGCCAATGCTAGCTGAGGCCCTATTTTTATGACTCCGTGGCGCAACGGTAGCGCGTCTGACTCCAGATCAGAAGGTTGCGTGTTCAAATCACGTCGGGGTCAATACACTTTTTTAAATTTTAACTGGCATTTGGGCCACTTTAATCATCCAATTTATTTTTTTGAATTTTGTAAACTTTCTGTGAAAAGTTTATGTTGTTTTTTAGCAATCTGTTAAAGATGGCCTTTTTTTAGCCAAGTCTACAACATCGACTACGTCAAGGAAAACGCACGTCCTTCAACCTCCCGAACATCTGGATTTGGGGCGCCAAAAGCAACCGATTATATAAAATCTGTTTGCGTGGGTGCTACTTTTTTTCTTGTAGTAAGCTTTTTTAACTGAAAAACGATTTTTAATGGTACTATTCTTTTTGACTTAAAAAAATTGTTTAGTCCAGAGAAAGTGGCGCCCTCCACAAATACTCCCTCCCAGAAGTCACGCTTCTGCAACGTCATCAATTGGGCTACGCCGCAGAACGCATGTGCCTGAACTGCGCAAGCAACAGACTGGCCGTTATCACGACGACAAATACGTTCAAGCTTTTTGACATTCGGGATAATTCAACCCAGGTTGTACCCAATTTCGAACGAAAAGATGTCTGGGATATGAAATGGGATTCTGACAAGGAAGACGCCATTGCCATCATGGAAAAGAGCCGACTTCACATTATTCAGGGCACGACGGGAGAGGATCCGGTACCGAACAACGGGTACATTTGCTCGTTCAAAGATCTCGTTGTAAGGACCATTGAGATGCAGACGGTGTACCAGAATCCGGACACCATCAATGCAAGTCTCATTGTTGATATCGAGGTCAAGGTTGGTTATCTTATATTTTTTTTGTAAAAAACTGTTTGTCTTCAGACTTTGCGAAAAGCAAAACAGTTGTTAGACGCCGGACAACTCAGCGAAGCTTGCGTTTTCATAGAAAAAAACAGTCACCCCAAGCTCTGGAGCCTTCTTGCCCAGGTAGCAATGCTGAACCTAGATTTTCAAACTGCGGAGACTGCCTTTGTCCGTCTTCGGCACTACGGCGGATTGTGCTTTGTCAAACGACTCCACACCATTCAATCTGACGCCTTGCAAAAAGCAGAAGTTCTTATCTTTTACGGTGATCTGGACGCCGCTGAAAAAATCTACCTCGAAAATGACCGTCGTGACCTGGCCATTGACATGCGACGCCGGATGCACGATTGGCGTCGGATTTTGACACTCCTCCAACAGTCGGGCGCCAACAGCAACGATGCAATGATGATCGAGGCTTGGCGCCACGTTGGTGATTACTACGCGGAACGGCAAAAATGGGCTCTCGCAGCCAAGCACTACAATACTGGACGGCACTTTGCACAGGCTGTGGATTGTTACATCAAGCTCGACGATTACAACAACATGATAAAATTGTCAGCGCAGTTGCCGGAGGGGCATGAAGTACTGTTGAGACTCGCAGAGCATTTTGCGGACTCAGGACTGTGCGAGAATGCCGTTGAGTGCTTTATCAAGGTAAACTGAAGTTCTGATTTCTGGTGAATAAATGAAAAAATGTTTTTAGTCCGACAAAATTGAAAACGCCTTGGACACCTGCATCCGGCTTAACCAGTGGGGAATGGCGGTCGAATTGTCAAAGAAGTACCACCTCAAAGACGTCGAAGGCCTTCTTAGCAAGTACGCATCCGAGCTTACAGGCAACAAGGAAAAGACCCTTGCTGCCGTCCAACTTTTTCGGAAAGCAGGAAAATATCTCCAAGCGGCAAGGCAGATTTTTGAAGTTTGTTTTGTTTTGTAAAACTGCTATTAAAACTTTCGTGTTTCAAGATCGCAGCGGAAGAATCCATCCATGCTACTGCACTTCGTCTCAAGAAACTCTACGTTTTGGGAGCAGTTTTAGTCGAACAGTACCGAGAAGAAGGAAAAAAGAAAGCAGGTGGCGAGGGTAAAACGAGTGCCACCGCTGCGCTTGATGGAATGCTGGAGGAAGACAGAAAACTTTCGTTGGCCGATTCTAAACTGATTGATTCGGCTTGGCGGGGCGCTGAGGCCTGGCACTTTTACATGCTGACCCACAAACAACTTTTTGAAAAACAATACGACAAGGCTGTCAAGACATGCCTAGTTGTCTGTGAATATGAGGATTTTGTAGATCCCTTTGAGTCTTCTTGCTTGCTGGGTGGGGGACAAAAAACTGCCTAATCAGTCATTATGTTGTTGCATTTTTAGCTCTAACAAGCGTGCACGCTGGACAATACCAAATCTGCAGCAAGGCTTTCATGAAGATTGCCGCTCTCTCATCTGTGCCTCCGGAAACAAAGGAAATGTACAACAACTTGGCGATGCAGATTTTTCTTGAGTATGTTTGCCAAAAACATATGCAAATGTAAACTGTCAAGTTTGCAAGCTCTTCAGGCACCAACCCTATGACACTCGGGACCAGAAAGTTGAATGCACATCATGTCAGATGGCAATTCCGGATTGTTCACTGGTTTGCCCAAATCCAAATTGCAATTCTCGGTTCCCGACATGCATTGCATCGGGCAGGCCACTGCTAGACTACCAGTTCTGGCTGTGCCCAAACTGCAAGCACCGGGCGTATGAAAGTGAAATGCAGAGATTTAAATACTGTCCTTTGTGCCACTTTGAAATTTGAGTATTCGATAACTGTACAGAATAATAATACATCAGAAAGCAATGTCTTATTTGCACTTATTTTGCACGTACACATAAGCATTGATTAATTATGGTTGCCTACGGAAAAGAAATCGCAAACACCTGGCTCGCTTTTTGTTATTAAAAACTGGAAGGACTATAGTTTTCTAAAAGCAGATACATTTCTTTTTATGTTAGATTACAACACCTTTACTATTTTTTTATCCAGATAAAAAACATGAAATTATTTACTGTTTCTAAAGCTAAAATGATCTTACTGATCGTATATGCACAAAGCATTATTTTTCCTAGAGCATTATCCGTCCCAACGTGTCCTCCTAAATTTGACTTCAACGCTACCATCGACGACGTTTCGAAGTGCTACGCCAATGTTCCCATACCAGGAAAAGGGTTGGAGCGATGTATATTTGCAACAGAGTGTCAGTTTCTTCACAACGATTCAATACCCGTGGTTATCAAATCTGAGGTCGAAAACCAAGTTCTTTGTATGTCTTTCTTGTGTTTAAATGTATTTTTAAATTTAAAAATATTTTTGTACGGAAATTTTTTTGTTACAGATGATCAATACAGAAGCCTTCCCCCAGCTTTTATAGGATTGTATGTTCCATGCGGCAAACAATCAGATGGCACAAGCAGATACTTTGAATGGATCGATGGATCGCCTTTAACCATAAATCATCTCAGAATCGATAATACTCAAAATTTTGCAACGCTTGGGTTTTTCAGGGCGGGGCCTTACTGGGATGACGCCGACGCAGGTCATCCGGTGGTATCGACAAACGTATTGTGCCAAATTGTTTTGGATTCTTCAAAAAATACAAATTTTTATTCTGTCAATAATACAGAACTTACAGTAATGGGGGCCAAAGCTGGGAAGGCACAAGTTAACGGGGTAAATACGGTGAGGCAGGGGACTTTTTTACAGCACCTATATTTTATTTCAGCAGTGCTGTCGTATGAAATTTTTTAAACAAAAAATATATGTCAATTCTAATTCCAGTCACTAAAAAGTTTTAACTGTTGAATCCAAGATGTGCTTACGCTACTCAAAACAATTGAAAAAAATCAACAGATTCTTAAAAACATGTATTTTTGACCGCAGTATTTTCCAATTTATTGTCAATTGTATTGTATTTTTTTTCAGAATCCAATAAAACTTGACAGCTTGTGTTGGATGGGTTTGTAATCTCTTTAGCATCTTTTCAGTAGGGTATGCCTTTCTTGGAATATTGCATTGTTGCAAGAGCACTGGAGTGGCTTACTCTGATGTGAGATTCATTGCTAGCTGAGATTCATCAACCCACGCTTGTACCATACATCGATTTGTTGCACGGAATGTACAATCATACGTTGTTGCATTGGAAGTATTGTCCAACTTCAAAAGTAAAATTAATTTTTGATGAGTTTGATAAACATATATAAAACGGACATCCGATTCTCAAAAAATTCTTCAACGAATGAAATTGTCAAGCACAAACATAGGAAAACAGATGTTTCTGCTCAAGAGCGGGCAGCGCGGACAAATGCAGTAAGCGATGCAGTTATAAATGATCACGCTCAAAATACATGTTACCACTATACCAAGTAATAATTGATATAGAGAAAAATGCTTCAACACAGAAAAAGAAATAAACACCTGGTTGGCTGTATTTTCGACACGAACAACTTGCTTTGTCTATGCAGTTAAATATCTGGCTGTCGATATTAATAAGATTTTTTATAACGCTCAAAAATGAAAACATTAACGTTGATCATATTCTTTCAAAGTGGACGACTAATTCTTTTTGTTTTTTCTGTTCCCATTTGTCCCCCAAAATTTGACTTCAATGCTACGATCGACGACGTGTCCAAGTGTTACGCAAATGTTCACATGCCAAAGGACAGGCTTGATCGATGCGCCTTTCCGTGGGAATGCCATTTCCTTCACAACGATTCCATTCCGGTCGTCATTCAATCTGATATTGAAAATCAAGTTCTTTGTAAGGTTTTTTATCTACAAAATAAATGTTTTTTGATATAATTTTAGTTGATCATTACATTGATTATCCTCCGGCATATATAGGTTTGTTTGTTCCTTGCGACAAGTGGATGGATAATTCGACCGAAAATTTTGAATGGGTAGACGGATCTCCTCTCAAAATAGACCACACCAAAATTGAGACGAATGCCATGCTGGCCACGCTTGGACACTATTCCGAACCTTACTGGAATGTGAACAATGGAATTATTCCGAACGAGGCAACAAACATTCTATGTCAAGTTTTATTAGATTCTAGCGAAAACACTAATTTTTATGACACAAGTAATATAGAAGTGGATGAAATTAAAGATTACGCAATAGTCATAGAACCGAAACCGGAATCCGAAGCTTCTTCTGAGTTTTTTTCACCGTACCTGTATGTTATCTGTCATGCATTTTTGCACGTCATTTTATAGACTATCTTTGTTCTGATATATAATAAGTCCTCTCATGACGCTATTTATTTGTTCGTATCTGTTGTGTTAAAATTGTACATGATTTTATGTTCATGCAATAAAATTTTTGTTGTTTTCCGTATTATGCAGCTTGCGTGCATTTGTATTAATCGGTGCGCGTATTGTCGAAACCGTTACTTTTTATATTTATTATTAACCTCGAAAAAAATAACGCTTTATTTTGAATAAATTATAGTGAATATACATTTACATTTTACATTCACACTTATTACTCTTTCTATTTATTTATTTTTTTATTTACTGGCCTTCTCAATGGTTAGCACCACATTACGTACAATATCATAATGCGATTCCATAAGACGTCTCATCACAAAAATTAGAAATAGTGAAGAGTGTTGGGATTACACGAAGAGGGCGCCGTCAATCGTAGCTACGATTATTTACTATGTTTATACTTTATTTACGATAAATGTGAATTACTGCGGATAAAAAACCACATATAAAGAAAACCAAAAACAAGTAGACACCAACAGGTATAGATTTCACAATGCGTTTTACAGGGTTGGAAGACGGTTTGGAAAGCAAAACTGTCAACCAACTGTTGTCAAATAATTTATCTCTCCAATTTTTTAAAAGAACAAATGGTGCAATTAGCGATATCATTGCCAAATTTCGAGTTAAAATTTGTAAATACATTACTAATCTCAGCACTACAATCGACATCTGATGCCTGTAGTAGTTCTCACCACATGCAAGAAAATTAAACACGGAATAAAACAATACAAAAATTATAGTCTGTATAAGAAGCCTGTTTTCAGCATTTCTTCGTTCTTGTGAAACCTGTTGCAAGTTTTTTGAACGAAAACGACTGGCTAAGCCGGCTGATAAGCAGAAAATTATTGAAAGTACCGTACCAAACATTGATAGAACGAATCCTGCAAAATGTGTCCAGGGCACAAGATGTTGATATTCCACTTCGTTGCAGTGACCATCAAAATAACAAAGTAGATACAAAATGAGCGGTAATATTACAAAAATAGGATAGATAAACATAATAATAATATATAATACTGTAAAAGTCTTGCTCCATAGAGTACTCATTCGGCGCCACAGAATAATTGCTGAAATGTTTTTTAAACGTATTATATTTTTTGGCACAAAAAATGCAAAAAATCTATATACCTGTGAATCTGTTAAACGACATAATCATAAACCAAACAGCATTCAATATATTTTTATGAAACGTAAATAAATGTGCAATTATTAATGCAAGATATACCGTGTAAGTTCTGTACCAAAAAGAAACTGCGAATTGTATAATGCAAACAAAAATGTTATACGAAATGCCAGTTATGAGAACGGCAAAATACGACGATCTTATTGTATTATTTTTTGAACAAGTTTTTTTCAGCATAAAAAACAAAACAAAAGTCATTAGAAAATTGCAGCATATTTCAATGCCAAACATAAAATTATACAAATATACATTCAAGTGGTGCAACAGAGGTGAATATAATTCAAGTTCCTGCTCTTCGGAATTGAAATTCATTCTTGCGTCCAACAGCAAGTCAGAATCATCTTTGACTGTTCCATTATTTTCCCAGTCTGTCACAAGTATATTTTCTGATGAATAGATGAATGTGTTTTTGTTAGAGTCCAGCAAAAGCTGGCACATAATATTCTGTGCGACGGAAGAAGAAAATCCATTATTGTCATCCCAGTAGGGCTTAGTGGAGTCATATCCTGTCATTGCGAATGCACCGGTGCCGTCGAATCTGAGATGATTGACAGTAAGAGGAGATCCGTCGATCCACTCAAAGTTTGTGCTGATCAACGATGTGTTACATGGAACATACAAGCCTATGTACGCTGGCCAGTTGAAGTATACCTTGTAGAAATATCGAACTGAAACTGAATTATTATTTTTTAAATAATTTCGCATAAAACATACAAAGAACTTCATTTTCAATTTCGGATTGGATAACCACGGGAATCGATTCATTGTGAAGAAACTGGCATGCAGAAGGAAAGCTGCAGCGATCCAAATGCGTTTTAGGCATTTGAATATTGACGTAGCACTTGGAAACGTTGTTTATGGTGGCATTGAAATAAAACTCCGGTGGACACGTTGAAACTGACAAGACAATCGGAAACCGCGAAAAATGTACGCACAACGTACAAATCAAACTCAGCAACCGCATTTTGCTGCGTAAGGTATTTTTGAATAATTTTCACTACATAAACATTAATCAAAAACAAGGGGTGTTATTCTTATGTATTTTTTGCAGATCTGCAGATTTGCAGCTGCTATCTTTGGCTTCTGAACTTCGTGTCTTGTAAACAGTGTCAAGGCTCAGCTTGTGTGTAAACCTTATTTGCGATGTCTAACGTAACTTGAATACAATAAAAAATTTTTAAATTAGATTTTATTTTTCCATGTTTTACATTTCTCATTGAAAATGGCAATTCGGACGTTGCCAAATATTCCAATTTCCGTTGAATGATGCCGAGAACATAGAATATATTTACGTCGTAATTTTTGTTAACACCGTTGTTGCATCGGATTGACGTTTTTTGACTAACTTTATTTTCGCCGCCAATAAATCAGCATGATATACGTGATTGGCTCATAAAAATTGCAATAAATGCATTTCTGGTTAATTATCAAAGTTACTGGATCCCATGCTTGTCTTCATCTAATTCAAACTTTATGGTGTATTTATTACGTCTGTGACACGTAGTCTACAACACTTTTTTATTGATCACAATTTTTTTAGAAATATTGGGATTTTTTGAATTTCTGCTAAAATTTTTATCCTAGCTGCATGTATCAATGTTTAGCAGATTTATGCGCACTCTTTATTAATCGTACCTAAAAGCAGCAGAACTTTCGGTAATGCGGCAGAAAAATAAAAGCTTTACACACTTTTTTTCGTCCAATCTTCCCTAAAACAAGAACTCGTAAATTCTTCGTTTCTTTTTATTTAACTCGGTCACTTATACATACAACCAAATATTTTCTATGCCTATAAACTCAATTTTTTTAGTCCGTTGACCGCAAGACGTTTAATTCCGTCACGCGATGTGCACTCGATTGACACCTTTCGTTGCCACTACCAATGACCTTCTAAAGACTTTTCTTACATTAGACCGCAGAGACAAACCTAAAGGAAGAGTCCCACGCCTGCTGCCGGGTTACTCAATCGACCCGGCAGTCAGCCTTTCGATTGCGTTGATATTAGGTCATCGCGTTTATGATGTGTACAAATCCGCGCAGCGTGTCTCTACAGATTGATTGCTTGAAAGGCGGTAGGCAGTAATTTGTTACCAAACTTTAGCAAAAATAGTTGATTTACTGTTGTATAAAAATTGGTATTCAAACTTTTTCAATGAAAAAAAGTACAATTTTGGGGGAATTTGGTGCCCAATTAATTATTTTATTACAATAAATGGCATCTTTCATTACCTTAATTTTTTTCTTATTGTAACTGTATTACTTCACACAAAAAAAATTAACGCCACTGTATTCCAATTAACTGAAGCCCGTCACTGGTTTATTTTCATTGTCATATACTCCCTGTTTTCATCAATGACCCCTCAGGCGTCTGAATTCACCCATGGTCATGACCGTGATCGACCGGAATGGAATAAATGACAGACGCAAGCTGCTGGGTAGTAAAAAAATTGGGATTTTTAGATTTTATTCAAGTCGAGCATATGACGTTTATGCGTAGTGTGAGAAAGTAGAGCGTTAACATTGGAAGGCATACATTTGACCCGAGGGGTGCGCGACCAATCTGATCCATCCGCAATTTTAGCCGGTTAATTTTTTTTAGTCGACGTGATTCTCTAAACAGGGCAATGGTTTTTGTTCAACTGAATTATTATGGTTTCTAGGAGTTTTACAATGGTACTATAGCAACTTTTATTCACATTGAATTATTTTTCACTAATTTTAGTGAGTTGAAATTTATTTTGTTAAAAGACTGACAAAAAAAGCTTTGCAGATGCCATCTCCCCTGACAGCGGTGGCCCACTGTGCCACCGTAGACGCACTCTACACTTCGTCCAAAACTCTTCGATTGATTTTTGCACTCGAAACGGCTCTTACATTATTTGCTATTCTGTGTTTATTTTTGGTAATTTTTTTAATCATAACATGGACTATGTATTCCCCCAACATCAGGATACTTGCTGCCAACTTTTGTTTTGTACTTATTGTGGGTAACGTTTCGATTATGGTATCGTCTATCTATCATCTACACGTCATTCTTATCAGACCGGTTGAAGATCGATGCTATTGGATGTCGTTTGGTGTAAGGGATTGTAATTGTGAGTCTTTTTAACAGTTTTTTTTATGTTTGTTTTCCAATGTTTTTTTTGTTTTAAAAAATAATGATATTTTGTTTACGCTATCATTTTCAATTCAGAAAATTTGTTTACCAAAATTTTTTTAATGTATGAAAAAATCAACAATTGGTGATTTTTAGTACTCAAAAACACGACGAACTACGTTTTCTTTCTAATATACGTTTCAACGGCCATTTTTGCTATCGAACGTATCGTCAATTCTGTAACTATGCCATCACAGAAAGCAAAAAACATTATTTCAGTTATTCTTGTTGTTTTTCAGGTTTGTTTTATTCTTTTGTGCCAAATGTTAACCCTGAGTGAATCGATTGATTTTTAGTGGTCATCGCTGATTTTCGTAATCCTACGATTACCTAAATCGGCCTCCGGGGCTAATGAGGTTTTCGCCCACTGCATCCCTCATGCGCCAAATATCATTCAACTCAAGCAGTTCTTTTTTATTTTTCTTGGAATCCAAGTATTTTCCCTTGCTGTATTTACGGCACTTCAGTGCCTAAGCTGCTGGAATTTGGTTTGTTTTCATTTGTTCTATTAAAACTGCAGGATAATTTGTAGAATTCGTGTCTTGTTTTTAGCCATTGTCGACTCCCCAAAACAAAACTAATCTTAAAGTCTACCGCTCCATGTTGGACACGCAAGTCATCTTTCCTGTTGCCATGGTTTTGACTGGGTTTTTCCTAGTCAATGTTGTACTGAATCGTGATTACCTTATCACTGTACAAAATTTTGTCAACGTTGAATGGATTTCGTTCACACGTAACATCGGGTACCTGGCTTTGTGGAATGAGATACAGGCAAGTCTCGTCTCGACGAACATATTTTTTTCACAAAATTAAATTTTTAGTCTCTGACTATCCCCTTTCTCTCTCTTGTCGTCTTCGGACTCCTTATTCGCCACGCGTGGCTCGTCAACGTGATGGCAGAAGATGCGTACTACGACAAGGTCCTGACCGAGTGCGCATCTCAGTTGAAGACGTATTACGACACTCTGGAGAGACAAAAGTCCGTTAGAACTACTCCAACAACTCCAGTTGAGGCGTTGTACAGCTACGCCGTTCCTAAAAGCAAACGATATCGGATGGGACTGCAGTCCATTTCTGCCGCTTCTGACGTGACCTTGGATCCTGATGGGTATTCCAAGTGCTGACAGGTAAACAAAGAAACACATTTTTTCTGGGATTCAGTATTGCGTCAATTTCAGAACTTGGTCCTATTCTGTGTTTTTTACTCAAAAAAATCAGAAAGTTATCAGTCTCACATCGGTCAGTCATTCAAGTCAATTCAGGAAATTCCGGTGAATAAAACTGCGGTGAAGCAGCAATGACCCGGATGGTTATGCATTATTTGTGGGTGACAAATTATAAACATTTTTTATGTGCGTCTACATGTGATTGTCGATAATCAGGTCAAAGTACCAGAAAAATTAAAATTAATTATTATTATTATTATTTCACCATTACTCAGTGGTTAAATTACTCAGTGGTCAGTGGTTAAGTTAAAATTAATATAATTATTTATTAATTAAATGCCAGCCTTGAAAGCAAGGCGTTCTTCGGCAAAAGGGTCTTCTCTGTGGCCGACTGCGAAGTCCTGCCAAAAGAGTCGCGGCTGCTGCTGTACAGCATTCAATTGCGCCAAATCATCGGCGGTTAACTCAAAATTCCAAATATCAAAATTTTCTTCGATGCGTTTTTTGTGAACGGATTTTGGAATGACTGCAATGCCGTTTTGAACAAGATGCCGCAGAAGAATCTGCGGAGGTGTCTTGCCGTACTTTAAAGCCAGTTTTTTGACAAGTTCGTTTTCGAGAACCGGTGGAGCATCTGGCCACTGCATCTTGCGGCCGTTTGGCATAACAAACTTGAAGCGGGCGGGAGAGCCGAGGGGGGCATAAGCGGTCAGGGCGATATTGTGTTTAGCGCTTAATTCCTGCAAATAAAAGTCTACTTTTCAAAAAACAATCACTGTTATGCGTACTCACCTGTAACTGCTTCTGCTGAAAGTACAGGTGAAGCTCCACCTGGTGGCAATGAATCGGCACGCGGGCAATCTTGGCAACGCGTTCCACCTGCGCTGGACTGAAATTTGAAATTCCGATAGCACGTGTCAGTTTAAGGTCGTACAATCGCTCAAGACTTTTCCATATGTCTTCAACGGTCACGTCGTTCAGGGCCTCTGTCATGTCTGCGTTGAACGCCGTAGGCATGTGAGCCAGGTAGAGGTCGACATAATCAACGCCCAGTCTCTGTAACGAGCCCCTCAGAGCCGGCTCTTGATCTGCTGGAGAAAGTGTTTCCCAGCGACACTTGTTTGTGATGAAGACGTCTTCACGTTTGATCACACCTTCGGCAATCACATCGGAAAGGGCTTTGTTGACGTCATGTTCGTTCAAGTAGTATGCCGCAGTGTCGAGTAGTCGGTAACCGATACGAAGTGCATGTTTGATGGCATTGATGCCTTCGTCCTGGTTAACTGCCTGTAAATGAAAAGCGTTCACTGTGTAAAATTTTGAATTGACATGAATGAATTTCTATGAACAAAACAAAATAAAATCGATATTTTTAGGACATTACATTTTTTTAAATTCGATCACTTTTGTTTATTTCAAATTCAAAAAAAAAGTTTTTTAATTGCTTACCACGGTACCAAAGCCAAAGATTGGCATTTGGACGCCATTTAAAAAAGTCAGGCAAGGTACTTTTGGAACCATTTTCGAGACTTTAAATATAATAACAAATAAATGAAAAACTGTGTTTTAAGAAGTATTTAAGCTGAAATCCAGGATGCAAAGAGAAGAACATTGAGTTTGTTCTACACTACAAAAACAAGACAGAAAGACAGAAAAAGGGTAAACACAATGGGCGGTCGGAAAAATTTGTGATCACTGAATTGTTTTGATCGCTGTTATCGTTAACAATACAGAGGGTAGAAATAAAACACAAACATCGTTTGCTAATTTATTTGTTTCATTTATATCTGCAAAACAACAAAAACGAATTTTAAAAGACAGAAAACTAAAAAACAACAAACAAGCAAGCAAAGCAATGCGAAAAACAAAATTATTGGTCTAAACTTTGCGTTCTTGTTTTTCACGTGTATCTCAATGTTATAGAAAACAACGGCGTGAGAGAAAAAAAAATCAAATTAAGAAAAAAATTTTGAATGACACTGCTGTTTTCGGTGCCAAAAATCCAAAAATGGAAAACGCCATTTTGTTTTTTAACGTGCGTTATGACGCATTGATGCTGCGGCATGCCGCTATATGGATTGCTGCAGAAACATTGCAAGAGGTCGACGAACTACACGACGCGCTTGCAACGGCGAAGTGTGAAGTGTTGGTTTCATTCAAAACATGCGTACCCATTTTTCGATGAGCAACCCTGGCCCTTGGTTCTTCATACCGATAAGCACCCGCCTTGCAAAGACAACTTAGCTGTTCGAAATATGCTCGAAATGATAAATCGTCTTGTATGGTCGTTTTGACTTTATTGAATAAATTGAACGCAGAAAAGATCTTACAATGGTGCACACTTACAAAATTAAAAATGAGATCAGTGCAAAATAAACACAAAATGTTATGCTTCTTGACAAGTTTTTAGTTTTTTAGGTTCTTTTACTCAAAGGAAACGAGCGTTACGTTCTTTCATTTGCTTTGAAAGCTTGGTGCATGGGCATCTGAGCCAGTGTTTTTGCCTCTAGAAGCAGATTCGGAGGCGTCTCCGAAGGCATTGAGGACAATGCTTACAAGTTGCCGACAAGCAAGCAGTTAAAATTTGTTTTAATCAACTAATCTCATGTTTTAACCCATTTGCATCCCTGTTACCAAATCTTATATTTTCTCGTGAACAACAGATGGCGACTTTTTCTACGCCTGTCTGCTTTTCTTTGTTGTCAGCGACCTGATTTTGACGATGCTCGAAAGAGAAGCCAAATCTCGACTCGCGATCTTACCCACCTCGGAACTCCCTCTCTTTTTACGCTCACTCACTTCGCGCACCCGCGTTCCTCGATCTAGGTCGATCGTTGTGAACCTCCTTGATGGCAAGTCCTGATAGTGAGGACGTAACACTCGACGCTTATCGCTCACATACCAACTCCTATTTTCCTTCATGCATAAACAGATCGCTGCCGGCAATTTTGTGATTTTGACATGATTTGAAGTAATTCATCCTCTATTTGACTCGATTCAATTCTATGATGAAAGATGGAACGCGACCGTATTCGGGTCTCGGTTAGGATTGTTAGACTTTTTGATGGCTCTGCCGGTTGTTTTCGAATTCTTGTTCTTTTTGATAGTCTTGCTAAAATTCATTTTCTTAGCGAAAATTTATTGAAACTAAGAAAATGACTGAAAAACATTTTTCACCCCTGACTTGGTTAAGCTAACGTCTGATAACCGGCGTGCATCTTCGGAGTGATTGTTCGTTCCCTTCGCTTTCGCTTTTGCGTGGCTCACTGACGACAATGCTTGTTCAATCACCGGCCGCTTATCAGTAAGACGAGAGGTCGACGTGAAGCCGACCTTCTTTGTTCTTGCACGCGTGTTCAAACTCTTGCTACCCTGCCTAATCTTACGTGAATACGAGGAATTATGCATTCTTGTCTTCGACATGCTGTAATTTCACTTATGTACATTTATATTACCGGATTCTTGAAACTTCTAGTATTTGTTTTTCATTTTTTTACATTTATGTGTATATATGATTTTAAAAAATAATTAAATTATAAGGGTTTATAATTTTTTAAGTAACTGAAAAATATTAATTTTTGATTTTTAAGATGGTCATGCCTTTCTTTGTGTATCTAAATCTATTACGCTGTTTTGCAACAAATTTGTACACTAACAAGGCTATGAGAGAGGGAGAGTGTACAAATTTCGATAGCAGATAATTTAAGCAAGTTGTTCGCGCAGTGTTGTAAGTTTCGTTTTATTAAACTGAATTTAAAAAAAATTGGTCTTTGGGATAATCACTGCTACAAACGTTGCATTTAGGTAATAATTTATCTTTCGAAAATATTAGATTTTTTATTTATTCTTCCCCTACAGTAAGAAATTGAATAATCTTTAAAAAAAAGTCACTGGTAAATATACATATTTTGTTTTAGAACACTTTAGAATCCTTAAAAATTGATAAACCATCATCTGTGTCAACTCCTCTCCAAGCTTTGGAGCTTTCCTTTTATTTTCTTCTCCATATCGATGAGGCCAAGCAACAAGAAGTCCTTTGTTGCAACTATTCTCTATTCCCCGGCAAGACCCCTTGCGTCGCTTTTTATTCACTCACTTCCAAGGTCTGAAAACATCAGAACGCAAGGAATAAAAAAATATTGTATTGCAGCGTGATCGCAACAACGACAGAAGAATAGAATAGAAAGTGAAGAGGAAGACGGAAAAACGACGTTGTCCTCGTCTTGGTGGTGTCATGAATAATGTTTACAGTCGTTGTCGAGTCACCGAGCAGTGAAAAAAGACCAGCGTTTTCGAACCTCGGTAAGAGAGGTTAGAAGGGGAAGGAGAGTGATTTGGGGTTTTTGTGGAGGGGAAAGAACGGTTGTTTTGGTGCAGATATCACTGAATGCTTTTCTTTTCAACTGAAAAATTTTTAGAAAATAATTATTTTTTAATACTACAAATTTCAAAAATTTGACTGCGTGCGCAAATGATTGTTTTTAGGCTTCACACCTTCCCGCAAAACCTGAGCTCCTTACTAATCTTGTTATTTATTATTTCGTCGCTGTTCGGTTTCCATTCGTCTCCTTCACGTGACGGATGCAGAGGTGTGTAGGTTGAACAATAAGTTCGTTCGGTGTGTTTTCCCTTTCCTTTTGCTTACCTCTTTTTTTCTCCCCTCTCCTGTTTTTCCTCTCTTGACGCACAAAAGCCAAGCCAAGCGATTCGATTCACACTCAACAAAAAAACTTTGTTTGAATCTCGAAGTGGTGACAGAGAGGGGAGGGCGCGCGTTCAGCTTGGTTCGATTCGGGGTTCTTGATGCTTTCTCGTCGGTCGACGACGCTTGCCGACGGCCTGGATGTGCAATCCGACCTTTTCCAGGAGACGGGAGGCGCAAAGAGAGGGGTAGAGGGGAGGGGACGTGATGATTGCGATTGCGATTGTTCTCTTCGTTGACACACCGCCTCACACCGGACGCGAGACGCACACACTTTCTTCGGATTTCTGGGACAAGGAAAGTCAGGAGAACACAAAAAAACAGAAGAGGGAGTTGGAGTCATAGGAGAGGTTGGTAACCTACCTCTTCGCACATTTACTATCGACTGGCATTCATCGAACTGATTTATTAGTAGGTTTTCTAAACAACCGTAAGTTTAGTTTTTTTACGAATTTTTTTACTGTTTTTTACTATAGCGACAATTTATTTGTTTGTGAAAAATCGAAAACTGATTTGTAGAAATTTATAGGCATCAAATTGTCTAAAAAATTTAACTTTCCAAAAAACTGAAACATCTTTGATAGTTCTTTGAAAAATATTGGGACTCTTGGTTAGCTTGTTCCCCGCATTTTTGTCCTTTCAGGGCTTGGCTGTCGTCATCAAGCCTCTATCGCCCTCTTCCGCGATTGTGATGCTCTTGCTCTTTTTTTGTGCTGATCGGTCACGTTTAACCCTGCGTGTCTTCTGCACACACCAGGAGTGTTGAACGCGTTGGCTTTTGTCTGGAATGTCATCATCGATGCTGATAAGGATTGGACGAATTGTCAAGGCGAGCGTTAGAGGCTTGATTGAGACAATTCCTCGACAATTCATTCTTTTTTTTCACTCGATCAAGCATCAGTTTGTTGCCTCTCCCTTTGGCTTCTTGTAAAATTTTTTTTTAAATTAAACGACAAGTTTTTGAAAATTTTAGATAAACTTGATTTTTTTAAATAAATAATTGGTTTTTTTTACTGAAGAATTAGTTCAAAGATTTTTTTGATTTTCAAATTTCAAAAACTGTACATCGAAAGAAAAAAATTACGTTTTAAGAGTTTTACTAATTATTAGCAGTTTATAACAACTTACTTTTTCTAAAAAAAATTGTATAGTATAATAACTGCGTATGCTTTTTTTAAATCGTCGTTTTTCAAATAAAACAAAAAAATGTTAACTGATGCACTTCTCAAATTTAAATTTCCCAGTTTTCCCCTCGATCACTTCTTTCATAACTCCCGAGCCGCTAGATGAACAAATAGCTTCGGTTTCTATTGCCCTCTCCGTCAAGTGATGAGGTCCACGAGGACCGTCATCTTCACCATCATCATCGACACCCTCTACAAGTCTCTATCGTTTTGTCGTCGTCATCGTCGCATGTTGATTGTTGACAACGCGGGATCACCTTTCCTCTTCCTCTTCTACTTACTTTTTTCACCTCCTGCGAGTCGCCTGCAACAGTCATTACCATCGCTGTCCAATATCCTATCTAGTAGGATGTTGAGGGGCACTTCACAGGTTTTGTATCAATTCCCCGTCTATCTTCCTTAGATTAAGGATTTACGGGGGTCTTGAGATGGTTTGGGGGGTTTGTAACTGACGATCTTAATTTTTGTGATATTGAATTTATTCGTCTCTATAGAACAACTTTAAAAATTTCAAACCAAAAGTTCACTTCTGTCTTCCGCCTTCCACGAATCATCCTGGACCCCTTTCTTCTTTTTCAGGAGCTCCTTACAATGTCAACCACCGACGTTTCGTTTTTTCTTTCTTTGTCCCGGTTCCTGCGCGTTTGACGAGTTCGTTGGGTAACTAGCGCGTCCGATTGCATATCGCCTTGCCCGGTTGATCTCTCTTTCTCACTCACTTCTCGCAACAACTGGAGGACAATGCGCAGCCCTTCCCCTTCCAGCTGCGTGGTCCTACCTATACCTACAGGCTGACTAGAGGATAGCCGGGTGCGTAACACGAAAAAGATCCCGAGATCGAGGTTGTGTTTGAAGAATTGATGAAAAGCGTGCGAAGGACTTTTGGACGAGACCGCGACGAGAAGAGACTCCGACTGTGCGAAGTTTACACGCTCGTTATCGGTCTTGTTCTCTCACTCACTTCACTCCTCACCTGAACGCGCAGCAGACAGGTGCGCGGCGCACACGGAAATGAAAAAAAATAGGGGAAGAAGGATCTGGGGTGCTTTTAAAAGATTTTTATAATTTTGAAGTTTTCTTTTGCTTTTTAAACTGTCATTTGGAAAAAAAATTATCCAACAAGTTGCGTGCAGCATGCAGTGTTGTGTGCTTGGCTTTTTGTGTTGCTGGTAGAGACAACTTTAACCAAATTTGGGAGTATCAAAGTTAGTTTTAAAAAAATTGTTTTATGGTTGTTATCCAGTCAAATTTTTATACAGCCAGACTGCTTTTAATTAATAATTTGTTTAGTACAAAAAACGAGTGACACTGTTACAAAATTAACTTATGTTAGAGCGTACTGTAGTTATTGCAGTTTTAACCAAGTCAACGTTATTTTACGCAATTGTTCAACTTATTTTTGATGTTTCGGGTTTTTTAAATATTCGTAAAAAAAGATACAGTATTTCCCAGTTTTTCATTTTTTCTATAAAACTGTTTCAAAACAATTTTTTGTTTTTTAACCGCAAAATGCACAAATCGTTGTATTTGATACAAATATTTTTTTTTTACTTTATAACAATTCTCACCGTATTACTCATAATCAAACAAAGACAACCGACGCGCAAGTAAAAAAGAATTTTGCTTGCATCGTTGTCTGATGATCGTTTGTTCTATCGCCCCATCTTTTCACTCGTTTTTTTTGATTCCGGTTGTTACGCGAATATTTTTTTGTGTACTATGTTTGCAAGTCGTAGTTTTAGTACATAGTAGTGGTTGTAAATATCAGCCCTCCCATAACGATGAGTCTCATCCCCCCTCCTGTTGCGCGCATCGTATCAAAATTCAAGAATTCTAAATTTCATCTTCATCTTTCAGGTAATTCAACAAGCAGGAATGGAGTCAACATCACACTCACACGGCCTCTCGGAGCACGAGTACATCTCCAAGCTAATCGAAGCCGTCGCCAAACGACCTGTGCTGTACAACGTCGAACTTGCAGATTACAAAAATAAAAACAAGAAGGGTGAAGGATTCAAGGAAGTACAAACCGAAATCAGAGAAGCCGGTGCCACGGAAACGCAGGTGCAAGCTATCTACAAAAAATGGATCTCAATCAAGCGAAAGTTTCGCGTTGAATATCTCCGTACAAAGGCTGACGAAGAAAATGGACGCGTTCCAACGACGACGTATCCGTACTACGAGTCGCTCAAGTTTCTGATTCCTTACTGCGAATTTTACAAAATGTATGTATTTCTAGGATTGGAGGAAAGGGAATTTAACTGACTGATTAGAAGGCGTTTTTTTTGCGACGTTAAAAATTGAAATTTTTGTTCGACTTTTGTTTCATTTCTTATTTAAATTTAAACAAAAAGTAGGCACTTTTTACATTTATTTTGTTTTCTGAAAAAAACAAGAAAAATCAAATCCTCAAATTTTTAGGTGTTCGCAAACCACAAAGCGACGAGCCAACTTCTTTGAAGAAGAATCTGACGAAGAACGAGGCTTCCCAGAGGAAGACGAATACCCCTCCCTGACGCCTCAGGCCACGCTTGACTACTTCATTCAACAACAACAAAAAAGGGCAAAACTCGAAACCCAAGTCAACGAGCTCGCTTTTGCTGCCGCGGCAATGGCAGCGGCTAACGCGACCACCAACGGCGCTCCCGTCAACGGCTCCGCAGCCTCCGACGATGCAGCCGATGAGCACGCGGCTTTCCTCGCCAACTCGACGTCGTCAGCGTCTTCCAGCTCGTCTACAACTCCGTCCAAAGCCCAGCAACAACAACATCAGCGAAAAACCCCCGGCAGTGACCTCATGGATCTTTCTGGTCGCGCGTCGTCACCAGGGCACGCTGCGGACGAATCTCAGAATGCCCTTTTTGGTCAACTTGTGGCTCGTGAGCTCGACAAGCTCCCACCGCCAACGCACAATCTCATGCGTGCGCAGATTTTGTTTCTCATCGCACAGACTTCACAAAACTTCCAGATGGGAGCCGCGCCGGCTGCGACTTCGGCTACCGATCGGCTTTTGAGCAGTCTAAATTGCTTTATGCCTTAGGATTTATTTTTTCATTTTTGTTAACTGTTGCATACTCGAATTCAGACTAAGGGAAATTATGTGGTGTTAGAAAGCGTTTTTTAAACGTCTAAAAATGGAAAACACAAAAGTTATTAAAATCACTTTTCGTTGCACGCACGTTGCATGCTGCAGATTATCTATAAATTTTTTTTTCATTTTGATAACTATAAAACTTTACACACCATACTTTTCCCAATTTCTACAGTATCAAGCTTTTATCAATTTTTTGTTAGTTTTGATGTTTTTACATAATATCCGAAATTTACACATATTTAGTACATACCTACGATACAAACATTTTTATTGTCACAGGGTTATGATTTATTTTTTTATCATCCGGCATGGTGCAATTACTTCTCCTTTTATCCTCATTCAACAAGATAAAGTTCAATACAATTATTTCCGAATTTACAAGTCCTCACTTTTTTATTCTCTTCAAAAAAAGGTCGTTCAAATAATAACAGATACAAATATTTTTTAAGAAATACAAAATTATCCTTTATTGTTCAAAAGCATGCTTTTTGTATTATCACTATTGTATTATTACGTACTCACAACATACATAACTTCTCCACACACAAACACAAACACAAGTTTTTTTATGCTCGGTGAATTTGGATACGCTTTTTTTGAAATTGTGTCTGCAATAATTTTTTATTTGACGCTGTTGTTGTTGTTGTGGTTACTGTGTTATGTAGTATTTTCAATACATTAAAAAGAAAAAAAAACAGAGAGAAAGGAATTTGTCGCTTTTAAGCTCTTTAAAAAGAGTTTTAAAAAAATGTATGTATTATTTTTAAACAATAAAAAAACAACAATATAAACCTAAAACTGTTCATATATACGTTCGTTTTTGTGCAAAAATTTTGTGAAACGTTCATGTTTGTTCACATTTTAAGGCGGATGAAGATGTCGTTGCCTCTGTTGAGCATACGCTGCCATTATGATTTCTGCTCTTGATATTCCGTGTGAAGCACTGGCTACGTGTTTATTTATCAAACGCTATCGACAGACATTTTTCAGTTTTTTTGGCCTAGGTAAATTGTCATAAAAAAATATGTGATTACAGATTTGTTTTAGGAAAAAAACTCCAATTATTACTAGGATTTGGTTCCTCAAACTTTGTTGTGCTGTCGACAGTTTCTGAATCTATAAATCATTTTTCGAACAATAGAACAATATATACCCGTCAACAACGCTTACATTAATATTTATGCATTGTTTTTTATTTTTATTTATTTCACCATTACTCAGTGGTTATTTTTATTTATTTCACCATTACTCAGTTAATTTTGGCTTTCAATAACGTGCTCGACGACAATATCGTAACATCCGCGTCAAAAACAGAAAATACGGCAAGTTTTTCGGTCTCTGACTAGATCTGTTTTTTTTAATTTTTTTTTAATTTTTTAACCGTTATTGTCACAGATTTTCCTTGTCTTTGACCCTGGCCGGAGAGAAGACCTGAAACCCTAAAGGTTTGTCCAGAAATTACGTCTTGCAAAAAAACCGCTAAAAATGACGATTTTTTTCAAAATTACGTCTTTTAGGGAGCAAGGGGTCCGGGGTGCCCCCCCTTGCAATGACGACCGATGACAGAGGGGGGGAAAGAATTCCCGATTTTGCAATGACGTAATTTTTGGACAAGCCCTAACTGGCATTTATGCAATGTACTTGGTTTGCCTTAGGCGTCAAAGGGACAGTCTGTTTACTGTTAAGAGCAGGTGAATACCTGTCAAACATATAATCAATTACTGATATCCCATACAAGGACTTTAGGACAAGTTTATGTAACTTTGCAGTTCTCTTGCACTGCTCAAATGTTGTGTATTGCTATACATACTTAGCATGTCTTTAAAATATGTAAATTACTCAGAATTAGTGCTTGACGATATCTACCATCCAAGATTATATGTTGTTTATTCCTGGTATATGAATTTTGCATTAGTAATAAACACTGCCATTGTTGGTAGGCTAATCTTTGTAATTTTAACACAATCAACTAAGGAAATGCGAGAATGCAAGTACTTTTTGCTCCACCAGATTTTAAGCAAATACACGTTAACTGCAATTTTGGCAGTCTGGAAGCCGATAATGTTCTGGCCGGTAGCACTCGGACACGGGACCGGAATTACAGCAACCGTTTTTCACATCTCTGATAAATTGTTGTTTTATGTAATGTTCATGGTGTGTTTTCAAATTATTTATTCTGATCTTTGTGTGTGTTTTCATCGTATGGCATATCTATCTCCATTTACCCCCTATGCTGTTTTATACAACGATATTGAAACAAGAATAGGATTTTTCGTAATTGTTTATTTTAGTGGTCTATCGCTTTGCATATTTCCTGCCAGTGCATTACCATTTGGTAATTACAGTTCGGCCAAATCAGTCCAAGCTCAACTATCATTTATGGATTTTTATTGGAAAAAGCATGATACTATGTTAGGTTTTGACCGCAACGAGTACATGGTAACTAGTCGTGTAATTTCTCAATGCATGGGTACATTTTTTGTGGTGGCTTTTTTTGTAACAATAAGTTGTTTATACACGCTCTATTGTCGAATTAATTGTAAAAAATACCTTTCACCGGCAACATTTAAGCAACAGGTTGGCAATTGGAAATGTTCATAAAATTAAGCAATTACCACCTTAATTGTTTTAGACACTACTGTTCAAAATACTAGTAATTCAACTTGGATGCACGGTATCTTTTTTGGTCGTACCCGGATTGATTTCTATATCGTCGTTTGCCTTAGGCGTCAAATGGACAGCTTATGCCGTATTTGCTACTTTAATAACTTCTACTTTTGGAGTTACGTTTGAATCTATATCTACGTGCTATTTCATACTGCGATATCGACAAGCGTTTTTTAGCTTTTGCGGCCTAGGTGAGTTAAAAACATTAAGCCAGAAAAATAAAACAATGTTTCATTTTTTTAGGAAAAAAGTTTCCATCATTTTTTGGATATGATGAAACAATATTCACTGTGCCTTCGACAACAGCTGAGTCAGTGCATCGAAATAAAAACAAAGTTTTGAACAATAGACTTTCTTACTCAATACGTGCGCAAGTATTAAACAAGTAAAGTATCAAAGCTAAATGTAGCATTAATTTTACTGTTCGAACGATGGTTTTGTTCTACTTTCATTTGTGTAATATTTTGAACATTGGAACTCCACTTATGTTAGCATTCATGACGACCTTTTTAAATATCACGTTGTGCGTAATAGACTGACATGAATAAATAATGATTTAGCGCTTTTTATAAAAAAATTAATAAATAACTAAATATTTATTTTTAACTAAATCAATTAACAAAATATAATTTCTGAGTTCCCATGTTCATACATGTTGATACATACATAAATACAACTCACGTTAACTCATCATAACAATTTTTGGTAAATTATTTGAAGGATATACACGTTGTTGCCTGTTGTTTATAACTATGTTAGAAAACTGATTTCCCCCATCAGAAGCTGCAGAAAACACGACGAAGTTGATTGTATTGCATCCTGATAATATTTGAAGCCCTTTTCCTGAAAAATTTCAAACACAATCAAACATGTTTGTATTGAATATACCAAGTCCGAAGAAGTGAAAAAAAGCTTGTCGATATCGAAGTATAAAGTAGCAAGTAGCTGTACATTCGACGGGAAGACACAGAGTAGAGATCATAGTTCCGGCGTAAACAACATATGAAGTCCATTTGACGCCGAACATGAACATAACAAAGCAAAATATCCCGGGTATAATCAGAAAACATATCATGCAGCCCATTTGAACTATCAATACTTTAAACAATAATTTCTAAAAGAAAAAAAATTTCTTAAAAAATGAGTGAAAGGCATACCTGTTGCTTGAAAGTTGCAGGTGTGAGATATTTCTTACAGACCAATCGACAATAGCCCATGTAAATGTAGCACGCTACTATGGCGCTTCCAAGAACAAAAAACGTTACCATACACTGTGTTATGATGTTGCTTGCTATCTTATATGTGTTACGATTAAAACCCGATACGATGTTTTCTTTCCAATAAAAATCCAGAAACGGTAGTTGACTTTGTACCTCTTGAACATTGTCACTGTCGTTAAATCGCAGCGCACTGACAGGCAGGAGACAAAGTAATAATCCACAACAGTAACAAATTATGTAACCACCGATCCTAACGGATAAATCGTTGTACACAACTGTATAAATTGAAAATGGAGATAGATTAGCAAGACGATGAGTACATACACAAAACTCGGCAAAAATAATTTGAAAGCATACCATGAATGCGACATAAAACATGTGTCTATCAGGAATATGAAAAACAGTAGCGGTAATACCAGTTCCGTGTCCCAGTGCTACTGGCCAGAATAACACTGGTTTGCATGCGGTTACAAGTACCGTCAAGGCATAAAGGCTGCAGATTTGGTGCAATAAGTAAAATTTGTATTCTCGCATTTCTTTTGTAGACTTTGTTATTACGACGTAGATAAGTCGACCAACAAATATGGTGTTAATGACAAATGATATGTAAATGAACCACGTGTATATTACGTAGAGTTTTGGATGATAGAGATCATCGAGTACCAGTTCTGAGTAATTCAGATATTTTAACATGGTTTAAAAAATTAATGTTTAACATTCAAGCATTCTAAAATATTTATTACACCTTATTTTAATTTTATTTTAAGAGGATCTACGAGCCGATTTAAGGACAAGAGGAAGGCGAAGACGCAACATTTTTATAGCTACAAATGTTTTGAGCCGCAATTGTAGGCCCCCAAAGAAAAGGTCTAAATACGGGATATTAGACTTTTCAGCTGCCGAATTCTGAAGAATTTGCTTCTGAAGTGTTTTACATAAAAATTGGTGCTATACGCTACGTTGGCCATGAAAAATTCTGAAAAAAATTGAAGACGGCGGAACCAATGACATACTCAATATTTTTTTTAAGTACGGTTATTCATAATTTTTTTATATCACAGACTTTCTAACGGCCCTCAAATCCATAATAAGGTGCAGGAGGTAATTTGACATGCTTATCTTGTTCCCGTTTTTTTCTGATTCAGGACGTCCAAAACGCAAAAAAATACCCTCCAGACTCGGTAAAAAACGCTGCAATAACTGCAAAAGTGTTACACTTGCGATGCGCACGCGATGCGCATCCTCAGAAATCCTTGTATTATTTTTTACAGAAATTTTCATGGCCAACGTAGCGCGGAGCACCAATTTTTATGAAAAACACATCAGACGCCGAATTTCCAGAATCCGGCATTTGAAAAATCTAACAAATATACAGGATTTAGACCTTTTCCCTGTGAGTTACAATTGTGGCTAGAAACATTTGAAGTTGTAAAAATGCTGTGTCCCCGATCCTAAATTGGCCTACAGAGTGACTTTTAAAACCCGAATATCAATAATGGCGCAATTGATTTACAGCAAAAACAAGTAGCAGGTGTAGAGGTATATCAGTCTACAGACTGCACTAATATTTATAACTATTTATTTATTAACATGATTTATCATTTAATTTTTATTTGTCAATATTCGCTGAATAAGTTATTCATTCAAATGATGCCGGATCGTGAACAAAAAATGTTTTGTTTTTTTATTATATGTATGTACTTTTGGCCCTGCCAATTACTAAAAATTTCAGAGTTTTCTAACAACACTGTATGGAATTCAATTTGTTTACTTTGATACACGCCCGAAACATGCTGCAAAACAAGTACAAATTACGAAGAGAATACATGACAGAAAATGAAGAGAAGAGTAAAGCTCAATCTTTGATGCCACCCCAAAAAAAATTCAATCTTTGACGCCTTAACCATTCAAATGTTTTGAACCAATCAACTGCTATTCGACGGACAGAAAGTTAATTGTTTGTGCGCTGACTACGCAAATTGCCTTTCAGAGTGTGAAGATACCTTAGACGCTGCACAAACTACCAAAAAGACTCTTTGATCATCTGGGAAAATGGAAAATGTGTTTCTCCGCATCAATTTTTTTGCCATAGAAATTTTTTTTGATTTGTTTCATGCTTATTTTTCGTGTTGATAACTTTTGATCGCCACATAGATTATGAGCTGTCTGTGTGTCGGTGTAACAAAATGAAGCATACAAGCACACACTTTGCCTAATTAATAAATACTGTGAGGTTACATAACAGAAAGTACGGTCCTTTACTGTCTGATTCAATGACGTCAGCGAGTTGCATGCTAAATTTTTTTTGGTGGGAAAAATTCTCAGCAGAACAGTATACAAGCAATTGGCATAGCATCCGCGTCGCGCAATTACGACGGCACGATCACGACAGACTGTTGCCACTCTTCAGGGATGTGCGAACCGATGAGTCGATTCGCTACGCGCTTGCCGAATGCAGCTCTGCCAATGTGTTACTGTGCCGATAAATATTTTTCCCGCCAAAAATTTGAACACACAGTTTGTTTACCGTAATGAGGTCAACATTCAAACGTTATACGATCCCTGCTTGTATTTTTACGGCCACTCTGCGCAGCTTTTGCTTGCTAACTAAATTTTTTTGGGACAGACAGACAAATGGTGTGAATGTATAAAACAGCGCATACTGGTATATTCATATTTGATCGTAAAGAAGTAGTACAAAATTCAATGCATGCTGCATACGTACAAAAATCATTAATTTAAAAATTTTTTAAAATTTATTTAAAATTTTATTAGCAGTCAAAATTTCAGCCAGATTGTTAGCTATTTTGTGAGACTGCTTTGAAGCCAGTTTCGTGCCATTTGCAGTGGTTTCAGCTCGTTTAGTCGTGCCCGGATCGATTTGATTGTCGTTCGAGTCAATCATTATTTTTCGACCCTTGGTGACGTCATTGGTGATCGGTTCTGCCCCGGCATCTGTGGCCTCTTTCTTCTTCAGCTTGCTCCCAGTCATATTGTTCATGCGGTCGGAGGAATTGCAATTCAACTGACAACGATTTGACGACGCACTACGAAATCATTCAGACGCATCATAATTTCACGTCGAAAAAAATGATTATGTTTGTCACAAGTTTTACAGGCTCACAGTTACTTATAACAAGGAACAAGGAATTTATTTATTTTATTTTTTTTTACTTTTTTTTATATTTTTTTTTCGATCAATTTTTTTACAAGAAGACATGTTCCTTCGATTAAATAAAGTCGCAGGTAGAATTTTATGTTTTATGGAGCGTACGTTAAAGCTTGTGATTAGCAGGCAAGAGGCAAAACGTTGAAATCCCGTAAATCCAAAGTTCCCTAATGTCTATCTCAGGGGTCAAACTTGCAAAAACATTACTAAAATTTTTATCAGGAACTTGTCCAACCATTGTTTTAAAGTTTTTTAAGATCAAAATCAACGGCTTGTTTGGTAAAATGCTGCTTACGGCGGTTTGGCGCTTTTCAAATTAAAAAGACCTGCGGCCAAAAACCGAAAAATAATTTTTCTTTTGACTCCTGTATCGCTGCTAAAAGGACCTCGCAAAAAATCAAAAAATTTCCGTGTATAAAAAATTCTGTATGATTTTTAATTTTGTTGAATTTTTTCTGGTTTAGGAGTTTTGCAAAAAAATGCGTGTAACAATTATTTTGTCACACTTTAGAGCGTTTTTTACCGATTTATTTGGCAGTAAAAAGTCATTTATTCTGACGCTTTTTCATGTCACTGGTTAGTTATCATAATTAGTAACAAGTCTACAAATAAAACAAAAATAAAAGACATTTTATTTAAAACCAAAATAAAAAAAATTGAGAAAATTTTTTTGCTTCGCGTGCTAGATTTGAGTTGCAGTAATTATTATGTATTTCACCACTTTTAATACCAGACCTCAGAACAAGTAGTCACCTCAATTTCGAAGGTTTCAACGTTTTATTTTTTATTCTCGATCAAGGAAAGCTGCAACCACGGGGTTAAGTGGCAATAAAATAGTGTGGTATCAGTGCTCTTCAGCGGTTAAAACCCCACTTCCGATCTTGATGTAGAAATTTTTTAGCCGAGTTTTAACACGATTTTAAAAAACAAGCTAAATTAATGATTTTTAAAAACGAGCAAAAAATAAGTTTAGAAACAATTTAGCAAAAGGATTTTTAACCGACAAAACGTAATGCCAGAACACTACTTTATTACCACTTGGCCCGGTAGTGACAGCGCTCCTTGTTTGAGAATAAAAAATTAAAACTTTAAAAAATTCACAATTCAGGTGAATTATTGTTTTTAAGATTAATTACCGGAGTTTTGTAAGCAGAGCGCCAATATTTCGCATAGAAAACCGCGAGATGTAAATGATAGCTGCCAATCAATATATTCTGAATTTTGGACTATTAGGGGAAATTAAAAAAAAAATTAAGCTACAGAAAAATTTAATTTTTTTTTCAAGTCTATTTTTTTTTGTTTTATGTGGAATGCGCGGTGCTAAAAATGTTGTAGCAACAAACTGATTTAACTGAAGATGTACCAACAAACATACTGTGTGTTGTGTATGCACGTTGTGCAAACTGATATTTGGTAAATGAGAATTTTTGAATTTGTTGAATTTTTACACGTTTTTGTTTGTTTTTTATTATCATTTTTGCACTTATTTTTATTATATTTATAGTTTTTTTGACAAAATGTTTGAAACATGTAAGATTGTTGAAGGTTTAAAAATAGACACCAGTAAATATTTTTTTTGCATGGCGGCATCAATCTGAATAGTTTATCTAACGCCAGCTTTGAGTCGTTCATGTTCTTTCGGCTTGCTCTGATTTTTTTGTCAAATTTTTTCTTGATTTGAAGCCTATTTATCAAAAATCTATCAGTTCTTTCAAGCTTCTCTGGGCGTTTTGCCGACGAGCTGTATGTCAGTCGATGCAAACACTTCATCGGAGTTCACTTTTTCAAATTATTCGATGATCGGGTAGTCGGGTTTTCTTTTTTTGAATTTTGCACGTGTCGTCGTTTTCAAAAAACAAACGAAAAATTAGTTTGAATAAAAAAACTGTTGAATCATCATGATAAAATTTATTTTTAATCAATCACATAACAAACATATTCATTTTCTAAAAACAAAAAAAAATAAATTATATTCCATCAACGAATATTACAAAAAAGCAATAAGATAATAAAAATCACAATAACATGTCTGACGTCTTGTCACACAGGCAGAAAGATAACTTTGTAAGCAAATCAAAGTCCCTCTCGAGGATGAGCCCCGGAGATGACAACAACCTGCTTGTTCCACGAACATGCCGCAGAGTGAATCCCGTCGCAACGAAATCTCCGTCCTTCTCAGAAGTAGAAAAAGCGGAAGAAAAGAAAGAGCACAAGTGAAATGCCAAGCGCGATGAGCACCTTTGTGACCAGATTTTTGTTATTCAGCTTTCGGGCATCTTCGTGGTATTTTTTGCTCATATCACGGAGGTCTGCTGCTCGGCTATCGAGGACTGAAAAAATGAGAAATATTTTAACTGTATATAAAGAAAGGTAAGAAATTATAAACTGTGTTCTTCAGAAAGTGAAAGGGTTTTTTTAACTGAAACCTTTCACTTTTTTAAACTGGAGCTTAGCCCTCTACGAAAAAATTTATAATTACAAAAATAGCAATAACCAAATAAAAAAATATAAAGCCCCTTGAAAATATGGAGAAAAAATAAAACTCACTATTGAGCGCTTCACCCCGATGCAGGACCTCGTCAATGTTGGAGACCATGATCCTCGTGACATCCTGAAGCTCGGTATTCACCGCGGTCATTGCTTGTCGATTTCGATCCAGAAACCGTCGCTTCGTCTGCTGAATGTACGGATCTGCAAACAAAACTGACTTCAGTCGTTAAATAATTGTAAACTCACCAAATTCAAGAAAATGAAAAGGCCGAACAACAGAATCCAGCTTTCCGGCATACTGACTAAGGAATTCGTTGGCAATGTCTTCAAGGTAGGCAAAAGCGATTCGTCGGGGAAATTGTTGCTCGCACAACGTCAATGCGCAGACTGAGTCCTTGATTATGTAACTGAAATTGGCTGTAGCGGTATCGTTTGAACAACTTTTCAATTCCAGATAACAAAAAAATTGTATTCGAAATCACACGAAAGTAATTTTAATCTAAAAAAAAAGTTTGATCGTATTTACAATAACAAATACCGTAGATGACAAACAAAATAACCAAAATAACGATTTTTGACCATTTTCCCAAACGTAACAAAAAAACTGTTACGTTTGGGAAAATTTTTTTCTAAATCGCTTATGAAGTAAGGTTTAGAAAAAAAAATTTTGATGTTATTCCATGTAACATTAAAATCGTTTTTACATGCATCAAAATTTTAATTCGGAGAGAGTCTCCGAATATCCCAAAAACCTACTGAAAAACGCATGGCGGCGATTCAACGGACTGCATTTGGGGTTGATTTGGCTGACAAAGCTTGCGAAAGAGCATCTTGGCCTGAGTCATGTACTTGGACGAGTTGTATTCAGGATCATCGTCGCCCTCGATGCTCGTCGAAAGGATGAGACCGTCCTTCACGCGTGCTACCAGTGTCAAGAGCATCTCGGCTACTGTGGCTACTTCGGTTCTTCACTGTTCCCGTGCCGAGTCGTCGACACAAAAAAAGCAGTCTGAAAGATGTAAAACTGTAAGAATGGAAAAATGAAACAACACGAATTTAATAAAAAATGGGACAAATTCTAATTTCAATCGATTTGTTGCCAACACGATTACAAAATAAACGGTATCACGCTGGAGAAGGAGAAAAATTCACTGGAATAAACTAAATAAGCGACGGAATAACGAACTTCTCGTTTCCGAACAACAAAAAAGACGCGTTGACGACGTGGTTTATTGCTCTGACACACTACGCCAGCGCCACGTAATGAGTAATAAAATTTTTGGACGACGTATTTTTTTGTTATGCGCGTGGATCTGTGAAAAAAAAAAGTATTAGTTTTGATGGTGTTGATGATCGTTATTTTTTTGTTATGTATTTTACGGTGTTTTCAATTCACTGACAAAATTTTTTGAAAACGTTATTGTGTGTGTGTGTGTGTTGTGTTACGATTTTTTTATAACCACCTGAATTGATTCTTCCTTTTCTATGACGTTAATTTTTCTTGGTTCATTTCGGCCAAAAGGTTTGCTTGAAGCAGAGTAAATAATTGTAAACTAACTAAACATCACACGTTTTTTTAAAGTAGATACAACATGTGTGGTTACAGAATTCCCCGAAGCTTGGCTAAAAAACATAAGATGGATATGTAGTACCTGTTGGTAATGTTAGTACTGCCTAAGAAATTGTAGATTTAGAACGACACACTTGTAGATAACTTGATGGCAAACACTGCTATCACAAAAAGCAAGCTTATCCAGCGAGCGCATGGCTCACGTTTTCTCGCAACGAAAAAATTTTGCTTCTTTTTTCCACTTTTTTCATCGACTTTATCCCGCTACGGTTTTCGTGTTTGTGTGTACTTTTTTTTATGGTTTCCTTTGCCCACTCACCTGTTTATCAGACTGTTAATCATAACACGCCATCGACTGCTTTTTGGTGCATCGCGTGTCACTCTTCCGATCTTTTGACTGCATTTTTTTAAGAAGCAGAAATGGTGTCCTCTAACGAGAGTTTTTATAGTTAACCGGGCTTCATTGTAGGACGACGGCTGAGCATGTCGTTGGCAAACGGTGGATCTGTGAATGTGTCGGAGCCAATTGACAAGCTTATCCTGAAGCTCAATCGTATCCTCCACGAGTACGTTGAAAATGAAGATCATTTGCCGGAACTGAGTCGGCAGATTCTGGATTGTGTCAATGTTGCTTCGTCACCTGAACGGGAACATCTGACGCCTGAGCCGACTTTTGATCTAGGTGAAGGTTGGTTAAGATTTTTTGGATGGGGTATAAAACTGGGTGTTTATTGAATGCGAGAATTAATTTTAAACTGGAACGGTTTTTTAACATTTTTACCTTCAGACGCCTCATCTTCGCAGCCCTCGCCTTCGCAGTCTTCAGAGGACGTGACTACCCTCGGCGACGTCTCCTCTGACCCCTCCGAGCTGACATCCGACGAATCGGATGTCCTCCGACTGCTCCAAATCGGTAAACTGAAACACCGTGAGCTTGAGAAGCGGATCAAACCCGCCCGGGCGGTTGCCATTCGTCGGAGGTACATCGAAGGCGAAGCCAGCGTTTCACTGGACGACATGCCTTTTGTTGACTACGATTACGCCCTCGTCAACGGCGCGTGCTGTGAAAACCCGATCGGGTTCATGCCTATTCCCGTAGGCGTCGCCGGACCGCTGACGATCAACGGCGAACAACTGTACATCCCGCTTGCGACGACCGAAGGCGCTCTCGTGGCCAGCATCAATCGGGGATGCAAGGTCATCAGTGAAAATGGCGGCGTTGTCAGCGTCGTCGTCAAGGATGGCATGACGAGGGCTCCTGTCATTGCTTTTGAGAGGCTCGAGGATGCTGTGTGAGTTTTTGAGGGGCGGACGGTTTAGGGGTAGAGAAACTTGTTCGACAGAAAAAAACAATTGTGGGAAAACTTTTATGTAAAGTATTTTAGCACTTTTAAGTTAAAAAAAACTGGTGTTTTGTTTGTAATACTTGTTGTTTTTAGGCCTCACAGACACGTATTTGGTCAATATTTAACTGAATATTCGATTGTTTCAGGTCTCTCTACAAGTGGATAGGCGTCGAAGAAAACTTCCTCCGCCTCAAAAAAGCCTTCGAAGACACGTCCAACTACGCTCGTCTCCAACACATTAGGCCGAACATCGAGGGCAAATACGTCTACCTCCGCTTCGTAGCCACAACCGGCGACGCGATGGGCATGAACATGGTCTCCAAGGGCGTGCAGGCGTCGATGAAGCTCGTCAAGGAGGCCCACCCCCGGGGCAAGGTCCTGGCGCTCTCCGGCAACCAATGCGTCGACAAAAAAGCCGCCGGGATCAACTGGATCGACGGTCGGGGCAAGAGCGTCATCGCTTCGACCACGATCAAGGCTTCGGTCGTCGAACAGCAGCTCAAGACCACCGTGGATACGATGGTCGACCTTGCACGGGCCAAGTTTCTCGTCGGGACGTCGACTGTCATGACAATCGGGGGGTGGAATGCCCAGGCGGCCAATATCGTCGCTGCTATCTTCCTGGCCACCGGACAGGACGCCGCCCAGGTGGTCAGCTCGGCGATGTGTCTGACGCAGATGGACAAGACGTCTTCCGGAGACCTGGACGTCACGTGCACGATGAAGTGCCTGGAAGTGGGAACTGTCGGTGGAGGAACGATTCTCGCCCCTCAAAAAGCTGCACTCCAGATGCTCAAGTGCTGTGGGTCCAATGTTCAGCAGCCAGGTGAAAATTCCGGACGACTGGCGAGGATCATCGCTGCCGCGGTCGTTGCGGGCGAGGTTTCGTTGACTGCTGCTCTGCTGACCGATGACCTGGTCAAGAGTCACATGATTATGAACAGGTTGGTTTTTAACTGACTCAAAGATGTTTTTTTAACTGTGCGTGTTGTTCAGATCTACTCGTGACCTTTCAACGACGCTATCGATGCCTCCGAAGCCGACACAATCCCTACCACGCTCACTCCTCCTCCAGCCACCGTCCTCGACTGGTCCACAACCCCAGCAGGCCCGGGCACCCCAACAAATGTCATCCCTAGCCGACAAGACCAAGAAATACGTTCAAAAATTGAAGCATCATTCTGACTGCTCAAATATGCTTTGATTTTGTAACTGAACGAATCGTGACATATTTTTGTTGGTGAATAATACCTCGGCTGAACAAAAACAACGCATTTGTTAACTGCAACCAGCTGAGGTATTTTTAGGAACTAGGATTTTTTACGATAGGATATTAACGTTATTTGAAAACAAAAAAGGACCTCTTTCCTTTCAAAAACTCGCCTCCCAACGAAGACATATCCATCCATGTTTTCTTTTTTTTGTTGTCGTCATATCTTTTTTTCCTTTCTTTTTGCCAATTCATAGGATGTTTGCGAAACCCATTTTTGCAACTTTCTTTTTTTAACCAAAGGTGTCTTTTTTCATACATTTTTTACCATTTAAAAAAATTAACAGTCTTTCTTTTTCCACGAGGGAAATTGAAATTTTGTTGTTGGCAATGGTCAAGGTGGTTTTTATAAATAAATAAATGATGAAAAAAAACTGGAAGTCGAGAGTTGAAAAAAAGAACTAAATAATGCGAAAAAAAGAAACCATAAAACAAGCAGGAACAACAAGAAAGAAATAATCAATCAGCACGCGACCGGCTGACTGACTGGCTGATTTTATGGCAACGAGCCAAGAAAAGGAAATTGAACAATGGATACGTTCTCGCTTTTCTCCGTGCATAAACCCGCGACGCTAGCTTCTTCGCTCGCGCGCTGTGTTATCTGTCGGACTTTTCTCATGTGCGTTGTTAGGCCTGGTTGACCTGTATCAATGAGGTCAAACTGGGGATTTAAAAACAGTAATCTAAGCTAGAAAAACATCCATGTCTAGAACCCCAGTCGGAAACGTTTACTGGCGGGAAAAGCGTAGCGCTTTTGTTTGCGTGGTTCTCGTAGCGAAAGCGCAAGCGCTGAATTTGTCGACAAAAAGAGGAAAAAAGGAGACTCAAAAAGTAAAAGGAGGCGTCTAAAATTGTGTTGCCAACGACCGTCGTTGTCTTCTAACTACTGCTACTCGTTGCCAGGTCGCCGACAAATGCCTGTCGAAAGGCCGATGGCGTCATGCACGCTGTCGGTCGACGGTGCGACAGCCTCGACTTCGGAATTGTCTGGTCCCGGTCAGGCGTCGACGTCTTCTTCTTCGTCTGGCGATGAAGAATCGGAATCAGCGTCGACGAGTTCAGCAGATTCGTCAACGGAGACGGAGTCTACGAGCGGAAAGGAGTCGTCCGCGGCGCTGCAGGACAGTGCGAAGACCACCCAGCTCGCTTCAAAGACACCTGTTTTACAAAATTCTAAAAAATCGAGGACTCATTCACCGACTTTGCCACCGGATAAAGCGTCTACCAGTCTACAGGCCAATTCGGTGCCTTCGTCTTCTCATGCTGATCAGGTAAGTATTATTTTAACTGTGTTATTTGAGATATGGAAGTTTTTATACGCCAATTCAGGATTCAATAACAAAAATACCTCAGCGGCTGAAAAAGCTGCGCAAAGCTCAAAAAAAGGCGAAAGTTAAGAAAAAACTGCCATTGAAGAAGGATTCAACTCGTGTTTTTTATCCGGAGGATTTCCGGACGTTGCCAGCCGTCTGGGCAGTCCCACATGGAAAGACGCGGGTCATGAACAACCATCTTGCCGAGTTGTTGGTTCAAAAACCGACTGGGCAGCAGGAAGTGCCGAAATCTCAAGAAACTGGGAAGCTTGTGGCCAGTTTTTCCGAAAAAGCTTCGATTTCGGAATCTGAGCTTGTCAGCTCTCAATCCAGCTCTGCGTTTTCTAAACAAGCTGCACATCAAGAACTCGCTTTTTTATCGACACAGAATCCCGATTCTGAGACTCAGCCGAGTTGTTCTTTGACACTGAATAGTGATTCTCGATTCGTGAAATCCTGTACACCTCTGCCAGATTCTGATTCTCGACCGACGTCATCTTGCGCGGATAAAACTGTCGGTGCCCCATACGCGCATACACAAGAGCTTGAAACTGAAAAGATTTATTCGGAATCGCAAGTACCAAGCTCATCCTGCCCGCCAGAAACTTTCGTAACCAGTGACGCACAACCCGATGTCCCCAATCCGCCTTCCAGCTCCCAGCAACAACCGGCGCCCGATTCCGGTTATTGTGAGCCAGAATCCGTCCCCCTTCAGCCTCCGTCTGCCTTTATACCTCCTCTCTACCCTCAACAATTTCCTCAAAATGTTCTCGATCAAACAGGATCTCAGCAATTGGTGCAGCCACTCATCGAAAAGCTACAGTCGATGACAGCACCGCTTATCGAGCAACTCCTTGCCCAAATCAAGCCAGTCATGATGAAAAATCCGGAAGCGTTTAACCTACCTCCTCTCCAAACTCCGTTGCCGACTTTTCCTCTGACCTATCCTAACACGGGTCTGAATCTCCCGGACCCATCACTGACATTTACGATGGCGGATTTGAACCTGCCGGGTCCGTCGACTTCTTTGTCCACGAATTTTGATCTCCTGGGTCCGTCGGCGACCGCGACCTCGAATTTTGCAACTAATTTCAACCTGCCTGGACCGTCGACGTCGACTTTTGCCACGAATTTTGATCTGTCGACGTTTTCGACTGATTTTAATTCCTTGGCTGATCCTTTGGTTCCGTTTTCTACCGATTTTAGTCTAGCTAGTTCTTCGGCGATGTTTGAAACTGAAATTGGCATGTCCAATCTTTCAACGAGTATCGGTCTGCCTGGTCCATTGAGTGCGACCGACCCTTTTGAGTTTTCCGAACAGAACTGGACAAAATTTCTGCTGGAAAATTACCCCACGGTTACGGTATCTGACTTTGACGATTTGGGATTGTCGGCTTCGAGTGAGTTTTTTTTATTTTTCACTGATTTCCCGTTCATTTACTGATCCGTTTAAATTGTAGGTTTTTTGCCGCCACGACCAAAAGAAAAAGCCCTGGCACCTGGCGAAGAGTACGTCAAGGTGAACATCTGCGATGAGCCCAGACACATGCCTGAGCTACTGAAGCCCTTTGAAAACGCCGAGCAGGATGTCGAGCATTTACTCGAGTCGTGAGTTTTTTGGTGGGCATTGGGGGATTTTTTTAACTGTGTAGGCAACCAATGAAGCGTTCCCGGAAAGTCAAACTAGTCGGATTAGTTTTTTGGCAAACTGACAACCCTTTATACCCGGTTTTTTATTTCGATACGTTGTAAATAACGTTTTTTACGGTTTATTTATATAAACAGTAATTTGCTTTTTAGTTATGCAACCCAAATCTTCGAAAAGCAAGCTTCCGGTTTTACTGAAAAAGGAAACTATCACCATCTCCAAGGCCATCGTCAGTGGCTCAAGCAAGCTTTCGTCGATGCGTACCGACGAGACCACGCTTTCGAGAAGGAGAAAATCCAGAATTTGGACAAGGTTTGATTTTTCACTTACGATTTATCATTCATTGCCAAAAAATTTTTAGAACCTTCGAGAACGCATAAACTACCGTTACGACTCCGAAATCGAAAAAATCAACAAAGCCCGCAACGATGAAATTGACAAGCTCACCAAAAAGATGAAGAGTGACAACGAAGAAGAACGCCGAGGCCTTCAGGCTGAGTTGTCCGCGCTGACAGCCGACGGCGAGCTTCCGGCCAACTTTCTGTACCTACCGAATCGGAAAACGCTTCGTCGACGCGATGCTCACGGCGTTACGGATCAGAACATAGATCATATTAGGCCGGAAAACCGCATCGATTTCCTCGTACCCATCCACCAGGCCCACTGGATCAATCACGCGGACATTGAGTCTGATCTCGCCGTCGTTGATCGGGTCCTGGGCGATGGACTGAACGCGGCGGCGAGCAGCAGCAACGGTCCAAAGTCGCAGAAGCAAACCAAGCTTCATACTGTTCAGATTATCGAGGGAAAGCTGGCTATTGATGGGAAACCGTGAGTTTTTTATTGCGTTTTTATCCCTGTTTTATTTTTTTCGTAATTAACTGCATTTTTAAATCTGTTTAAACCTAAATTATCGTTAAAAAAAACAAAAGATTCATTTTTTGTATTAAAACTGCGAAAAACTGATTACCATTAGTGTTTATCTGATATCAGGTTTAGCCTGATATCAGGGTCTGATACTGATACTGATATTGATACTGATACTGATACTGATAGCAAAAATCAATATCAGTCAGTATCATGATCTCAGAAAAAAGTATCATGATACTGATATCTCGATCAAAAAAACGGAAGCAACAACAAAAAGCGGGTTTAAAGCAGTGTGGCGAAATTTCGGGAGAGATTACAACCTGTGAAAAAATCTCCGGAGTTTAAAAACTAGGTTTTACCGTCATTTTTTTCGCTATTATTTATTTTTGAACACTGAAATCTTCCGCGAAATTTTTTTTACCTGAAAGAATCTCCGGATATTCTCCGGTGAAATTCTCTTGAGAGATTTTGAAGATTCACTTTTTTTACTAGTTTTTCTAAACGACGACATTGCATGTTATTTATTCAAATGAAATTGAATTTGAGATTTTTTGTGGGATTTTTTTCATATCAGACAGATATCACGATATCAGACTGATATCATGATATCAGCATGATATCAGGTTACTATCAGTCAGGCACGTTTTTTTTTCCTTCAACCTGATATCAGTATCAGATCATGATACTTTTTTTAAGTATCAGATCAGATCATGATATCAAAAAAACGGTATCAGATAAACACTAATTACCATGCGATGCTCTTCAGGGTAAATCGAGGCCTATAAAAAAAGCTGCTGGGAGCTTCTGGTTCACCCCAAGCTGGCCAATTGCCGTATATAAATGACAAAATGTACGATTTTTTGCGTGCAAATCCGAAAAAAGTACAATTTTTTACTGAAGTCTTGTCAAAAGTACCCAAAACTAGTCTAAATTATTGTAACAATGTCAAAAGTACGATTTTTTGTTGTTGTTTTTGTATTATATTTATAACTCCGAAAAACTGATTGCTAAGAGATGCTCTTCAGGGTAAACCGAGGCCACACCCAGACAATCGTGGTAGACAGCTCAACCTATGGCACGTTTCCTGCCATTATCATATCTCTGTCTCAGCACTGTATGACTGTGAGATCGACAATCCGCGGTGATCCCCGTCACATAGCTATCACATTTAACGATCTCGAGACAGGACGCGTCAAATTGCTAAAGAAGAGCGCTGGTACGCCCTTCAGCAATGGCACGACGTCGACGACGTCTTCGTTTGCCAGTCCGACAAAACCTGCCCCCCCTCCTGCAAAGACCTCTGCCACGACGAATCACCGACGACAAGTGTCCGCAAAATCTGCCAAGCGTGGTGGATGATGTACTTGTACCGTTTGAATCGTCAGATTTGTGATATAAACAAAAACTAAAAAAATCCGGTGGACAAGGATTGAAAATGACCAAAAGAGTCGAAAACGAGAAAAAAGAGAGAAAAGTGACGCGCACGCAGAACGTGTGTTTTCGTTTCAGAATTATGAGTATACCGTATACCCAGCACTGCGCAGCGTGGGAACTCAACGCGTTCTTTTTTTAGTGTTGTTTTTCAGTCTTTGTCGTCGTATTTCGATCTTTTTTGCTCCAAATCGACTCGATTTTTTTCGTTTCTCTTTTCTTCATGGGTCATCACGTCGCTCCTAAGTACTTTGGGCTTACCAACTCCCCCGCACCGGCCCACTGTCCACGTCTGTACCGGGGCATCAATATCACCAATATTTTCCGAAAAGTCATCTGGCTCTACTACATTTCGGCTGTTCTCCAAGTTCTCTGGGCCATGGAATTTTCATCAGGACCGAAGTTTGACGTGCTTACTGCCGGTCTCCTGAACGGTAGCGTTCGGCTTTGCATCGGATTCAGCATGCTCGGGGCTGTCATGAACAGCGATCCGCAGCTTTTGTTTCCTTTTTTCGTCTTTGAGGTTGGTTTTTTTCGATTATTCTTTAGCCTTGTTTGGTGAATACGGATTTCTTTTTAGTGCTTCCAACTCGGCAAGACCCTATCGTTTGTTTTTTCGTCATTCAGCGCGATTTTCAACGAAGCTTCACCCTACGCCACCGACTTCCGTACAATTGCTCGATACTTTTTCTCCACCAACTTGGCCTTTCATGGTTGGTTTTTGATTGACTGCCTGCAGGGTTTATAAGGCAGCTTTTTTTAGGTAGCTATGTCCTGCCACTGATTGCCATCATGATATGCGCGTGCTATATGCTGTTCACCCTGGTCGTGCTTCACATTGGCATCACTTTCTACGAGCAGCTTCGGCAAGATGAACAGATTTCGCAGCAGAAAAGCCAGATCGGAACGGAGATGACGACTATCATTACGGTCTAGAATGTCAGTTTTGAGTGAACGCCGAGTAATCGTAACGCCGTGATGAAGCCAGATGAGCAGTGTGCCGGAAGAAAAGTAAATAGAGGATATCTTGTTGTTGTTGTTTTTTAGCGGTCGTTTTCAAGGATAGTTTTTTGATAAAAAGTTTTGGAAAAGTGATTTTTGAAGATTGTTGGGAGAGTTGGGTTGTTCAGTTTTTGGGGGGTTAGCGAACCTTCGAGAATGAATGAATATGTAATTCCGGGAATACGATACTCGGTCACCTTTTGTAAAAAAGGGGGCGAGTTTGTTTTTTGCGCTTTTTCTGCAACAGCCGATGTCGCAAAGACAAAAGAAGATCTGTCGTGCGTTCAACGAAGTTGACACAAGTTTTTGCTGCTTGCTCAGTCGTTTTTGAAAGCCAAACGATCTCACAAGCCGGCGACGACAAAGCCGACTGACTTTTTGATGGGGGCAAGGCCGGACGACTTGCAGCGATGACACGGAGAAGGCGTAGGCGACCGACCCTGAGGCTTGCGGCAGTCGGCGTGGTGTAAAAAGTACCACTCCATCTATCTCTCTTTTCCTTGCCTTTTTTTCGCTCTCGTCCTACTCGAAAACTAACTTGCAACCCGTTGCTCCTGCTGCCAGCAGCCAGCAGGGCAGGTGAGGCATCCCCCTCCTTTCCAAATCAACCAACGACTCAATCTTTATTTGCCCTCCCCCTTTTCCCGGTGGAGGACAAGAGATCACCTCGCTGCTCGGATCCCCCGGCCTCGCTATAGAACGACTCGTCGGGCCAAGCGATAGTCGGTCGGCAGTTGTTTATACTCTCTGCCTAATTTCTTGGCGTTTCAATTCCTGGTAAATCGATATCAACCTCATCTGTAGTTGAGGGGGTGCCAGATTAATCATGACGTCGTATTCGTCGAGAAGATCGTCGTCGTCGAGTTTGTACTCGTCGCCGTCCTACCACCACATCTCGCCCCTTTCGAGGTCTGGATCCGCTGGTTATGGGTCGACTTCTTCGATGCGAAGGTTAGTTAAAAATTTTTTTCCAAATAAAAAAATATATCATAAAAAAAATTTTACCGTAAATCTGGACTGAAAAGTACGCGCGCGCAATTTAGCTATTTGTTCCTGTCTTGGTTTAAAAAAAATTTTTACAATTATATTTTACATTATTTTTTTCAGATCGGGTTCATTCTCTGCCCCCAGGTCAGGTGGAATAACGCTACCGTCATACGGCTATGGCGGTGGATTCATGGCTCGCTCGCTCTCTCGATCAGGTTTGTGTACCCTTTTTTTTACGCTCATTCCCTGTTCGCGTGGCGGAGCAACGACGAAAGAAAAAATAGGCGCCTCTTCTTTCTCATCATTTCATTGAGATCCCATTGTCTATGGATCAAAGACACCGACTAGCTATGATGATTGTCATAATCAGGGACGTAATTCTGAATATCAGTGAAGCGAAAATTATGCGTATATACGATCCTGAGCTAGTTTTTGATCATTTTAACGACAAAAATAAATTATTGAAAAAAAGAATGATAAAAAGCCGGATGTGTAAAAAGTAATAAAATAACCACTTTTTCTGGCGCCAGAAGTAACATTATAGCTTCGTTAAATTTTTAACCGAGAAGTAACATTCTTATGACTTTCAAATTTTATGTAATAAACCTAGACAACTTTTCTTTTTTTTTAAATTTTATTCGAAGTTGTGAAAGTAGCAACAACTTTTTTTATTTAAATTTTTTT
Source organism: Turbatrix aceti (assembly GCA_963969345.1). Taxonomy (NCBI): domain Eukaryota; kingdom Metazoa; phylum Nematoda; class Chromadorea; order Rhabditida; family Panagrolaimidae; genus Turbatrix; species Turbatrix aceti. Next base: position 10,877,878 of record OZ017768.1, read on the forward strand.
CCTTTTATTAGTTTTCTAAACCAGACTTTTTTTCAGGCTCCCAAAGCTTATCCGGCTCCTCCCTGTTCGGTCGATCCCTCTCAAACTCCGCGCTGAACCACACTGCTCCGTATGTAACCGCCGGAGTCCAGCGCAGCACGCCCCACTACACCGACAAGTACCCCTACGTCCGGTATTCCTACGGCAATACTGATACTTCTCTTGGTGTCGCTGCACAGACTGACCTGACAGCCAGGAACTACCCTTCCATCCGAGATGCCGGCACTCGGCGATGGCTGGAGGGCAAACTCGATGCGTACAACCCGTCATTGTTCAACCGCTCGACTTATTCGTCTTCCTACTCACCCCGGATCGAGCGCCCGATTGCCCCGACCCGAAGCTATGTCAGGTACATGCCGATCGACGACGCCATGGACATGTACAAGAAGCGCTGCATGACGGTCAACACGCTGTCCAAGTACTGGCTGTCACCGTCGACGTCGCAGTCCAGGCGTGACCGGGACCTCGACATTGCCGGAACAGCCAGGAACAACAGCTACTATTCTGTGGGTTCGAAGTACGACAGAACCCGGCCTACGTACTACAGCAGAGTCGCAAGTCGACTTGCAGGCTATTGAGACGGCCAAAACTGGAAGGTGTCCTGGAAGTAAATCGCAGAACAGTTTTTTTTTGTGCTTACAAGTTTTTTATTCTGTTTTGTAAAGTTTGTATCGAAGCGTTTTTTTTATAAAACTGCATGGAGTGCAGAAATTTTGGTGGGCGGAGTGTTAGAGCATTTATAGAAGGTTTTCTGCCGATTCGGGCCCCTGTACTTTTTATTATGTAGATAATATAATATAAATATTTATTTACTGCGTTTTTAAAAGATTACGAACCACACTAGTGTTTTCAAATTTTAGACCAAGCAATCAGAAAAAATGAAGCACAACGGAATAATATTTTTACGGTTATCAAAAATTGAAAAAAAAGGCAGAAGTATAGTAAATTACACAAAAACAAATATAATATATAAAAATTCCATGAAATCGCATAACATGATGACACATTTTTAGAAACCTCATTCCTATTTTTGGGTGAATACATTTTTGTGTTTTTGTTCGAATTCAGTAAAAGTTGACAGAGTATGTGTGAGGGGAATTCACTCGTTATTCCTCGAGCATCCACCCATTGAGGTTGTTCATATCCGCGGTTTGTTTGCATTTTTACAAGAGCGCCATTTTTGTTAACTTTGAGGTGGTTTACAGTAACAGGTGATCCGTCAACCCATTCAAAGACATCAGCCGAACCGTCTATCAATTTGGTACATGGAACATACAATCCTATAAACCAATCAGGATAATCATAGTACCATTCGACTGAAACAAAGGATTGATATGCATTTAAAATGTGCAAAACCTACAAAGCAACCCGTTTTCAAATTCAGATAAGATAACTGTTGGAATGGATTCGTTGTGAAGAAATTGACATGCTTCCGGATAGTTACAGCGATCAATGCGGTCAACAGGCACCTGAATGTTAGCATAGCATTTGGATACGTTGTTTATGGTAGCATTGAAGTAGAATTCAGGTGGACATGTTGAAACACACATTGCAACAGAGAATAAAACACTCGGAAGACACAGAATCATAACCACAGACACAAATTTTATTTTCATTATTGTATACGAAATACTGGAATGAAATATAATAATACCGGTGAACAGCAAAAAAATGCATAACTTTATGTCAGCTTATTCCTGTGGCGATGTAAACAGGTGATAATGTTTTTCTCTTGAGTGGAAACAGTGCAGGCAAAAAAATATTTGTGCATTGCATCAGTAGCATATCTGGCATTAATTAATATTTATTAAACGTTATGAAACAAAAGAATTAAAAAAAATGCTGACAGGTATAACGAAAATGACTCAAAACGTGCACTATTTTTTAAGTTTAATTGTTCTCCGGTTTCTTTTATTTCAATCAGTACCGTATTATCAATTGAATAAAAATTGGTATCTTTGTTGGAATCCAGAATTATTTGACAGAGTATGTTTGTTGCTGTTCCTGGATTTCTTCCAGTCGTGTCATCCCAGTAAGGTGCATCCTTGTAATATCCAAGCGTAGCCATGCTGTAATAACCCTCAACCTTGAGGTGATTGATTGTAAGTGGAGATTCATCGACCCATTCAAAATTCTTGCTCGTGCCGTCAGACCACTCATCGCATGGAACGTATAATCCTATGAAGGCCGGAGGGTAGTCAAAGTAGTGATCGACTGTAACCAATAAAATCGTTGTAATATATTTGTTGGAAAAAAAACCTACAAAGAACCTGATTTTCGACATAGGATTGGATAACAACAGGAATAGAGTCGTTGTGAAGAAATTGACACTCCGTTGGAAGGGCACATCGATCAAGCCGGCCTTCCGGCATCTGAACATTTGCGTAACATTTCGATGTGTCATTAATAGTTGCGTTAAAGTTGAATTCAGGAGGGCACACTGTAACGGATGCACTTGAAATACTAAATATCCAAACCAACGTCACAAATGTCATTCTTCTACCAGCCCTGACTTTTACAAATGCAGGTGAAAGGTAGTATTCGGATTGCATACAAATAATTTTCAGTATGTATTGGAATACAGCTGTTTTTATGCTTTTTGATGCTTTTGATTTACAAACAACAAAATGTTATTTGGGTTGCAAGACAGTGATTATTATTTGCCACAGTTTTATTGAGTACTTACTGTTGTACCAAACACTCCAAACACACGTAAACGCTAATAGGTATGGTTTTAACAATGCGTTTTACGGTACTTTGAGATGGTTCAGAAAAGAACTTTGTCAACCAACATGAGCCAAATAACTTTGTTCTCCATGTTTCGAAAACAACGAAGGGAACAATAAGCGCCGTCATAGAGATAAATTGAGCTACTTTAATCAGTACAGTTAAAGTTTTTTCGAATAGAAGCGTTGTGATATTTCCATAATAATACTGAACAAGTTTTAACAAATTAAACAATGCAAAAAATATTGAGAATACTGTAGTTTGAACAAGAAGAATATTTTCTGCGCGGCGTTGCTTTGTTGAAACGGGATGTACTTTATTTCGTTTAAGTCGACTGGACAAGCCGGCTGAAGTACAAAAAAATACTGACATTATTGTAGCAAATCCGTTTGATATATTTTGTGAGTAATTTTTATATGCCATTAAATCGTCCCATTTGTCATCGCATTCGTCGCCGTATTCAACATAGCAGTGCAAAGATGATGCTACAGGTATATGAATAATAAAAGGACAAACAAACATAAAAATTATATATCCGAATGTAAGTCGCTGGCTCCAGAGCGTTTTCATTCGGCGCCACAAAACTACCGCTAAAAATAAATATTGTTATAACCATTAAAGTTAAAAAAAAAACAGAATACCTGTAAATCTGTTAAATGACATAAACATAAACCAAACACCCTTAAACATTTGTAAATGTGTTGCAAATGCATTGATGATTGCACGGGGTAGGGATTCTTCAAGAAACCACGAATCAACACACTCTGCGATAGCGACAACAGTGTAATAAGCACAGCCAACTATGAAAACAGCAAAATAAGGTGTTTTCATTAAACTATTTTGAGAAAAAATGTTTTGTATCATAAAATATTGAACAATTATCGAAAGTCCGATGTTACACAGTTCAATGCCTTGTAGTGTTTTTATTACAAAACGTAATAGTTTGTCTAATAAAGGCGAATACAAAACAAGCTCGTGCTCTTCGTATTCAGTATATAATTCAGTGAGCGCGGCATCGTCAATCAGATTGATTGATTTTGATGGAGCTTTACTGTTCCAGTTTGTAGTCTCTGTGTTTTCGGTAGAATAAAAATTTGTATTGTTGTCTGAATCTAAATAAATTTGACACAAAATGTTGGTAGTTGATGAAGCAATATTTCCGTTATCTACGTACCAATACGGTTTTTCCCTATCATATCCATGATTTGCAAATTCTCCATTTTTTTCAATTTTGAGATGATTAATTCCGAGAGGCGATCCATCGACCCATTCAAAGTTTCTACTCGTGAAATCATTTTCCTTGTCACAAGGAATGTATAATCCTATGTAAGCAGGTTTGTTGTATTTATAATAATGTACGTCTGCAAAAAATAGCATATATTCCAAATTATTATTAAAACAAGCTTACAAAGAACTTCATTTTCGACTTCAGATTTGATAACAACAGGAATGGAATCGTTGTGAAGGAACTGGCATGCAGCCGGATAGTTGCAACGATCCAGGCTATTTTTTGGCATAAAAACATGCGCGTAACATTTAGAGACGCTTTTTATCGTAGCATTAAAGAAGAATGCCGGAGGGCACTTTGGCACGCACAATATATTCAGGAATTGGGCGCATAGAAAGCATAGCGTTCGAACAACTGTCCAAAGTTTCATTTTATGATATTAGTATGCCAAATTTTAAACCATAAGAAGGGGGTGCCGAAAAACTAGCACATTAAAAATACAAATGATACCGCATACTTCATTGGCAGCTGGATTTTTGTTTTTAAAGGCAAAATTTGTATGCATCTACTTAGTAAGCTTTTGCTCATATCAATTTTCGGGTCTACTATACTTCAGCCCCCCACTGACTTTTGACCCCCCATGCTCGGACTTTGGCCCCCCATTTCACCTTAAATCAATGACGACATGAGTTCGGAAATCCGTATGATAGAGCCCCCCATCTGTGGGGGGCTCTATCATACGGAAATCGTGTTTAAGGAGAAAATGGGGGGTCGTTCCATACGGCCGTGGCGCTACTATACTTTGAGCCCCCATCACGTTGAAAAATAAGCCCGCGGGATATTTTAGAATACAGCCCCCCATACAAATCATTTTCATTCAAATTTTCAAATATGGGGGGCTGTTGTAGCGCTATAACAGTCCCCCAGATTAAATGGGGGGCCATTGTAGCGCTACAACAGACCCCCACATCAAATGGGGGACTGTTGTAGCGCTACAACAGCCCCCCATAATTTTAGGCCTTGTTACAAGACAAAAAATTATACCGTAATAGTTTTTTTCCACCCAGTAAGCATTTTTAGAGAAATATTCTCAAATACAACGTGGGGGGCCATTGTAGCGCTACAACAGGCCCCCACATCAAATGGGGGACTGTTGTAGCGCTACATTGGCCCCCCATAATTTCCATAAACACAAAAAACATACCCAGCAGCAGACGAATTTTTGTACAGTCTCATGGTTTTACCGCATCGACGACAGAGAGGAAACAAAAACAACGACTGTCCAACGAATACAAATTTTTAAACAAAAATTCAGGGATAAGATTTTGCAAATTTGAGGGTTGTTATAGCTATACAATAGCCCCCCAACACCCATGTATAATCAATTGCTTGCGTGCAAAAAATGAAGTGGGGGGCTATTCCATACGGATAATCAAACTCCTATGGGAAGCAGTTCATACAAATTTTCAAACACCTCCACACCAAAACACCTGGGGGGCCCTTCTGCACAGCATTCACTTTCCCCTTATTTTGCGACAATCGAAAAAAAAATGAGCGCGTTCATTCGCACTTATAGTGTTGACTTTGGCAGCTTCGCGCAATGGCATTTTTGAATTCTTAGAGACGGCATCTAGGGAAATGAATAAGACATGTCCTGAACTTCCAAACAAGCCCTCGATGACCTAAAAATGTTCAGTTTTGCCATAGTTGCAGCCTTTTCAAGTAAAAAATTTGAGCCGTCGATTGCAGCCGTGTAAGGCTAAAACTGAACAATCGGGTCAACAGAAAGTTCCATCAGGTTGGTGTCAGTCGATATAGCCAAGGGCCGTTTGCTGAACATCGAATAGGACCGAGATTCCTCACAAAAACTGTTTTACCCTATAAAAATGCGCACGCATTCGCACAAATTATCAAAAACACGCACTCCTAAAAAGAAAGTTCTCCAATTTTGCATGAGCACAAAAAGCAAACAGATCGTTTTTATAGGGTAAAACAGTTTTTGTGAGGAATCTCGGTCCTCTTCGATGTTCAGCAAACGGCCCTTGGCTATATCGACTGACACCAACCTGATGGAACTTTCTGTTGACCAGATTGTTTAGTTATTGCCATACACGGCCGCAATCGACGATTTAAAATCGAAAGTGGAAATCACCGTAGCTGTGCCAAAAATCAACGTTTTCGTGCCGTTGGTGGCTTGTTTGAAAGTTCAGGACTTGCTCTAGTCATTATAGCAGATGCCGTCACTAACAATTTAAAAATGCCAATGCGCGAAGCTGCCAAAGTCAACACTATATGCGCAAATGAATGCATTTTCACGCTCGATTGACGCGAAAGTGAATGCTGTGCTTCTGTATGTATAATCAAACTCCTGCGTGCAAAAAATGAGATGGGGGGCTATTCCATACGGATAATCAAACTCCTATGGGGGGCTGTGCTCTAAAAAAACCCAAGGCTGCGTTGCTGCAATCGATGGGGGGCTGAAGTATAGTAGACCCCAATTTTCCTTACAAAAACTGAAAGTTTTATTTCAAAAAACATTCCGACAGTAATGAATGATTTTTCCCTTTCTATTCGAAAAAAACGAACGCGTAGACAAAAAACAGCCGAATCAGTCGTCATTTTAGATTCCAGCAAGAGTTGCGCGTAACATTTAGATATATAAGACGAGGACAATAAAAATTTTTTTTGTCATGCTATTTTTTTGCCTTTTTTTTAGAATTCACTTCTTGAAGAAGTAAACTGACTGTAAAAACCAAATTTCTTCAAATAGGAAATAAAACACCCCATGTTTTTTCAGTTTTCATCATTTTTACAAAATGACGTCTCAACAGTTGTCTTGGACGCAAAAAGATGCACAATCGCAGTTTTTGATAGCAGTCGATTTTGCAGAGGGGCCCATCCGGAACGGATGTCTTTGCGATACGTGCACCCTGAGTTCGCAGCTCTTACAGGGGACGGGACGTGTTTTTGGTGTGGTGTGTTTTTCGATTGGATGATGACGAATGAGAATGAGTGTTGTATGTATGATATGGTGCGTACGAGTTAGAGAATAAATGAAAAAATGAAAATGAAAGTCGATTTTGCAGATGTAAACTTAGTGATTTTGCAATAAAATAGAACAACGTTTCTGAATTGGAAGTAAGTGTAGTGATTTTTATGAATGTGTTGCCATGCTGAGTATCTCTTGCTTTTTTTACAATTTATTTCTATATAAGTATCGGTCAAACGTATTTTTCACAAAAACAAAACAAAGATGTGCACGCTATCCACTACGAAGTGAGTAGCTTCTGCGCGCAAAAGAGAGGGAGACGCTATCCACTACGAAGTGAGTAGCTTCTGCGCGAAAAAGAGGGAGACGCTATCCACTACGAAGTGAGTAGCTTCTGCGCGCAAAAGAGAGGGAGACGCTATCCACTACGAAGTGGGTAGCTTCTGCGCGCATAAAAGAGAGAAAAGAGAGAGCGCGCAGATGGGTGGTTCTTCGTTGATAGATTCTGATGGATTCTGGTCGTCGCTGTGCCGCGATGAATTTTCCGGTGGCATTTCATAGACCCTGCAAAAGCATCTTCGTAAAACCACAATTCAGAAATGGTGCGCTCAAAACAATTCTTACCGTGAGTGATAACGGTTCACCTGTGCAAGCATCAGCTGGTATCAATGCTTGTGGCACTGACCGTGGAAATCATTGAGGCGATGAGAACAGAGAAACGGCAACGGAAATCGATGCAAAAACATTGACAATCGATTGAGAAACGATCGCGTTCCGTTTTTTGAACGTCAGAACAACACGTTCAAACAGCGCGTGCGCACATTTTCTTTAACAGATCGCGAACGTTCCTCACTTTGCTATTTGTGAACAATGGATTGTCAACGTTTTTGCATCGATTTCCGTTGCCGTTTCTCTGTTCTCATCACCTCAATGATTTCCACGGTCAGTGCCACAAGCATTGATACCAGCTGATGCTTGCACAGGTGAACCGTTATCACTCACGGTAAGAATTGTTTTGAGCGCACCATTTCTGAATTGTGGTTTTACGAAGATGCTTTTGCAGGGTCTATGAAATGCCACCGGAAAATTCATCGCGGCACAGCGACGACCAGAATCCATCAGAATCTATCATCGAAGAACCACCCATCTGCGCGCTCTCTCTTTTCTCTCTTTTGCGCGCAGAAGCTACTCACTTCGTAGTGGATAGCGTCTCCCCCTCCCTCTCTCTCTTGCGCGCAGAAGCTACTCACTTCGTAGTGGATAGCGTCTCCCTCTCTTTTGCGCGCAGAAGCTACTCACTTCGTAGTGGATAGCGTCTCCCTCTCTTTTGCGCGCAGAAGCTACTCACTTCGTAGTGGATAGCGTCTTCCTCTCTTTTGGGTGCACATCTTTGTTTTGTTTTGATTTGTTTGCAATTTGTTGATAATAAATACGAAAATCTTTATTCGCCAACATGTGCAACAAGAAATGACATAAATTATGAATAGTGCTTCTGTTCAACTCAAAGTAGAAGTAAACTACTCGATTTTGACAAAAATGAAAAAAAATGGTTCTGAACGTGAATTTCAACTTGGCGTTTTCAGAGAATCCAACAAATCGTAATTTTAGCTTCTTTTGTTTTAGCTCAGACGCTTTCTACAATAAAAACGCAAAAACATGAAAATGATGATGTCACAAATTTGCTTTCAAAAAATGGGGAAAAATAAGCATGACAAAAAAAATTTTTATTGTCCTCGTCTTATATTATATTATTTATTTGAAGTACATTACTGCAATCACCAAAAAGTTTTATACAGTGCGTTTCAAAAGGATAGGCTCACCCATAAAATCGGATCTTGTAAAAAAATGGTTAAACCTACAATAACGGGAGTAGGCTCATTCGATCCGGCGTGAGAAGTTACTATAGTTAGGGTACTTGCGATAATTATTTGCAACTAATTACGGCCACAGAAAAATAAATTTTACTTTTTGACCGTTTCAAAAGGATAGGCTCACTTTGGATTTTATTAAAAATAATTTATTTTATGCGCGCTAAAAATCCGAACACCAGCTATCTGTAACACATGTGATGTCTTTGATTAGAATATGCCCCATAATCCCTGTTGCACACACTTTTTTTAGAACGTTTTACGCATTTTGGGAAATAAAACCTCTAACATCAATAATGGTGTCCTGAAAGTCAGTGATTGTCGGGATGAGGCGTCTATTGACACATAGTGCATTGCTGTGATACCCTTGTTAGTTTATGAAAGGTTTGACATTAATTCATCCCATTTACAAATATTTAAAAAATATTTTCTGATGTTGACTATTAAAAAAATTAAGATTTTATGCCGTTTTTCATCTCCCCTAACCGAGCCAATTTTTTTCTGGATCATCGACGGGTTTAACACGATAGCAGGCAACTATTCTGAACTTTTTGACACAATATGCGGCCTATGCAGCTCACGGCAAACATTTCACCGGGCGTTTTATTAAAGCCAAGTTCAGCCACCCTCACCACGGAAGCCTCCACCACAAAAATTGCAGCTTTTTTAAAAGACTTACGTCTGGAAACTCTTTAATACATTTTTGCATTCCAAAGTTAATTGTTTGTTACCAATAAACCCGACATGAATGGCTGCAATCGTAAAAAAATTCGAATATTTGAACTTCACATCTAACTCTAACCTTTGAGCTATAGCATCCTCTGCGCCTGGGTTTCGTTAAGAACCGAATGACCTGCAAGTTGTGCCAAACAGTACTGCATAGTTGCCTACTATCGTTTTAAACCCGTCGATGATCCAGAAAAAAATTGGCTCGGTTAGGGGAGATGAAAAACTGCATAAAATCTTAATTTTTTTAATAGTCAACATCAGAAAATATTTTTTAAATATTTGTAAATGGGATGAATTAATGTCAAACCTTTCATAAACTAACAAGGGTATCACAGCAATGCACTATGTGTCAATAGACGCCTCATCCCGACAATCACTGACTTTCAGGACACCATTATTGATGTTAGAGGTTTTATTTCCCAAAATGCGTAAAACGTTCTAAAAAAAATGTGTGCAACAGGGATTATGGGGCATATTCTAATCAAAGACATCACATGTGTTACAGATAGCTGGTGTTCGGATTTTTAGCGCGCATAAAATAAATTATTTTTAATAAAATCCAAAGTGAGCCTATCCTTTTGAAACGGTCAAAAAGTAAAATTTATTTTTCTGTGGCCGTAATTAGTTGCAAATAATTATCGCAAGTACCCTAACTATAGTAACTTCTCACGCCGGATCGAATGAGCCTACTCCCGTTATTGTAGATTTAACCGTTTTTTTACAAGATCCGATTTTATGGGTGAGCCTATCCTTTTGAAACGCACTTTATACACAATACAAAATGCTAACTATAATGTAATACATGCATACATAGACACTAATAGAAATAGCTGCAACAAATCGTCTGACTGGATTTGAAGACGGTTTGGAAAGAAACGTTTTCAACCACACAGAATCAAATAATTTCGTTTTCCATGTTTCGCAGATCATAAAAGGAATAATAAGGGAGCTCATTGAAAAATATTTAGAAAACGTAGTCAGAATTCCTAAAATATTTTCAGTAATAATTGTTGTCAAATCTTCGTATAGTAAACCCAATAGAATCAATATATTATATATCGCAAATATTAGTATAAATATTGCTGTCTGAATAAGGAGATTATTTTCAGCTTTGCGTACAGGTTTCGAAACCGGGTGTACCTTATTTCTACCAAGTCGACTAGATAAACCAGCAGAAGCGCAAAAAAATACCGATAAGATCGTAGAAACACCATTCAAAACATTTTCGGCGTATATACCCCACTTAGATAGATATTCAAATTTTTTATTGCATTCCGTACTGTATTCAATGTAGCACGGCACAAAAGAAATCACAGGTAGGTGCACGAGAACAGGGCATAAAAACATAAAAATTATGTAGACAACTGTAAGTTGGTTGCTCCACAGCGTGTTCATACGGCGCCACAAAACTACGGCTAAAAGTTTGCAAAAAGCATTTTTTGCATTTAAAAAACAGCAATAAATGCATACCTGTGAATCTGTTGAAAGACATTAGCATAAACCACACCCCTTTAAATAAGTCCCCATACATATATGGAGAACACGCCAATGATGGCACGTCGTAGAAGTTCTTGGGGAAAGCATACATCAATAAACTGCGCAATAGCTATGACAGTGTAGCAAGTACAACCGATTATGAAAACGGCAAAATAAGGTGTTTTCATCGTGCTATCTTTAGAAAAAATATTTTTGAACATATAATACTCAACAACAATGGAAAGGCCAATGTTGCATAGATCTATGCCATCTACTGTACGTGCTACGAAGTATAATAAATTATGCCAAAAAGGCGAATAAAATAGCAGTTCATTTTTATCGTAATAATAATATAGTTCAGCAATTGCGGCATCGTCAATCAGATCGATTGATTTAGACGGAGTTTTGTTGTTCCAGTTTGTAGTCTCTGTGTTTTCGGTAGAATAAAAATTTGTATTATTGTCTGAATCTAAATAAATTTGACACAAAATGTTGGTAGTTGATGAAGCAATATTTCCGTTATCTACGTACCAATACGGTTTTTCCCTGTCATATCCATGATTTGCAAATTCTCCATTTTTTTCAATTTTGAGATGATTAATTCCGAGAGGCGATCCATCGACCCATTCAAAGTTTCTACTCGTGAAATCATTTTCCTTGTCACAAGGAATGTATAATCCTATGTAAGCAGGTTTGTTGTATTTGTAATAATGAGCATCTACAAAAAAATAGATTTTAAATTATTAAAACAAACATACAAAGGACTTCATTTTCGACATCAGTTTTGATAACAACAGGGATGGAATCGTTGTGAAGAAACTGGCATGCAGCCGGATAGTTGCAGCGATCCAGGCTATTTTTTGGCATAAAAACATGCGCGTAACATTTAGAGACGCTTTTTATCGTAGCATTAAAGAAGAATGCCGGAGGACACTTTGGAACAGACAATGCATCCCGGAGTAGAGCACTGAGAATGCATAGCGTTAGAACAACTGTCCGAAGTTTCATTTTGTAACATCAATAAGCCAAATTATATAGCAAAAAAGCAACAGAAATATATGTCTTTACACACACAGCTTTTTTTTACAGCTGGATATTTATAAGGACTGTGAAATATACTTACTTTTTACCCACTGCTAATACTTGATACGAAAAAAATATTCAGCTTGCTTTGTAGATGCATCTGCTCTTATTTTAGTTAGGATTTTTGATCCAAAAATAGAAAACAATTGGAAGAAAAAAATTATAAAACAGTTTACATTATAAATCAAAAAACAGTATATTCGTCGGGCACTTCAATAAAAATTAACCTGGTCGAATGTAAATAATAATGTCAGCGGTATAAATAGACAATAAGCTTCAAAAAATGAACATGATGGTATCGCGAATCAGAAATTATACAATCAAATGGAACATGTTCGATTGAAAAAGCGGAAATACCAATTGTAACAAATATAGCTATATTTTCCGGCAGTTTTGTCATAAATAACGATCTTCAAAAATGCAATTGCAAAAAAAATAAAACTCGTTAGGGACAAAAACACTAGTTTTTGCTAGGCTGGATACTAGAAAAGAGTAGCACTCTTGTCAGATTTATTTCAGTTAAATATTTTTAAAATAAAAGTTGCGATAAGAATTTGCAATTTCTGATCACGTTAGTAAAAGTCAGTTTTTTTAAAAACCCTTTCGCTAATATTTTAATGTTCAACGTCAAAACTTCAGTTTATCCAAAACCTTTTTCCAAATATCCACAATTGAACCCGAATTACAACTTCATATCACATTTAGTAGAACGTACATCAGTTACGCAAACTCGAGTCGTCTCCTCGTCGCAGGAGGCGCATCAGCATCATGCATGTCCCGGAGACGAGTTCTAGCAGGTCTGACCTCGCCGCCACCGGTGACCTTGGCAATAGCGGCGGCGACGTCCGCATCGGGAGCGACAAAGGGCTCCGAGGTGAAGTAGGGCATCTGGAGAGCCTGCGTGGCGGTGCAGCGCTTGGCGGGGTCGAACTCCAGGCAGGACTGGATGAGTGCGTGGAGGTCCTGGCTGCAGGCGGTGAACACGGTTTGCAGCGTATGGGTCCGAGTGATGTTGCGAAGCTTATAGTAGCAGGGGAGGCTTTCCATGCCCTGAAAAAGGAAAACCGGTTAACAGTGTCGTAATTCAAAAATGATCGTAGTAGATGATTTTTATGCATTGGTATACAAAAATATAAAATTTTTCGGAAATATCAACCTCATAGGGCAGTTAAAAAAACTTAAAATTTATGAACCCAACCAATCAGTTACCCTCTCAACCCCAAAAAAACCCACCGGCCACTCCTTCTCGGTCGGGATGCCCAGAACAGTGCAGATCTTGATCATCTGATCGATGTCACTCGAGCCGGGGAAGAGAGCGATGCGGATGAGCAGTTCTCCAATAATGCATCCAACAGCCCAGATATCCACTCCGGTGCCGTACTTCTTGGCGGCATAGAGCAATTCTGGAGACCGGTACCACCGCGTCACGACCATGTGCGTGTAATCGCAGCTGGGAGAGCCAAAGTAGCGAGCCAGACCGAAATCGGTCACCTTCAGTCTGCCCGCCGAGTTGATGAGCAGGTTGTTGGGCTTGAGATCGCGGTGAAGGATGAAGTTGGTATGCAGGTGTTCAACGCCCAACATGAGCTGGAGGACGAGGTTCTTGATGTGGGAGGGCGTCAGAATGACTGACTGCTCGCCGATCACTTTCTAAAAAAAATGTACAATAAAAGGGCAAAATTTTTGTATCGAAATAAATAGAAAAAAATACTTCAATCCATCAAGTATTGGATACAGTTTGAATTATTGTTACATAGTAAATTTAAAAAAAAATTGCACAACATTGTATTCCCCAAAACACTGATGACAGTTACAACATCCTTCTCCTCCCCAAATTTGACAAAAAAATCCAGCCAAACCTTCCAATTTAGTTAAAAAAACCCCATCACAAACCTGCAAATCAGTCTCCATAAAATCCATGACAAGTTGTATCGTAAATTTGTGTCCGATGACGTCCCTCAGATTGATGATATTCTCGTGATCGATTTCCTGGAGCAACTTGATTTCGCGGAGCGCCGATCGATCAACGCCGTCCTGCATCTCGCGGATGTTGCCAATCTTGATCTTCTTTATGGCCACAATGTCGCCAGAAGTCGTGTCGCGGGCTTTGTAGACGTTGGCAAACTGACCCTCGCCCAAATGCTGGATCTTCTCATAGCGCCGCTTGTTGACGACGTTCATCATTCTTGGTCAGTGAGGTTGGATGTGAAATTGTTGTAAAAAACAAAATAATAACTGAGAGATGATCAGTTACAAAAAAAGTAAGCCAGTTACCCCAAAAAAAAGCTCGAAGTAGTCAAAGAAAGAATAATGCAAAGCGGCAACTTGCAGATGCTGACGCACGTTGCGCGCAGGGTTTTGTTGTATCCCAAGGTTGTTTGGTCCTTTATTGATCTCAAACCAAACGCCTATAAAACCACATATCCAAATTGATATTTTTGGAGGACAATCCACGTTTTTACAGTTTCGATTTCTGTGACTGATTTTTACAGGCATCGCATTCGTATGCTCAGCTATATCACGATTGATTACGGAATGTTTGATCTAATTAACCGTAATCAATCAATCGTGATATAACAATTGGCAACGTCAGTTTTTTTTTTCTTTTTCGTTTTACTCGAGCTCGAGTCGGCCCCAGTTTTTTCCATCGTAATCGCCCCCCCCCCCCCCAAATACAACTTTTCGAACTTCAGTGATCTTGTAAAAGCATTTACTTTTGTGCTGTTGGATTGGATGATTGAATACAACTGAACCCGAGCAGATGATGATCGGCACGTGGTTTGAGAGAGAGAAAGGAGAGAGTGGTTTTTTGTGTCTTGCATGTAGTATAGTAATAGTAGTGGTAATATGGTAAGAGAATGAATGATAACAATATGAGAGTGTGGTTGTGGTAAACAATCGTAAATGGTTAGTAATGGGAGCAAAAAAAGGTACAAAAACAGGTGGTGACAGTAAAATAATACGGGTTCAAACGATCAAAAAAAAGAGGAAATTGCTTTTTGAAACGGGTTCAATTTCGTTGGTGAAGCAGAAGTTTTTTTGTTGACGAGAGTAGATGACGTAGAGGAAAGAGCAGGATGAGGAGGTGGTGGTGGTTGTTGGTGGTGGTGGTTGGTGGGCGATGATCTGTTTCGTTCACGAATGAATGAATGACTGGTTTGTCGAGAAGATTGGCGGCTGAAAAAAAACCAATAGTAGATGAATGAGCCAGTTTAATAAAAAAAAACTCACCAATGATATACGAGGATGGTAAATTACAACAAAAATACAGTTGAAAAATAAAAAAAAAGTGTGGACAGGTAGGCAAAAAAAATCGACTCGCAAGGATATATTGACTGGCTTGGCATTTTTTCGGTAATAATTTTTCATGGATGAAAGAGGAGTTGGAAGGAAGTCCGATGAACGACGCATTCAGTTACCAGAGTTGTCCAACTTCGTTGCCAAAGGGTACGGCAGGATCACCGGGTTGGACGACGGGTGGAATGGGTAGTCCAGAATCGAGATTGGTCAACTCATCGGCAAGTGAAACTGAAAAACTCAAAAACACTTACGAACAGTCAAAATCAAAAAAATCCAACCTCGAGGTCCATTGGACGCAGTGGCAGCGGCAACGGTGGCGGGGCCGCCTTTCTGGGATAGGGCAGCGTGAATTCGTTCGCGATGGTCTTGAAGCTCGGCCTTGACTTCGGCAATGTCGGCTTGGAGGCGATCGAATTCAGCTTTACGGGTGGGGTTGTGTTCGAGGGCTTTTGCACGCGTTTCGAGAGCCTCAAGCTGCGTGACACGATTGAGCATCGTGTTGAGGAGGTTGACGGTGTTGGTGCCAAGCTGCTGGTTGTTGAAGTTGGAATTTGCGCCCGCGTTGACGAGGAGATTCATGTCAAGGAGGCCTTTCGACACAGCAGCACGCAGCTTTTCGGCAATTCGACGAGTTTCGTAGGTGTGGTCTTGAACTGAAAATATAACAAAATTTATAAGATCAAATGATGGGGCTCCAGTTAAAAACATCAAAAAATGCTCTAAAACTGATCGAAAGCAGATTGAACTCACATGAGAAAGGAATAAACAGGTGGGCGTGCCATCGCGTAGAGGTAAATCAAGTTTGATGCGCTGGTTTCGTGATAAGAGTATCAAATATTGTTTATAAGGCTTATACTGTACATTTGTTTCGTCCAAACTCGATAGAGCCGAGATATGAAGTTACAAAGGTGGCATTTTTGGGTTTTTGTATTCTAAAAATGTTTTATGTCGTAATTTTTTTAAATGATTTAAAATCAATATTCTCCTTGGACCCAGTAAAACAAAAAATAAAATTCCCGACTATCAGTTTTTTGTAAACCAGCGCATCAAACTTTCATCCGCGATGGCAAATTTGGGCAAACGCACAAAAGTCAACCAACCCACACACAACGCCAATTTACGATACCGACAAAAAAATTTTTAGTTACTCACCAGGAGGCGCCTGCCCAAAAGGCTCGAATCCACCGATAGACTGTTGTGGAGCGAATGCAGTAGCACCAGCCGAAGGCCCAGAACGCGTCCAGTCAGGTGCGGGTCCCGTCGCTGGCTGACCCCATCCGTTGGCCGGTGCACCGGTGGGCACAAGAGGCGTGAACGACGGCGTCATCTGGAAGCTGCCGGGAAGAGGGCCGCGGGGGCCTTCACCCCAGGCGGGGCCGCCGAGAGCGAGGTTCGCGGGTGGCTGCGCGGCGGAGGGCGTCAGGACGGGGGGAACAACGGATGTCGCGGATGAGGCTGATTTCTGTCCGGGGGGTGCAGGTGGAGGACCCCAGCCGGTTTCCATGTCGTCCTTGCCTTCGCGAAGGGGATCCGGGGTGACGAGGTTTTCTTCGTCCGAGTCTGTGGGAGGCTGGATCCAGCGGCGAATTTCGGATGCTGAAATGGATTCACGTAAAGTTCAGTCATTGTGCAAAAAATAGTTGTAGATATTCAGCTATTGTGCAACAAACACAGTATAAGTACCTGCCAACAGTTTAAAAAACTTACAATTTTGCTTGGCAGGATCGCCCCAAACAGCGGTGCCAGTATCGCGTTGCCACTTCCTGAGCTCTCCATTCGGGTCTTGCCACATTGAATCGTCGTTCTGGACAGGTGTCTGGAAGGAGCCAATCGAGAAGTTCTGCTGAACACCTCCGCCGACGCCTCCATGATGCCCATGGTGTGGCTGCTGCATGGGAAGCAAAGTCGGTCGTGTCGGCATCATCATCGCCGGCGGCCCACCTGGAGGCCCGGGTTGTTGTCCGGGGTGTCCAAAAGGTGGGAATCTTCCTCCCCCAGTTGGCCCTCCAAGCGGGTGGTGCAGCTGGTGATGACCACCTCCGCCGGCGCCAAACTTATCAGCCATCCACGGCTGTCCACCGGTATTGTGGTGTCCATGGTGGAAGCCAGCAGGACCATTGCGCATTTGGAAGGGCTGGACGTGATCGGAGTACGATGGACGTGTACGACGTGGACCGCCGTGGGGTCCGCCGACCATGCGATCGCCGTAGACCGCGCCCTGCTGTTGGGGGACAAAGGTGTTGCCCATGCGACCGTATTGACCTGGCATGGGTCCCGGAGCGAAAGGGGGAGCACCGGGGCCAAAGTTGCCGGAGCCACCCTTTGGCGGATCGTCCCAGAGTCCTTGGCCGTCCCACGAGCGGTAGTAGATGCTCTCGTTGTCAAAGTGGACTAAAAATAGGGGGAATTATGAATTGAATAGTTCCGAGTAAGTTAAATTTGTTGTACAACAAAAAAATATTGAAATAAAAATATTTTTATGGTAAAATGCGCAAAAAAAGGGTTTTGCGGCAAAAAATGTGAATAAACAAACCGTTAGTACGAGAACAGTTTCATAAAAAAAATCATGAAAAAAAATAACTCACTCGGTTGTTGTATAAATCCACGAGGCGGAAGATTGTCAGGTCCCGCACCGAAAGGAGGCCGAACGTGTCCCGATGCATCGAGATTCCACGGTGTTGCCTGGTTGACTTCCTGTCTTCCCCATTGCCCGGGTATACCCGTAGGAAATCCTCCAGCATCACCCTTGAGGTTTAGCTGCATGAGTTCGTGATCGAGTGCGATCTCATTGGTCATAGCGCCGTCTCCGGACGGAGGACACCATGCACTGCCGCCACCGGCACCGGCACCACCACTGTTGCCGCCGGCACCACCGACGTTACCACCACTTGCGCCACCGGGCTTTGCACCACCATCGCCCGGTTGACGTCCCGGCATACCACCTGCCGGACGACTGCTTCCTGCACCACCGCCGCCGTTGTTCCATGCGGCTTTTGCACTCGCATCGTCGTAGAAGTCACTCTTTCCTCGTGTACCCGCTGAGGCCCATGTGCTCAGTTTACTGTTCTGAAATTTTACGGGGATGAGCATTTTATTAACAGTATGATTTACGGCTGCAGTTTTCTGATAACAAAAAATTGAAATTGTTCTATCGCAGTTTACGATACTCAAAATTGCAAAAAAGTTACAAAAATCACTAAGTAAAGTTTTTCGCCTCGAGCTCGAATACACCAAAAAATGGTATCAAGAATTCCGAAAAATTTCGCGGTAAGAGTCGCAATAATATAGTTTACTATGTAATTAAACTATAAAAAACTGACCTGATTGTTGAGATCACCATGCTGTGGATGTGGTTCCCATACGGATGCATCACCAGTTCCACCACCAAAATACGGCTCATCTGTTGTAAACATCATAATTTTTGTTCGCTGTTATGTTGTGTTCTCGAAAATAACTACGCAACTGTCGATGACGATGATGGCTGCTGCATATGATAGATGTCGTAACCGATAGCAGATGATGTTGAATCAATCGATGACTGAACCAAACGAAAATTAGATGCCAACCGACGACAAGAAACAATTTGGAATCAGGCAGCCTGACGACGGCCGATTGGTGTTGTTTTGTTTCAAATCGATCACTTGACACAACCAGCAAAAAAAAGGAAGTCAGACAGACAACCTTCTTCTCCTTCTTTTTCAGACACGCACGTTGCAGCCAGTACGCAAGGTAGTGGACGACAAACGAGCGCGATCAGTAGTAACAAAAAAAAGTTGAGTTGGTTGATTGACTTGATGAGAGTCAGGGAAAAAATAGGTTGGATGAAAGGAGTGTAAATACGGAAATATAAACCCAAAAATATTATCAGAAGGAACACAAGTTTGAAAAATAAAGACACGTGTTATCGATTTGATTTTCTGGCTTTGTTTTGAGGCGCTCTCGGCGTTACCGTAACTGTACAATACGTCGTTGAGCTTTGGGGATCAACCTGAAACAAGTCGATGAATAAACAGTTTCAGGAAATTATTTTTGTTGGATTAATTCGTTCAATTTGGTTCAGTTAAAAAATTTACATTTTGGTATCTATTACGATCAAAGTTTATTTTGTATTAAAATTTCTTGAGAACAAAAATGTTACTCAGAATAATAAAAAAAATAACTTATCGACGCAAAAAGAAAGAAACTATTTTTTTGTACGGTATCAATGCATTACAGTTTTTCAATACTTGAGTGTTATGTTACGCACAATGCTTTGTATTCAGTCAAAATAAAAAAAAAACTAACCGTATTGTTTTCGCAGATCGTAAAAAAATAAACCCAGAAAGTTGATACCAGTCGTCTACCGTGCACTTACTTGCTAGCTTGACTGACTGATAGATAGATGATGGTTGATAGGCAAATGCTGTGATTACACGTACACAATCAACCGTTCTTTGCAGCAAAATAAGTACAAATCAAAAAATATTTTTCTTTCTGAGGATGTGTGTGTACGCGTAGATTTTTAAAGAAATCAGGCTAGTTTTGGTATAAAAAATTGTTCAGTGCCGTAGAGAACTGTCGTTTTGTCTGACCACGTTTTGTTTGTAGGAATCGAGATCGAATAAAACTCGGCTTCGTGTATGTTATTTGGGTTGTTGATAAGGGTGGGCAGACAAAAATACGCGTTTTGAAAGATTGATGATGATCCAAAGAAGAGAAAAATAAGGTAGTTGGCGTTGGCTTTTTTGTTGAAACAAATTTTTCTTTTGTCGATTTGAACTGACAAAAGAAAAATTATTACACGTACTTATTTTCAAACTTCGTCTGGGTAGTTGAAGTTGACTTGCTTTTTACAATTGGAAAATTTTAAACAACAGTAGTTAACAAAAATACCACAGAAATTCTTTGTCTTGTTGATCCGCTTTGATTAATACACGTAAAAAATGTGATTTGGAGGAGGAAAAAAGAGAAGACAAACGCGAGGTCACGTTGGAGAGTTTTTACACCTCTCTGTTCGCACTCTCGAGTGTATTGTTCCTCTTTTTCTAGATACCAACAACCACCGTTTTCTGGACGATTAGATCAGACGACGATGTCGGTATAGCTTGACAATGATGTCGATTGTGTTGTGTAATCAATTTGTTGAAAAAATTACAAAACACACAAAAGACGTCGTCTTGACACGATGTTTTGTGGCGTTGTTTGTCAATTTTCTTTTTGATTCTGGCTGGTCAAAAAAAATTTGTTATCAACAAAATAGAATTGAAAGCCGAAAAACAGTGGAAAATTATAAAATGCACAATTTTTTCACTGCTGATTGACGATGATGATATCAACAGGATAGAAACAAATATTACAGACAAGGTTATTGTCGGGTAGAATTTATTTGAGTTGCTTTGTAATTGGTGGTCCAATTAACCCACATGCGTTGGGGCTTGTGACCCTTCGTGACAAGAGCCTTGTTCTAAAACAAAACAATTTAAAATACATCACAGTTATTATTCAAATCAAACGCGTGGAAAACGTGAATTAACCAATAAACGCCAGCGATAAAAGTTATACAACGCCTACAAGGTGTTGGTTGTTTGAAATGCCATCGAACACAATGAATGCATATCATCTAAAAACAGTTGTATACTACATCACAGTCCAAAAATTACTACAAACTATAAAAGTATGATGTATAAGAACCGTCAACCTAGTTATCATATAACGACAAATTTCCGTGCGTACTAGTTTTTAAAACCTATCGATCCATTCATTTATAACTTAAAAAAATCGTTTCAAAATCCAAACACTCCAAAAAAATTGTTTTGCAAGTTGCACACGATGGATGGATGACTAACGAATCACCTCAACAAGCTGTTCTGCGAAAAATCCCAAATCGAGTCAAGCACTCTACAACAAAAAGCTGTTGACGTTGGTGGTGAGGTGATGATGTGATGTGGAAAGGTGAAGCAAGCTCTGCGAGCACAAACCATTCATTCATCCATCCATCGCATCCCACAACCACCACCCTCGACGACCCTAACCAACCAAAACCAACACTCGTGGTTGGTGCTCGCTCGCTCGCAGGCAGCAGCCAGCGGTGGTGGTGGTGGACTGACTGCCCTACGACAACGACGACGTCGGACCACCGAAAAGAAACGTTAAAAATATGTGAACGTGTAGAGTAAGTTTTCAGTTCTCTCTCTCACTCTTCTCTGCCTGTCGCCCGGACTTTTTCGTCTTTAGTTTACCAACAACAATCGACACGAAACATCCTATCTCTCACTCCTCCCCCTCACCTGTCGTATGGTCCCTCACCTGTCTGACTGACTGTCGACTCTCATCTATGTCACGTATTTTTATCGGTCCGTGGTAATCGTCTCGTCAGTATCATCCAGGTAATAGTTCAATGGGAAATCGACATTTTGTTTCATTTTCCATCCTACCCTATTGAATTCAATCTGTGCGTAGCTTTACCGGTAAACAGGTAAGAGAGACAGACAGACTGTGGGTGATGACATCTAGTTCCTGGGAAGCAAGTTAAATTTTGATTTTCACAATGAGTCAGTTAGAATGTTGTTTTTTTACCTTTTGGGGTATCAGAATCCAATGAAAACAGGGCGGAACATTGTTGCTTCAAAGTGCTAAAACAGTAAACCGCATTGATATACTGTTTCAGTAACTATTCCTTGCTCCAGAGCATCCATCGATCTATGTGCCGGTCAACAGTGACAACCTCACCCCTAGCATACAAGTCTGACAAATTGTCTAAACAAACAATTTTCTTTTTTTGGCTATTTATAAACATCGTTTTGCATCAAATTCAACGTTAACGACGACATGCCGGTTTACGCGTGGCATTGAAAACGCATTTGTTAACGTGAACACCAGAAATTAATTTTTTCAGAGTGAATGTTTCACTAAAGCTAAAATTCAAGAAAAAAGTGCGTATAATTGAACTTCGTTAGTGTTGATTATTGACGTCAAAAAATGATATTGAATCTGGCTACTAGTTCATTTTTTCCACAATAAAGCAGCAAAAAAGCTAAAACTAATCAAAGAAACACGAAAAAAGGCGATCAAAGGCCACAAATATCTCTGATGAAATTTGGACAGTAAAAAATTTGCCATACAATCCATACGAATCCACGACTCCCTACCGATTAGGCACGCAAACAAGAAAACAAACAACATTCTAAAAAATACAAGAATGAATATTTAGCAGTTGTGAAATAAATAAAATTCACAAAAAAGGAAAGTCGCGTGGTTTGTTTCTTTTTCGCGGCACTACCGGTTTTACTCCTCCGCTTGGCCGGCAAACAACGGAAAGCAGGCCGCGGCAGAGCAGAGACGCCGAATTATTTTACAGAAACGCAAAAAAAAGAAGCCAAATAGCAAGTGTATAAGTGCGTTACAAGAGCGTTCGTAAAAATTTGTCGACAACATCGCGAGAAAGAGAAGTGAGAGAAGTAAAGTACCACAAAGAGAAGAGAGAAAAGGGACGGAAAGAAAGCCTACGCGTACGCACAAGCATGATTTAGTAGGTGTAAGTTGTGAAAACACAAATAATACGCACAGTGTATTTTTAAGTACATGAACGAAAAAGCGTCGGCCACTCATGGAGGTCGGTCATCACAGTGCATAAGCATAGGCGTGCGCACTTGAAGTGTCGACACACGGACGCACACCGGCTGGACACTTGACGGACGGACAGACGGGCGAGCTTTTGGTTTTTTTTCTCTTTTCTGCTCTGCAGGCCGGGAAAGAGAAAGAAATGGTGGAATACGCGCATCGTGTCGCTTCAATCGATCATCGGTCGCGTCGTGCACAACACTGTCATCCTGCCTGCGATGAAGAAGAAGAAGAAGAAGAAGCAAAAAGCCAGGCTGACTGGCATAAGGGCGGCGGCAGGACAGGCAAGCAGCAAACAACACCCTCCCCCCGGACTCCTCGGACTTTTGCACCAATACAGAAAAAATTGAACAGCTCGCCTACCTTTTGGAATAGATTAATGGGGGCTATGGAAAATTGGGTATAATAGGAGACAGATATATCTCATTTTTAAAAACATTTTTGAGATCCTTTTTTGGGTGTTCGCGTGGATAGCATATTCTAGTTGGGTAAATATTAGTAACCCATTCTTCGTTCTTTATACTCAGTTTTTTTTAAAATTAAAATTTGGATTAAAATAGACTCCGCCAAAATCTTAAAAAAATTACAGTAATTTATTTTTTATGCGAAATAAATTTTTGAGTTACAAAAAAAGGCTATAAAAACATAAAGAGCCCTCTAATCGTAATCTAAACTATGTTACGATCACTTGTTCACCACGAGGAGTAATAAAAAATTGCAACCAGCGGCGGGTTAGATCAGGCAGGCGGGGGTAGACTAAAAAATAGCAACAAAACAGAATGCAAGAAACATTTCTTTTCGGAGTTGGGTAAAGAAAGAAAAGTAGCTAACATAAATAGTAAAAAATATCAAAATTTATTCTTATGTTAGTGAAAGCAGACACGCGCGAACAACCTACGGACTGTACGAACAATCCAAATCAAAAAAATATGTATTCGGCAAAAGAATACAATGCAGTCCTTTTTATGTAAAAGGAAGTTCTATACTATTAAAATTGACATCAATATACATGCTAGGCAGTCTTTCAGTGAAATCAGTTATAAACAATAAAAAATACATATATGTTATTTGTAACTGCAGTACGGTAACATAAGCAGGGAAAGACTTTGCACAACCGAAAAGTATGCAATGTTCCCTGGAATTTGAAAATTGAATGTTTTCTTTTTATTTATTTACCGCTTATCTTTTATAAATTTATTTATTTATTTATTTATTTCCCCATTACTCAGTGGTTAGTATATATTTATTTATGATAATCATTACCATGAATAAAAACGTGTTCGTTCGCGAACAGATTTTTCCAAATTTATTTTTTTAATTTTTTATTGAATAAAACAATTCGTAAAAATTGTTATGTAATTTACCGAGGTCGAAAAACTAATAAGTGATTATATCAAAATAATCGGCATTTTGCGATTCGGGAAGTTTTTGAGCGAACGGTTTTTTTCACAGAATTATTTTTGGCGATATTAACGTTAAGTTCCCCACATAACTTTGGTTCCCCACAAAGTTCCCCCCCGAGTTCCCCACAACAGCAACGCCTTATGTGGGGAACTCGATCCCCCATAGATGGTTAAGTTCCCCATATCGCAAATGGGGGAACTCAACCCCCCTGACAAAAAATGTGATGTGGGGAATGCAGATTGCAAATTTCTCCTTGGAGGGGACCTCAATACGCACACGTTAAGTTCCCCAGCTCCCGTTCCGGAGGTTAGGTTCCCAAAGAGTCCGAACTTGAATAGCACCGTTTTTTAGTTCACCCCAAGCTTGGGGAACTACATATACGTCATATTTGGTACACAACATGGATGGGGAACTAAAAGTTTGTACGATTTAGTTCCCTATTCCGTATCGATGTATATTTGTGAATTTAGGCTTACTTACAGTAAGAAGAGGGGGGAACTAAAAGTATGTCAATTAAAGTTCCCCATCTAATCCCGCTTTCAGGGGGAACTTAAAATGCACAACGTTTAGTTCCCCGCATGAGTGGGGAACCAAAAGTCTGTACGATTTAGTTTCCCATTATGAATCGATGTATATTTGTATATTTAGGCTTACTTACAGTAAGAACATGTTTTATTTCACTGTAAACATGTGTTTTAGGATGGGGAATTAAAGGTGTGTCAGTTAAAGTTCCCCATCTGTTCCCGTCTCCGATGGGAGCTTAAAATGCACAACGTTTAGTCCCCCACTTAAGAGGGGAACTAAAAGTTTGTGCGATTAAGCTCCCCACTAAAATTTAGGCTTACTTACAGTGAGAACGTGTTTTTGGATGGGGAATTAAAAGTGTGTCAGTTAAAGTTCCCCATTTATTCCCGTTTTCAAGGGGAACTTAAAATGCACAACGTTTAGTTCCCCTCGTTAAGGGGGGAACTAAAAGTTTGTGCGATTAAGCTCACCACTAATATTTAGGCTCACTTAGAGTAAGAACCAGAGGGGAACTTAAAGTTTCATTTCATTTCATTTATTTAAAGTTCCCCACGCAAAGGTCATTATGAACAACTTAAAAAAACCTAAAATAACAACATAAGATTAAAACCCGTGTTCAAAAATATCCAGTTTTGACCCCAAATTTTATCTTGACAATTACTTGCAAGCAATTACGATAAACTTACAACTAACAAAACAAACATAATCAGCTTACACTCAGGTACGAATTGAATCAAAGATAAAACGCCGAAACTCGCAAAGCGATGCACAAAAAGCGGGAAAACAGACATAGCGATGCTCAAAAGGCTGGAAATCGCGCGCGTTTGAGGACGCACATCATTGAGCAAAAAAACAAGTATGCACATAGTTCTTTTTTGCATAGGGGGGAACCTAATCATCTATGGGGGATCGAGTTCCCCACTAAGAAAGTCTTTTTTTGTGTACATGTGGGGGACCTATAGGTGGGGAACCTATAGGTGGGGAACTTAACCATCTATGGGGGATTGAGTTCCCCCCCAAAAGGATAGGGTGGGGAACTGAATGAGGGTGGGTATCGACATGTGGGGTATGGGGAACTTAAAGTAAATATAGCCTTATTTTTTTTAAAGTAACCAATTTTTTGTTTTAAATAAAAAAAATATTTATTTGTTGTCCTTCTCGATGGTGAATATCCATTTTTAACAACAATACCAGACAGAATACTGTCGTCTAAAGGCACTACAGTTCCCACTCTTCGATCTTTGCAGTTATGAAAACGCACAATCATCGATATTTGCATGCAAAATGCAATTTTAGAACTTTTTTGGAGTGTACAATCCAAACCAAGGTGTTGCATCGCGCTCCCGAGCGCGGGCGGAGCGGAATGATTCGAAAGCGGGCGCTCAACGTAGCTTCCGCTCATCCAAAAAGTTGAGCGGCCGCTCACGAGAGCGGACGCTCAAAAAAAAAAGTTGGGCGGCCGCTCTCGAGAGCGGCCGCTTCCGCTCCCGAGAGCGGTGCTCTGGAAATCATCCGCTTTTATAAGCGTTGCTCTGGAAATCACCTCAAATGAATGATTTTGCGGAATACTTATGCAAAAAATCTTGATTCCTCAACAGAAAATTTCATGGATTGCTTATTTTCAGTGAAAAAAATATAAGCGTCCGCTTATTCCTTGAAATCTGACTTGGGCGGCCGCCCTCGAGAGCGGCCGCTCCCGCTCCCGAGAGCGGGTGAGCGGCCGCTACATCCTGAGCGTGAGCGGGCGCTCACGAGAGCGGCCGCTATTCAAATTCATTGAGCGGCCCGCTCAAGTCCGTGAGCGAGCCGCCCGCGCGAGCATGAGCGAGCGCGATGCAACACCTTGATCCAAACTCTGCTGTCGTGTAAAAAATATTTGAACAATACCCAAGGTTTTTTTCACAATCATGGTTCTTGCATGCAAGTTTTAAATTTATTAACCACAAAAAAACACCGACGAACAAAAAGCAAGAGGCCAGGTTCACTGGGAATGCGTACATGACGTAATACCCGAATAAAAAACAATACCCGAAATAAAATCAGTTGAAGTACAAAAGACACCGTTCAGGTACGAAAAGGATGTTCAAATCATCCAAACTTGCTCAAAGCATGGGGAATGAGAGGCGGGAATTCCGCGTCCATGTCGACGAGTTCATCGGCGAGCGAAGCTGCAAAAAAAGAGGAACGTTACACGGTTCAGTTAAAAAAGCAACAAACCCTTTGAATCGGTAGACGACGTCGCAGATTCAACACTGGTAGCCCTTGCGAGGTCGAGAGCAGTGTAGATCCGGGATTCGACGTCTCCGAACTGTCGTCGTTGAGCTTCATCCACGACAGTGTTGGGCTTCTTGGTGAGCATGGTTTCAAGATGGGATACGCCCTCGAGCACGGCACGCAGGAGTTGCATCGTGGCGACGTCCATTTCGTGTATGCTGAGTGCCGCGAGAAAGTTGATGTCGATCAGACCCTGGGATACAGAAAGACGGAGTTTGTCGACGATTCGGAGGTTTTGCGGCGAGTAGTCTGAAAAAAAAATATATCAAACAGGGTCAAAAAAGGCTGTCAATTACTTTAATTTTTTAAAGAATAGCCTCCAAATTATTCAGTGTAATCCTCCCCCTAATGTTAAAAAAAACTTACGAAACTACCAGTAATCCCTTTATGACAAAAAAGAAACTCACCACGATTGGCCAATCCAGAACTGTCCGAGTTTTCCATCACCTGAGATGTCTGAGGAAGGCAGTCACAATCTCTTTGCGTCTTCGAAAGCGCCGAAAATCCATTCCAAGCGTTGCTGGATGAACAAAAACCAGGTTGGAGTTGAAAGTTGTTCATCGGAGGCTGCTGCGCAACATTCCAAGATTGCCCAGTCGGTGAAGGATGCGGATTCAGCGGAGGAGGCGGTCGGGTCACATCAGGCATCACGGCAATTTTCGGCTTCAGGCGAGGAAAAAGAGTTGGTGAACCCCAACCAATTTCCTTGACAACGAGTTTTTTGGGTTTGGCTGCGGGGCGGTCGGAATCAGAAGGCTCCGTCCAGAGGTTGATTTTTGAAGCTTAAAATCAACAACGTTTCGATAACAATTTTCATAACTAAAAAAATCGCTTACAGTTATGTTCCTCCGGATCGCCCCAATTGGCGGTACCACTGAGTCGAAGAAACTCACGATTATCCGTATCCGGGTCCTCCCAGACATCGATGGGACACTCTTCCTGGCTGGGTGTCGGTGTCTGGGTCGGTTGATACCCCTCAGCAGGCGCACTTGGCTTCCAGGACGAATTCGAGAATCCAGATGAAGGCAGTGGATGCGCGTTTCCGTTGACGAATTGACCAGGAGGAGGCCTGGTGAAGGGTGGACGTCGTAAATCAGGCTGAACGGGGGGGCCCAAGGAACACACCGGAAACTGCCCTGGATCCCAGGAGTGTGTGTAGGCCATGTGAATCAAGGGCACTAAATCTAACGGGAGCGTGAAAGAAAAAAATTCCGATTGTGTAAAAAAACCGCGATAAAATTTAAAAAATGGCAAAAATAGGCCAAAAAATGAAATCGTAAATTTGGTGGTTTTGAAGGGAAAATAATACAGTACATTTAGCATGTCCCTGTCTCTTGAACATAATCATAATGTTACGGAAGAGGTAAAACACATACATAAAAACCACAAAACAAGGACATAAAAAAGAAAAACTGATCACAATATCAAAAAAACCGAAGTAAACTTTGCCAGACACGGAACGCCAGCAGTATGTATAAACCAGTTTACCATGTTTTCGTTGTTCCTAAAACGAAAGTTTTTGTCTTTGCATTTTGCACTGATCTCGTGTTTTTATGATGTTTTTGATCTGTTTGCAGTTCTATTTTTCTTCAATGGGGTTACTTGATGCAGCTAATTTTAATTATGCTTTGTTTCAGAACGAACAATGGGTAAGAAATCAAAGTCGAAGCAACCCCTGCCCGTTGTAGAGGAAACCACGACGCTCGCTGGTTTTTCTGATTTTGACTTTGATGATCGTCTTTTGAAGGTTTGTTCCGCGTAATTACGCGTAATGGAAGAGTCAGTTTTATTTTAAAATTTTTAGGCTATTGGCGAACTCGGATGGGAGCGGCCTACGGAGGTGCAGGAAGCCATGATTCCGCTGGCACTCGAAGGCAAAAACATCCTCGCTCGTGCCAAGACTGGATCCGGCAAGACTGCTGCTTTCCTGCTACCTATTTTGAACAGCGTCATTCAGCTTTCATCTGTGAGTAGTATTTCTGTTCAGTTTTTTACATTTATGATGGGAGAATGTGCGCTCAGTTTTCTAAAACCTACGTTAGGCTGTTTTTTATAAACTTTGTATAAATTTGACCCACATTTTAGGGCTCAACCGGTCAAACGGGCCCGTTTACCGTTATCGTGGCCCCGACCAAGGAACTTGCCTCTCAGATCTACATCCTGGCAGTCCACCTCTCGGCTCCTTTCCCCTTCCTGCAGGTCGTAAACCTCGCTGATCCGAACAACGACCGCGTCGAAGTCATCCTCCAGGAAGTCGTCGACATCGTCATCACCACCCCCGGTCGTCTGGTCTCCGCGATCAACCAGCGCAGATCTCTTCTCCAGAACGTGCGCCACGTCGTCCTCGACGAAGCCGACCTCCTCCTGGCCTATGGCTACAGCCCGGAGATGGCGACCATCAAGGAGGCCCTCCCGAAGACGTACCAGACTATCATGACTTCTGCCACGATCACGGAAGACATGGCCGAGGTCAAGGAAACTTTCCTCACGGGCCCGGTCGTGTCGCTGAAGTTGAAGGAAGGCAGGCTGCCGAATAGCACTCAGCTCACGCAGTACCAGATCAACTGCAACATGGAGGAGGAAAAGTTTGCGATTCTGCTGAGTCTCATCAAGCTCAAGTTGCTCGTGGGGAAAACGATCATTTTTGTGTCTTCCACGAAGCGGTGCTACAAGTTGGTTTTTGTTAATCTAGGAGTCAGTTTTGAGCCCAATCCTATTTTTCAGACTGTCCCTCTTCCTCCAGCCCTTCGACATCCGATCCGCGGTCCTCAACTCCGAAATGCCGGCCAATTGTCGCTGCCAGACCGTCCGACAGTTCAACGAAGGCAAGTTTCCGTTCATCATCGCTTCCGACCTCGCGGACGTCGTGCCAGAAGCCACTGAAGGCGAGCCCGGGGATGACGAGCCCGCGAAGAAGAAGAAAAAAAAGTCCAAGCGTCTCCGGGGTGGCGAAGACAAGGAATCCGGCGTCGCCCGGGGCATTGACTTTCACTTTGTCTCCAACGTCGTCAATTTCGACTTTCCGAACTCCGCTGATGCTTATATTCATCGTGTTGGGAGGTAATCATCTTTTACCAGTTAAAAAACGCAAAACGCGTCTTCCAGGACAGCTCGCGGCTTCAACAAGGGCACTGCCATTTCCTTTGCCACGTTGAACGAATCGGAACTCGCGGCGAAGGTCAAGCAGGATGTTGAGGAACAAAGTGGGTTTTTAAAAAGCAACTTTAACATTTCACTGTTTTTTTTCAGTGGGTGACGGACAAATTCTGCCGTACAACATCAAGATGAAGGATTTTGAACCATTTTTGCTTCGATCGAGGGTAAACACTCTTTGAATCGCCTGATGCACAGTTTTTGAGTTTTAGGAAGCCATCGCCGCTTGCACAGACGATGTCATCAAGGAAGCCCGTCTCGCTGACATTCGTCGTGAGATTCTTCGATCCAAGCAACTCGAAACCTACTTTGAACAGAATCCCAAGGAAAAAGCAGCCATCGAGAACGAAAAAAAGCGTTTCAAGATGAAAATCAACTCTGAGGGATTCCACGATGTTCCGGAGTATATGAGTGAGTTTTTCGAGATCGATAATTCAGTTAAAAATATTTAAATTTTGCAGTCCCGAAAGCTTTGCGCGGTAGGGATCTCAAAAACGACGATATCAGCGTCAAGGCAAACCGGAACAACTACCGTCGCGGCAAGGTCGTCAAAGCTCGTAAACGCAATGCCAAGAAAAATGATCCGCTGCGATCGTTCAAGTTTTGAGGGGTTTCGGGCGTGGATTTCGTTGTTGGTTTTGTTGAGTTTATTAAAACGTGAAAAAAACACATGTGAAGTTATGAAAACTGGGAATTTGAAATGTTTTGAAGAAAATCAAAATTTTCCAAGTATCGATTAGTCAGTTTTTTTTATAACCTTACCTAAAACTGAGGAACTGTTGGCTCCGAGTTCACTATCAGTGTATTGGCCACCTCGATGAGAGCTTGGATGTGAGGAGTCAGCTTTTGCTTGTCCGAAGAAGTGCAATCGTAGTTTTGGATGGCAGTGAGCTTCTGAATCGCCTGGCAAACAAGATTGTCAAAGGCGGAATCTGTTTCCGTTCCAGTGTCGAGAGGGGGAGAGCCTGAGGCCGAATCACTGTCGCTGTCGTCGATTGACATGGCTGTAAATTAAAAAATACAGGCTGATTTCCAGTAAAAAAATTCTCTAAAGCAAAAAATGAACGTTTTTTACAAAAAATTACCTTTCTGCACAACAACATGACCAAAATTCGAGACAATGCCTTGAACAGCGATTTTTCCATCGACTTCCGTGACGACAGTGACGAAAAACGGACAGCATCGAGACGAATTCACCGGAGGATGCTTGCAGTGGTAAAATGAGGTCAGTCGACCGTCGGCATTTCTTTTGTTGGTCTTGTGTATCAACTGGACGCTGTACTTTGCCTTGAATCCAGGGAAAAACTTCTGAAACTCAACCAATAAGAAATGTGTCTAAAGAACAGTGAAAACGAACCGAGAAAGCAGAACGATCAGGAAACGTCTCCAAAAAACGCTTGGTTTTGACGCCATGGGACTCGAGGTGGGTTGCCAGGTGATAGGCTGTTCGACAGAACGTGTTACAGACAGTGCAGAAAAGCATGATGGGTGATAGGAATTCGTCAGTTTACAATACGGCATATTAGTTAGCGTCGAAACCATGCAAACGAGGGATCGTAAGTAGGGTTCGAACCCCCCCCCCCCCCCGCCCCCGCGGGGATCCCCGCGGGGGTGAAGCCGGGGGTGGCCCCCCGACCCCCGCCCCCGACCATTTGTGACCCCCGTCGGGGAGTAAAACCCCCGCCCCCGACAGATTCTGCCCCCGACAATGAGCAAAATTTAGCGTTAAACGCGGAAAAACGTTCAAAAACAACACAAATAGGCTAAAAACAGAGCAAAATACGAAAAATTTGTTCAAAATATGCCTCGGTTTTTGTTTTAAGATAAAATTGACACCTTTTTTTCTTCTTTTTCATAGGACTCGGGGGCAATTACCCCCGTCCCCGCCGATTTTTGCCCCCGTCGGGGGCAGAATTCCCCCGCCCCCGACACCTCTGCCCCCGACTACCCCCGTCCCCGACCCGATACGGGGGGGGGTTCGAACCCTAATCGTAAGTGTACGATAGGAACTCTGCGTGCAATATGCAAGGCAAGGCACACGTTGATCTTTTTTGTTGTCTTTGCTTTTGACTATTTTTAACGATCTACGCGTAAATCTGATCAGTAAAAACATAACACACATTGATCCAGAGCGCTGCATGATGCCCCCTGGACACTGCTTTTTTGAGTTTATTTAAACGAATAACAACGACAGTTTAAAAATAAAACCCTCTAAACCTTTTGAATCCCGGACTCAATTTCCTTCTCAAACAGTGTGCGAGCCGCTTCGATGAGAGCCTTCATGTCGGGAACCAGCTTTTCCTTGTCCAAAATAGGGCAGTTGTTGTTCCGGATGGCGGTGAGCATTTCAAACACCTCGGAAACAACTTCGTCGAAGCTGGAATTAGTTTCTGAGTCAATGGCGACTTGCTCAGGGTCGAAGTCATGAGGTGGCGAATTCGGAGCAGGATCATCTTCGCCGAAAGGCGTGCCTAAAAATTGAAAAATAAATAGTATTGTTTTAAGCGATATTCGCAGTAAAAAAATCCCCTATTGTTTTTATGGCTAATTCCGAAAAGTATTTTTTCACTAAAAAACCTACGATTTGGCATATCAGAATGACCAAAATGCGTGACAATGCCCTGAACCGTAACCGTGCAATCGAGTTCTGTCGAGACGTTCATGAAAAACGGACAGCATCGGGCTCCATTCACTGGAGCATGCTTGCAGTGGTAAAACTTTTTCTGTCGACCATCGGTAGTTCTTTTGAAATTCGATTGCCTCAGCGTGACGTTGTATTTTGTTTTGAACACCTGAAGAAACTTCTGAAAACAAAACAATTGTAAACATTCGGGTACCCGAAAAAACAATATTTGGTTCCGGTTCGGGAATAATTTTTAGAACCGATAACACTGATAGTAAATGAATGCAAATACAGTGAAAACGAACCGTAAAATCAGCCTGACAAGGAAAACTTTCCAAAAAGCGGTCGGTTTTGATGCCATGAGATTCTAGGTGGGTTGCCAGGTGGTAGGCTGTTGAACATATAACGTTACAGACGGTGCACTGAAGCATGACGGGTAATAGAAGATCGAATGGAGTAAAACTGTGGGCGAATCAGTTTTTTGTCTTCGTCGTGAAATTTTGCGCGCGTACGAATTTGGCGCCATTTTTTTGAGTGAGACATTGTAAGAGTGTACGATAGGAATTGTACGCACATAGTGTGATGCAGTAATTATCTTTTTTTGTGTAAAATATCGTATTTTATAAATCTTACGGTGGTTTACATTCAATAAAAAATTCTGCAAAATTAAACGTTTTTTAGTGAGTTGCGTTTCATTAATGATTGCTACTTCAATTGGAGGTGAAATATTTTCAAAGGTCCCCCCCCCGCAGTCTGATCCGTGCAAATATCACAAATCTCGTCTCACAGCTGTTGGTTGTTGGTTGCGTATCCCACCCCAACCACTCTCACCACCGCAGGGGAGGAGTAACCAACCCACAGTGTACCTCTGACTTGTAAATACACATCTTGCCGGCCAACACACCAACACCTGCAGGCCGGCCTGCTGTTCGAGCCCTAGGGGGGTGGAGGGGAGACAAAAGTGTTTTCCGCCGGATGGATGCCTGATGCGATAGCCTCCTGGACTGGGTGATCGGTGCAGCTTCCTTCGTCATCATCCTGGCCAGCGGCGGCTGTTGTTATTGCCCTGGCAGTGGGCAGAAAAATGCTGGCAGCAGTGTTGTTAGCTGTCATCCTCGGAAGCATCCCGACAAAGATAATCTGTTCCACCTTTTTTTATAGTTTTTTTGTTGTTATTCATCGCTGAACAGATTCGTTTCTATTTTTTTCTTTCTTTCGTCCCGTCCCGCCAGCCAATTTTGATACCTTCCTCTTTTTTGATGACTTTTCTCTTGAATTTGATTATAAAATGTTTATTTATTTATTTATTTATTTCACCATTACTCAGTGGTTAGTTATCATTAGACCAGATGTTAGGAGGCACAAATGACGTCCACGTAGGCGTAAATGTCTCGATTATAAAATGTATGAACATCAAAATATTTGGTTATCCATTTTCTGGAAGTATTTAGTAAAATTTTTCTTACTAGGATAAAATATTTCCCGGTTTATTTAGTCATTCTTATTTATCCCAAGTATTTACAGAAAACCGCAGATGTTTTTTATGTGCAAGATTTTCTTCAGTTATTTTAGCTGAGTTTTCTGTAAATATTATATAACAAATACAATACTTGAACCGATCGACTGTTTTTTTTCGGGGGAAATATCAATTTGTCTTGTAGTTCCTTTTCCCAACTGTCTTCTGGGTTTCCGTCGGACTAGATTACCTTATTCCTGGGTTTCACTCATCACATCGTTGTTCAATGGTTTGTTTGCACTCAGTTGGAGAAATTTCACAGGGCAGGGGTTGTTGAAGAGGTGAGGAAGGAGGAAAAGGAGGTCTCGATGTGTTTGGGCTCTGACTGGATCATCGGCAATCATCGTAGACCAGTTCGTCAGCAGAGGGGAGGAGTGCTTGTGTTTTTTACCTCGCACCCTCACTTGAAGATAGCGAGGGAAGCATTAACCGGAGGGGAAGTACAAGGACAAAAACGAACACCCGTCTCCAGCTCCCGGTCTCTCGCCCATCCTATCTCCTGTCGTTCAGCCGGCTGGCGACAGCCCTGTGCTTCGTTTACTTGACTATTGCTTATTGCCAGCTTACTTGTGGAATGAGGGGGAATGGGAAGACCAAATCGCCAAAATGTTGTAGTATTTTCCAATGGCGATTTAACTTATAGGATTCCATGTAATGCACCAGATTAGTGTGGTATAATTTTTGTTGCTCGTTCCATAAATTCACGTGTGGCAGATCAAAATAGTTTTTTTCCGGAAAAACTCAAACAGGCTTCTCTTACTACTAGCTTTGACTTTGCTTGGAACCGAAACGCAGTTTTTTTGTTAAAAAAATGTTTGTATACTGATTCTTACAAAGCAAAACCCATGCAGCGAAAACCGGTTCAGTTATATTTAAAAATTAAGTTTGCGTTTAATTCACACCGTTATAATTTAATAGCAACATTTTTTTAAACTGTCTGTCTTGATGATTACAAAAATGCATTGGGGCAATATTTTTTGCTTGTTTTGGAGAGTATTTATGGCACTAACTGTCCGTAATAATTTTCTAGTGGTGGTTTGAATTCATCTTATTTTACAGGTTAATCACATTTCTGCTGCGATTTTGTAAATATTAAAAAATTCGCCAAGCGTCGTGTAACGCTATTTAAAATTCCGATTTTTTGCATACGATTTTTGTCGTACTATCAAAAACTGCATCATTTCGTTTTTTATAACAAAGCCCCTGGGATATTTTATTATGTTTTGTTTTACTGAACTCGTTCAAAAATGTGTTTACTATGTACATTATTTTGTAACACGAAACGTGCGATTTATATACGTAATACATTTTCGTGATTTAGTTTCAATGTCCTTACATAAAAATATCACATTACATCAATTGTGCCCTTATTGCAGTTTAAAAACCCCTCCAAATCATGTCCTGGGCAGATCTTGTGAACAACAACCTTCTCGGCACCGGCCACGTCTCGAAGGCAGCCATCATCGGCCTCGACGGCTCCATCTGGGGCAAGAGCGACAACTTCAACATTGACGGCGCAGAGGCTGCGGCCGCAGCTAAAGGCTTTGTCACCAAGGATGCTCTTCTGGGCACCGGGCTGCGATTCGAAGGCCAAAAGTACTTTGTCCTCAACGCAGACGACGAGCGAGTCATCGGCAAGAAGGCTAGCAATGGCTTCTTTATCTACAAAACGGGAAAAGGTTTGTTTTTGCGTGATGTATTATAAATACAAATCGAAATGCAATGTCTGAAATTTTTCACGCTTCTGACTTAGACATCGGTTAATTTATAAATAAATGTTTAATTCCAATTTGGATATTTTTTCTAATCAGTATTTTTTGTTTATCAAATGTACATCATTATCAGTGAAATTTTTGTTTCAGCATTGGTCGTTGGAGTCTACGAAAACGGCGTTCAACCTGAAATGTGCAGTAAAACCACCGGTGCATTGGCAGATTATTTCAAAAGCATCGATTATTGATTATCATATTACCAGTCCAACATAAACCAGTTTCTGTTTTATCTTTGATATTTTCTTTCAACTATTTTTTTCAATGACAATAACTCCAGTTTTGCTACTGTAATAGCCTGCCGATCGAGGTTGGGCCTGTAGTTTTGCATTGATATCGCCCCTTCCAGTGTTTCCTCCCCAATCTATTATTTTTTTATCAACTATGACAACGACAAATATTTGCCATGCAATTGCCTTTTCTTACATCATTGTTCTATTGATATTTACGTGACATTGTTTTTTCTTGCAGCAAAAATTTATATTAAAATATTTCATTGTGATAATATCGGGCGGTTTGCTTTTTTTTGCCATTTGTTAAACAAATATGTATTTGTTTTTAAATA
This sequence comes from Turbatrix aceti, assembly GCA_963969345.1. Classification (NCBI taxonomy): domain Eukaryota; kingdom Metazoa; phylum Nematoda; class Chromadorea; order Rhabditida; family Panagrolaimidae; genus Turbatrix; species Turbatrix aceti. Next base: position 10,914,745 of record OZ017768.1, read on the forward strand.
AATGATTTATTTAAAAAATGTCAAGGGCACACAGAGTTTCAAAAATTGCAGACTGCACAACGAATGTACAGTTTAAAAATATTATATGTATTGATGAAACTGAGATCATGAATCAAGACGTCTGATTGTGAACAAGACGAATCAAACGGTTTCTGACAAAATACGACCGTTTATTACATAACAAGTCTTGTCGGGCCCTTCGGGCTTTTTCTTCAGCAGACCTTGTAAATGTTACCACTTTACAGAGTGTATGCAGTTTGTAACAATCATCTTATGTGAGTAAAAGTAAATATATTTATGCACTCGGATTGAACGTCATACAAAATCCTTAATCACCGGAAAAAAACAAAACAAAATTTTAAAAATATAATGCGGTATCTGAAGGCGTAGCTTTTCCCGTACCAACTACCCGTAATTAAATATTTTTTGCAATACATGTTGGCATACAGTTTATGAATCCATAGAATTCCTCTTCTCCGCAGTGCCATTGGGATTGAGGGGCCTGAAAGTTCTTTGCGCAGACAGTCTTCTTCCGCCGTGGTGGCCCTGGGAAGGCCCTGCACCAGTTGGAGTGCCCGTGCTGCCCGGATCGGCAGACTGGCGACGAAGATTGCTGTCGATCATGGCTTCGGCGTCGAAACTGTATCTTCCAGGCAACGCGCCAGATGTTGAGTCGCCCTGGTACCGGTTACGATAAGTGCCGTAGGAAGTTGGTGGATCGAGATCCCGTCCTCCACAGAGAGAAACCACGGCACAGAGAAGGAGCAGAGCAGATCCGATCAGCATCGCGATGTATGGCCAGCCTATTTCACATGTTCCTAAAAGTTTTATCGCTTTTAAAGAAGAAATCGAACAGTTAAAATATGAAACCAAGAAAAAAATACTAACCAAGAAGATAACTACCAGAATGGGGACCACACGCGTCGCGGACCTCTGGATTGTTCCAACCAAGAGGGTAGACGAGGCAGCCGGAGCACACTGCCAGAGCTTAAAAAAAACTTCCGTTGGTTTTTTGAAGTAAAAAAACCTACCGGCAACGACCTGCAGCAATCCGACAACAAATGCTGAATTTTTTGAAATGATGTGTTTGATGCAGCACGCAGGCACCAGCACAAAAGATAGCACCATTGTGAGGATGCATCCGGCTAGAATCAGGACTGTAGATATCTGCCAGTAAATGGATGGGATGTCGTTGAAGGTCGCGTATCGACCACAGATGTTTTCCATTCGGAACTGTTGTGTTGTCTGGAAAATTATAAGGTAAGCATTGTTGTTTATGTGATAAATACCGTTAACCAGTTTTTGGAAGTAATTATAAAAGAAAAAAGTTTAAATGCAATCTTGAAATTTATTGTAGTCAATTCAATACATCAAAAAACCGTAATCTACAATATTCGGAAATTTTAAATTGTTTTATCATGAAAAATGTGACAATTTTTTTTACCAATTTTTTCAGAACATTCGTATAAAGATATTTTGAAATCCAAGTTATGTATAATTTTTAGGCATAGTATTTTACTAAGGAATGCCAAATGAAAATAATTTTAGTTATCAAAAACAAATATTGTTTTTAAAAAACTGTTTTTATAACCCCCAGTGCATGAAGTGTTTCGCTTAAAAAACTTACAACATTAAAAGTAGGATAATTGCAGCGTCTAAAGCTGCCAAAAAACACCGTATTGTTCCTCCCGTTGAGGTAAAGCGTACCAGAAATCCAAAACGGCAGATAGAAACCCACGAGTACGCAACTTGATGCCAACAAAGAAAGCACAACCCAGTAATAGCCAATGACCGATAATCCCGTGTTTATCATGACGGAATATTTATTTATGACAGATGGATGAATCGACTCGGGTGCAGGCGCAGCAATAATTTGTTGGCAGAACAGCCTCTCTCCAGTTTTCACTGCAGAAATGATTGTTGCGGTCGAGTTGGGTTGGGTTGGTCAGATAGACTGAAAAATTCCGGATAAAAATTAGTTAACGCATAGTAAGACACACGCATTATTACCGCAACACATGTGTCCCATAGTCTGAGCCTGAGTTTGACGGAGAATGAGTTTGGCAACAAGACCGAGGCAAGTGTTTTGACTAAACCAATTTCCAGATGACGCGTCAGTGTTATTGATACTCTCAGAGCTTTTTGACCCGGAAACACAGGTGCACAGAACAAGCAGACAGGTAAAAAGTTTCCCAAAAAATGGAAACAGTGAAAATTGATATCATACGACGTGGGAAAAAAGTCGATGGATGCATTGAAAAATCGAGTAAGCCTTTTTTTCAAAGGAAGTGAAAAATGATAGGACGGGAAAGTGAGAAGATAAATGAAGGGGTTCTTGTCTGCATACCAAATAATCGTCAGTTGTACATCAAGAACATTGGGTGTTTTTTAAATTAACAAAAAAAATTCAGTTAGGTTTTGTTTTTACAAAAAAAAATGATAAAAATTCAGAAAAAAACAACACCACACAGTTTAGTCCTTGTCAACAAACAACGATAAATTCGCCATAATCAGTTAAAAAATCTCCAAACAAGCATTCTAATGTAAAACCAATCAAAACACACTTAACCCTAAAATCTCATAAATAATCCTCATACTGATTCACTGTTTTTAAATTTGCTTTAATGCCGCTCAAAAAGTCGCGATGTTATAAGAACTCCTTCAAAAAATACGCAGTGTACATAGTTTCTGTTGCCCGTGGAACCCCTTGACCGCATGGAGCATGCCCCGACCAAGAGAGGCTTACAAGTTCAGATCCGTCTCGGCCGCAGCAGCCGCCGAAGCTATTACTTTTAAAATATTCCCTTTTAGCCGATGTGCCGTTGTTGTGCGTTGTCATCGTCTGCGCAGCATAATAATGCCCGAAATGAAAATTGGTGCTGACACAACACCCTTTTCCCCTGCCTGGTCTGGCCATGTGCATGGAAGGGAAGAGGAGGGGTATGGGATGTCTCGTCCGGCTTCTCGCATACTTTAAAAAGTTTCGGCATATAACCTTGGGTTTTTGAAAGTAAAAACTCGAAAAGAGGAAATATTTTTGATATGAAGACCAAATTTATCCGTATGTTAAAATTTCATGAACACTGTTGAAAAGAGTGTTCAATGAACAGCAAAATCAAATTTTTTAGTACGAAAAATGTAATCCTTCAGTTTTTCTAAAAAGAAAGAATTTTTTAAGGAGCAAGCGTTTTGAAAATAAAAAAAGTCTTATCTAGGAAACACAGACATCCGTTTGTTTAATTTTTTATAAAAAAAAACGCAAAACTGCAAAAAAAACAATTTTTGAAGTTGACGAAACCCTTTTGGTTTTTGAAAACAATGTCCTACAGTTTTTTTCCAAATTTCTAACAAAACGTAAAAATAACAAGACAGATCAAACCAAATCAAATTATATCATCCCTGTCGCTCACATCAAACCTCTCTGCCACGCATATATATTTATCTCTCAATTTATTTGTCATGGTGACTGATGTGATGCGTCTCCCGTCAAAGTCAGCCATCATCGAATCGAGCCCAGTGACATTGATAATTATTGCATCGCTTCAAATGTGTTTTATGAATGAATGCAGAAGGGAAAGATGGACACAGATAAATATTACAGGCGTATCAAATTTCAACCGGACAAGCAGCCGGATGGGAAATTAGCAGCATGACCTGCCGGCAGAGTCGCGCAGTCAAAGGCGACTGCCCGGGGCCCGGCCATCTTGACGAAGAAAGGGTCGGTCGGGCACAAATCTCGGTCTGGTCATTATTGTGGTTTGGTAATTTATGCGCGAGCATGTGTGAGGAGGGGGGAAAGCGGGTATGGTAACATGCGCAAGCAGAAGGATGGACAGGATGAACGATGGTTTTAGGAAGCGGATGAGGAGATGGAAAAGTGGGCGCCATAACAGTCTACAAATCTAGATAAAATCAAATTTATTAGCCGGAAATAAATTATCTGAACTATTTTTTTGTGATGTTTACTTGGTTAAAAATTAATTTTTATTTTTGGTATTGTTTGTTTTGCACACAATTGTAAATTTTGTATAGTTTTCAAATAATAATTTTTTTGTGTATACAAACAAATTATTATAGTTTGCATATCAGTATAATTAAAAAAATTATATTGAAATACGATTATTTTTCAATTATAATCCTGCAGTTTTCTTTGTAATCAAAAAGATAAGTTTTTTTTTTATCAAAAAACTCATATTCTTAATCCAGTCAAAAGCGAATCAAAACTGTGTTTGAACAGTTGTCAAAATATAAATCTGCTTCCAATTAAGTTTCCAGAAAAACATATTTACGTTCAGTTAGCTAATTACTCACAATGAGGATAATTTTTTTAATCCTCATAGTTCAGAATATTCTTCCAATTTTTAATACCTGAAAACAATTTAATCCTAAAAGATGTGTCCTTCTCAGTTTAAATTCCCTGGTTTCTATTCTGAACAAATCAGTTTAAAAAAATTACATTTCTTTCAATTTTTGTCCAAAATAAAATCATTTTGGTCCTAAAAAGGATACAAAAAAGAATACAATCCGACATGTAGTCCTAAAGTGTAAACACTGCATCCATCTGCTAGCTTTCATCCGTCTACGTGCACAAGAAGTGTGCTGTTCGGAAAGTGTAAGTAGCATGCTACACACCCTTTTTTTCCTGTGTTTCTTTTTTTCTTTTTGTTGTTCACTAATCTAGCACTCCTAAAACAACATCTCAGGCAGCATGGTAAACCTAATTGTGGAAATCTGTGTATTTCACGCATAAGACAACAAGCGCACATTTCAGTCAGTACTAAACACACTCAAGATTGTTGTTTTCCAAAAAGTTTGGAGTGTACCAAAGGCAATTATTGGAGCCCAAAAAAAGCAACATGGAAAACGAAAGAAAAACGAGCACCGCTTTATTCAACGCACTTTTTAAAAAACAAAAAGCCGGTAAACTGTTGTCCTTTTTTTGTTCACTAGCTAACAAAAGCATCAGCATTGAAAAAAAAACTTTTTATAGTCTGCCTCCTCCTCAAATTTGGATTTCAAGCGGACAAAAAATAAATGCATTATGATTTCGTGCTAGTGTTTAATCCAGTTATGCCTTCAGACCTTTTCCATCGACGTTCAGAAGTTTGACAAACATCAAAAACACGGAACCAAAGACAGTTAGAATTTTTGAAGACAGTCGACAGACTTTGCGTCATAGATAGAAACATGAAAACAATTCAGAAATTTTGAACTACGCATCCTTTGGATACGTTTACATTTTTACATTTATTACTCTTACTCGTGCTTAATTATTCATCACAAAAATTAGAGATAGTGAAAAGTTATCCTTTGGACAGAACAGGGTTATTTGACGTAAAAAATATGTAGATAACATTCGTAGCTGATCGCACTAACAGCAGTGGTAGCACCATTAAATTCGCGTAAAAGTCAAACAGATGGTTCTGCATCTGGTAACAAGTCTCCTGGTTGCCACTTTTTACGATTTGATTTTCGTACAGTTTTTTTTTCTAAAAATCTGAACAAATATCGTCGAATTGAGCGCGCGCAAAAATCATCGTTGCAATGTTAAAAAAATCAACAATCAAATGGAGGTTAAGCTTTGAATTAAATAGAAGATGTCGCACCTGTGTCATTTTTGGACAGAAAGACAGTTACACCTAATTTAGCAAAACGTTATATTAAAGAAAAAAATGTTGATTTTTGTTAATAATATTTTTGCATTTGCAGAGTTTGTTTGCATTCATGTACGGTCACCATGTTGATCTGTAAGCTTGTTTGCAAGGCTGTAAACGATCTCTGGCAAGGCCATCTTTAATGTTTCACATTAGTAAATTCACAATGATAATTTCACTTGTGAAAAATGTTGGCATGATCTAAATTCACATTGATTAGCTTTGATCATCACAGAATTTAATTATTATTATTATTTTTTTTTATTTCACCATTACTCAGTGGTTAGTTATCATTAGACCAGATGTTAAAAGGTACGAATGATGTCCCCGTAGGTGTAAATGTCTCGATTCGTTTTGGTCGCGATTTCTTCTTTCCCATGGAGAACTAGGATGAAGATTAGCGGGCTTAGCGTATCGCCTTGCCGTACTCCTTTCTGCGTTTGGAGCTCCGCCGTCCTGTCGCCGACTTTGACTGCCGAGTTTCCAGCTGCATACAGCCATCGCACAAGTTCGGTGATGCCCAGAATTTAATATACATATTATATTGTATTTTTTTGGAACTCCAATAGCAATGAATACAATAATTTTTGTACAAAAATCCAGAATGACAAAACTGTGGGCTTGAATTGATTGACAAATATGTAATATTCAGTTTTTAAATTTTTGCGCTTTATCCAAGACTGAATTTCCGGAATTCAAAGTTAACATTTATTTGTCGGCATCTGACATCCAATGACAAGCAATTTTTTGCGAATTGTTGCAGATTTTGTTTCCATTTATGTACTGTTACCATGAACTGACAACTTGTGAGGACAGTTATAAATAAAAAAAGAAAGATAATAATTTTGTAAATATCAACATCGCTAATTTTTTTGTTCACAACTAAGCCGTTATTGTTTTATTTTAAATATGTCGGTGTTGATTATGATAACATATTAAATTTCACAATTATGGAAAATATGGATGTCCTAACCGTTGACAATAAGTTTTCATTATTATAACAACCAGTGGGTATGCAACTGTTGTTACAATAAGCAATAGTGATCGATCCCCTTCACCCTGTTCGAAGTCATCCACAGAAGATAAAACACATCACTAAAACAAAAATTCTTGCACGCATCATCATACTCAACAACGGGACGGGTCCTGTGTATCGATTTTTTTAGAAGTCGCACAATGCATCCCATCCCGTCACCGCCCGCCCCGCAAGGATTGCATGCGCGTGTTGTACGCGGTCGAGGGACAGGCCATACGAAAAACCGGGTCAGAGCAACGCAACCCGATACCGCAGTGCGTTCATCTGACGAGGAGAGATGCAGACACAGAATGTTTCAGGCGGCGGCAGGCCTTCATGTCTTTTTTCTTAGTTTCGGTCCGGGAAGGGGTATGGAACGGGGCGGACACGGGACACACTTCGGCCTTTCAACACGGGCCGCACCGCACGCACCGTGTGGTGGCTGTCTCCGTTCCGCTCGTCCGTCCCTATGGTGGTCTTTCTCTGCAGCTTTTGTCGAGTCGGACCCGTCCCGCTTACTCAGCCTGCCTTCGGCGGAGTCGACAATAGTGCAACCAACGATCGACTTGGCTTGTACTTTTTGCAGGGCACTTTTCGGTTTCGTTCACGAGATTTTGGATTTTGTACGATTTTTTTTGGGGGGGAGGTTTCTAAACTCGACAGATAAATATAACGTCATTAATGCTAACTGGACATTGTTGATACGTTTTTATTCACGCAGCCTCTTGATTTTTTTAATACGCTTTACTTTTTTTAGTCATGGATAGCCTCGACGACGCAGGTATCAAAGCAGAGTTTGAACGGCAGATCATTGCGATCTGGCGGAGGAAAACGCTGAATTGCACTCTGCTTAACGTCGCTGAGTACAACGCCAAGCTCCAGCGACTAGTCGAGATCGAGAATCCCCAGGTTCAAAAGACTCCTGCAGACTACAAGCTCACCAAGCTGTATGACTATATCATTGAAGAAAACAATGGCCATCCGAGGCGAAGACTCTGCAAGCGGGGCACTTCTTTTTTCTACGTTCCCATCGAAGAGATGTATGATATTCTAAAAAAGTGAGTTTTTAAAACATATCACCATAAGCAGTTTCATACAGTGTTGTCGGGTTCGAAAATGTTTCGGGTAACCCGATCCGAACCCGAAATTTTCGGGTAACCCGACCCGAACCCGAAACCGAAAATTTCGGGTTACCCGAGCCGAAAAATTTAGGTAACCCGACCCGAAATACGGGATTTTCGGGTCAGGTCGGGTAACCCGACGACACTGGTTTCATGGATTACTTTTGGGTTTTGTTCACGATTTTTTGGAACTAAATAATATAAGCAACATTTTTTTTGAATTCTACAATGACTACAATGTAGTAAATTGTTTCGGCCGTTGTATGAGTTTTTTATGTTTGGAACCTTGTTCGAATACAATTTTTTGGCGTATGCTTTTTTTATGTTTTATTAGTTTTTACCAGTTCCTATTGCAGCGCTCACCTGCATCTCCGTCACGCAGGTCGTAACTCGCTCCAACTCTATTTTCGTAACCGTTACTGCAATATTACAAAAGACTGCATCATGACGTTCCTCGGTCTGTGCAAACAGTGCCCGAGAAAAAAGAAAATCCGAGAAAATCATCGACATCGGATGAAGTCGAACAGCGTCCTAGACCTGAAGCATTTTGTCGACGACGCGATTCATAGCCACGACGCCGAGGCCATGGACGACGACGATGCAGACGTTGACGCGGACATGGACATTGACGACAACCTTCGGCACGTATTTGCTTCCGCCGGTCAACAGCAGTCAATCGTGGATCATGGATTTGGCTCTTCCGGTTCCAGAAACAATGTGTCTCTGGCCGGATCATCTGGGCAGTCCTTCGGGTCGCATCATTCTTCGGGAACGAATCTTGTCGGTGGACCCACTTCTTCGAATTCTGCTGCCCCGGGGGGTGAACCTTTTTCCCGGGCTCAGGTCGACATTATAGACATGACCAAGAATGGGCGTGACGGCGAGTTTGGCTACATCTTCAAGTACACATCGCTTCAAACGATGGAAATCCGACTAAAACCAATGAGGTACGGTACGGTTGACGAGACAGCCGAGTTGTTGATCGAGGTTTACTGCGAGCAGGGAGCCCCAGTCGTGCTGCAGTCTATCCTCCTCAGCAAGGGCTTTGTCCAGGAGGTGGTCGACAAGGTGACGGCACTCTGGCCCGATTGCCGGCAACTGTACGGCGAGCGCAGGTTCAAGCCCCCGATGCAAGGTAAAAATTTAGAGTTTTCCAACGCATCATATGTATTTGAAACCAGATTTTTAGATCCTCTTCCCAACAATGAGCACGTTGTCCTCGACCGCCTGTCCCAGATGCAAAAGCGCCTCGGCACGAATTACTGGGTCAGTCTCCTCAAATTTGTTCAGTGGGAGATGAATTCGTCTTTTTGCCCTGAACTTGGCCGTTCCCCGATCGAAGCAGGCCGTGGTCGTCCGCCTACTCTCGGCTTGCCCGGATCCAAGCTCCTCGAAGCCGTCTATGACAAAACTAAATGCGAAGACCAGATGCTGGAACTCCTGGCAGAGGCTGAAACCTTGCGGTACAATAACTTTTGCTTCCCTTCCGTGGGCCCGTCTATGTCGGCTGTCGTCCCGGCTTACCACTCTGCTCCTGCCCCGCCACCCGCTTCGAGTCAGAATGTGCCTGGAGTGTCAGCAAGTGTGTCCATCACATCTGGGCACTTTCTGGACGAGTCGCAACTCATGCCGGCGTCTAATTGCAAGTCTACGCCATCCACCGCTGACACCCCACAGCCCCCGGCGTCAGTTTATCACCAGTCTTTGACCGCCAGTGTCAGTGGTGGTACCCCTGTCGGTTCCGATGTTGTCGGGGTGTCGTCCGTTCCCCCAGCGCCTCAGGTCGATGAACCGGTGTACCTGGACTACCAGGCGCTGCATCACGCTGTTGATCAAGAACAACAAGTACAGGCCATTCACCAAAGCCCCGTACCCCAGCCTCAGCAAGCTCCGCCTCCTCAGTACGTACAAACCCAACCACAGCAACAACAGGTGCAACAGCAACCCTCTGTACAACAGCAACCTCCTCCTCAGTACGTGCAAACCCAACCGCAGCAGCAACAGGAGCAGCCCCCATCGGAGGCTGTCTATGGACAGGCTGGCGTTTTGCCTCCTGGCGGACAGCAGCAGGGCCAGATCGAGGCGGTTTACACCTCGACCGGACCTCCACCCCAGACCATTGAGCACCGACAGTTCGACATGACTGAAATCAAAATTTTGGATCTTGAACACCAGGGTGTTGGACAGATGCATGATCCAGGAAACGGAATGCCTCACATGCACGAAACACACCCTCAGCAGCAACAGCACCTTGATCCAACGGGATATTCATTGTAGAGTGTTTCTATTTTTGTGGTTACATCGTATAAAGTTGAAGTTTTTGATGTACTTTTGCTTTTCTCTCCGGTTTTGAACGGCTGCAGTTTTGCACCCCCCTCCTCCCGACTTAGGCAGGCCAGCACTGTTGCGAATGCTTCGCAATTTGGGACAGTTTAATTTCAATAACTTTTCTCAACAGAAAATACATTTTGTAATAATTTCTAGTGTCAAGACAAAAAATGACAGCATTAACGAGAATAATTCTTCTTGCGTTGCCAACCATTTTCCTCGGGGGTCATTAGTGGACTCTCTTCTCCCCCAGATGATGATGGCGACAAAAAAGAACACTACAGTCCCTGGCGACCGGTATAGCTAAAGCGGCAGTCTTACCTGTCATTAACTCACGGCTCACGCCCCTATTCCCCCTCATCCTCGTGGTAATTACACTCTCCCTCTAGGTATTTCTTGTGTTGGCATTTGCAGAGATGTCGATGCCTGGCTATAGATATGTCTGCTTTACATTACCTACTGACTCTTCTCTTGCCTTTCTGTGGGGGGGGGGCTTTTTTTGGCGGGCAGACTTGGGGTATATGATTGTTTTGGTTTGCTGAAATCCACTCGTTTTATAGTTTGTAGATAGTAATTATAGTGAAACGTTCAGTGACTTTGATAAGGTTTAAAATTGCTATGGGGTGGTTTATAACGGTACAAATCAATTTTCGCTCCCTTCTGACACATTACACTGCACGCAAGTAAGTGACTACAGTGCACAAAAATAGTATCGTAACTGAATTTTTTGTTCTCAATGATAATTTTGATAATTTTGTTGACGGTTGTTGGTTTAATGAACCTTAATTTTACAACCAAAAAAATATCACGGTCCAAAAATTATATTGCCAACTTTCCAGTTTTTTTCGAAAGATTTCAGATTTCTTCCCTTCAGTTATTGAATTGTGAAAACTCTATTAAGCATTACTCTTCATTGCAAAAAACCTTCTTCTTTCCTTAATATCAGCAAGGCAGCTTACTTTACCTTTCTTTGTTTGCCTCGTCGTCAACGGCACTGACGATTAGTCTTCGTCTGGATTACCGCTGCGTGAATGAAGCGATTAGTTAGTTACGCTGCCGCAAGAATATTACTGTATATTTTGATTAAAAATCTGTGGGGCAGTGAAATGTTTTTTTTTGTTGTTGAACAATGTTTTCACCCTAGTTTTTGTACTAAAGTTACCATTTCAGCTTTCATTTGTCTAAAATATTCTCCGAGCAGTTCAAAAAATAAAGTAATCATTTTGCTGTCGTCATTCAAGCTGTCCCGTCTCCACTTGTGCCTTTTCGCTATCAGCCGTGCCTTAACTTTACCTGCCGGATGCCTACTTGTCAGCCTTATTTTTGCCATCGTTATCAACTGCCAGGATACCAGTGTTTCCGTCAGTGTAGGAGTCATTTTCGACCAGGAACATAGCAATGGCGGAATCGAGTTTTTCAATCATGTCGCACAATCAGGTTCCAATGCATTTTATAATTTGACGTGAGTTTATGTTTTTTTGAATATTGTACCAAACCAATCCGAAGTTTACAGTAAAATTGTCTATTTTTTTAACTTTCGGAAAATTTTAATTGACACTAGAAGCTCGGCAGTTTTTATATAAAATATAAATACAACTCTTTATTTTTATATAAATGTTTTTTCAATGAGCTTTTTGTTCTACAATAAATACATACACACCAGTCAATTAAAACAAAACAGAATAAAACCTTACATACTGACAGTTTTTTTGCTGAACCTGCCAATAGTTTTTTTTGTTTTACATATTTTTTTGTTTTAGAGCCATTGGCGACGGAGGATGCAATCCCGATGACGATCTTGCCGATGGAGCAGACATGGTGGTACAAATGTACCTTCATGACAATGTTTCTGCTTTCTTTGGCCCTGTTTGCCAAAATGGTAAGAAAATTGTTTATTGTAGCATTTCCTAATAACGTGACAGTTTTTTCATCTTATCACTTTTCTCAGATCTCGAAATAGTAAGCGGTCTTTCTGCTGTCTGGGAAACCATCCAGTTCAACTTCTGGCACGACTACTACCTCGATGTGGAACTGAACTCTGTCATCCAGATGTCCACGACGTCGTCGACCAACGTGGCGGCCAACCTTGCAGCCGTTCTTTCGCTACTCAACTGGAGCAGGATCGGACTTGTCGTTTGCGAGTCTTGCTATTCTTCCGCCGACTCAATGCACTCCAATTTCCGTAGTCTTGAACAGGCGTTGAAGGGTTATTCGATTGAAGTCCTGAGCTACGTCAGTCTCGAACAATCCAACGCTACTGACGTCACAAAGCTCGAAGAAGTCATCAACGGCTTCACACAGGAAGCGCGCATTATTGTGTCGTTCCAGGGAAATTCTCTCGAAGACTACGTGCCGTTGTTGAAGGCTTTCCAGACATCGGGAGTTACCAAGACAGAGTACATGATGATTATACCGCTGACTCATTACGCGGGCAACACGGTGGAAACCCCCTGGGGCGATGTCGATAGTGCTATTGAAGATCCTGCGACTTTTGATATTTTTAAAAACACTATTGTCGTAAGTTGTTTAGTTTTGTGAGATGCAAAATGATTTCTGCCCAACACACAGTTTTAATAATATTAATGGAAAACATAAAAAGCGCTTTAACGTTTTACAGTTTCTTCAACACAGTTTTTTAATGTACATAAATTTGAAAACTAATATATACAAAAGTATTGTCTTGATTATAATTTTTTCAGCTTGCAAATCAATTTTACGACGAAGTGGACGTCAACAAATACATGTCCCCATATTTTGATTTAAGTGTTGTAAGTTAACCATTTTTCCGTTTACCGCTCACATCAGTCAGTTTTTCCAAAACAATGTTTAGAAGCAATCCGTCTTCTACGCCCAACTCGCGGAAAGCGTCATCCTGTACCATGATGTCCTCGAGCAAGCCCATGATTTTACAAACAATTCTTCGATTTATGAAAACAATACCTACATCATGGGCATGATGCGGTGCCGGCGGCAGCCAGGACCCTTCGGCGAACTTGTCATGGACAACCACAGCCAGCGTCTGGCGCCCTTCAACGTCTACGCTGTTCTCGAAAACTACGACGGTCATGCAGGTCTCATTGAATTCGTGGAAGTTAAGCACACTGTTAGTCAGAATTCTGAGCAATGCATGGGCTTGAGAGCGACGTTTATGGATGAAGACATGGACTTTGTCCGGTTGCTGCCGGTCGACATCCCATCTTGTGGCCTGCAGGGCGAGCTTTGTGATCAGAGAGGAACCATCGTTATTGTAGTTGTCGTCATGGGCGCGGTGTCGGTGGCCGTGACGGGGTTTCTCTGTGCCAGAAAGATGAGGTCAGGAGAGACGGCTTCGATGCCATGGGCTATTCCTTCTTCTGGCGTCAAGTTTTTAGAAAACCACGAGTTCAAGGCTGGATCGGTAAGTGTGCAGTAATAAAACTATTTTCCAGAGAGGCTTTTGCAACACCAGTTTAAAAACCCGCAATTGCTTTCGTAAACAACAATATTTGCTTTCAGTTTCAAGAATTTCAATCAAGTTCAATCCACAGCTTGCAAGCACCGGCTCCCGAGCCCCCGAAGCCTTCCGGTGACTTTAGACCCGAGCGCCGGCTTCTCGGAACTATTGATCAGGTCCTCATCCTCGTTGAACCAGTCCAACTCCGAGAAAAGCTTGTCTTTGACAAACGTGACATGCAGCTGCTCTTCCAGATGAAAAATGCCGTCCACGACAACGTGAACAATTTTATTGGCGTTTCGATGGACATGTCACACGAAGTCTTTGTCATCTGGAAGCACTGTGTTCGCGGCACGCTTGCCAATCTGATATTTAACGCCAAGGATGCGAGTGAGAGAAGAGCAATTGATCTGACAAGTGCTTTTGTTAGGGATATCATTAAGGTGGGGAAGAACTAAAATTACAAACACTGATCAGTTTATTTTAGGGAATTGACTTCCTTCATTCATCGGCAGTGGGATATCACGGAGGCCTGACAACGTCCAACTGTCTCATAGATTCGCACTGGATTCTTAAGTTGTCAGGCTTCGGTATCAATCGACTGCTTTACCGATGGAAAATCGGGGGCATGATTTCCAGTAGAGAGGGGGGACCTCTTATTCCTGATCCTGGTAGGTTTACAAATTAACTAGTAGACGAATCCAGTTACTTTAGAAAAAAATGATGTTTCATGAAAATTTCGTTTGCACGAATCTTGAGTTAGTCAGTTTGAATAACGTAACTACTGCCATTTTTGCAGAACTTTACTATTTTGCTCCAGAACTCCGAATCAAGCTCAAAAAAGCGATCACCGAAAACAAAGGAAACTACGTCGATCTCACAGTTGACGAAGGCCAGGCTGCTGACATGTACAGCTTCGGCATGGTGCTTTTTGAACTGTTGTACAAGAAACGAGCACATGAAGTTGAGGAACTCAAGGAACCTACTCAAGCTGTCATTGGTAAAAAAAATATAAGATGATAAAATACACACCGCCAGTTTTTAGACATGGGAGAGCTCCCGGACGACCTTGATCCCGGGATTGTAAGCGAAGTTGCACTGTCCAAACTTCCACCGTATCCCTCGGTGCCAGATGATCCGGATGTTCATCCAGATCTTGTTAGTCTGCTTCACAAGTGCTTCAATGGCATCTACCAGCAAAGACCTGATGCTAACATGGTCAGAAAAATAACGGACGCGACGCTCAAGATGCCAGGAAGCCTCGTAGATCAAATGATTAAGAACATGGAACAGGTGCGCGATTATGAAGAAAAGTTGAATTTACATGCAGTTTTTTAGTACAACAACAACCTTGAAAACCTGGTAAAACAGCGAACAGGTCAACTTGAGGAAGCTCAAAAGCGATCTGAAGAAATTTTGCTCGAGCTGCTTCCCAAATCTGTCGCTGACGAACTGAAATTGGGACGAACGGTAAAAGCAAAGAGGTACAAATCTGTCACTGTCATGTACTCCGACATTGTCGGTTTCACGTCACTTTGCTCGGAGAGTCTTCCCATGGAGGTCGTCAACCTTCTCAGCGGGGTCTTCAAAGCCTTCGACAACATTATCGGCCAGCACACTGCGTACAAAGTCGAGACCATTGGCGACGCTTACATGGTCGCTAGCGGAGTTCCTGATCCAACGGAGAAAAAACACGCCAAGGAAATCGCCATGATCGCGCTCAAAATGAGAAATGTGAGAAAAATAATTATATGTGATGCAAAAACATCTTTGCAGTTTCTTTTTGACTATACAATCCCGCATCGACCAGGGCAGCATCTACACTGCCGGTGGGGCTTCAACACCGGAAATGTCTTCACCGGCGTCGTCGGCATCACAGCGCCTCGATACTGTGTTTTTGGACAAACAGTAAGTCTGGTATCGCAGTTTTTTTCTTTGAACAAATTTTTAGGTGACGCTGGCAGCTAAAATGGAAAATGGCGGGAAACCGGATCGCATTCAGTGCACTGTGTACAGCCAAAAAGTTCTCGCCGACAATTACCCGGAATTCAAGTGTGTGAAACGAGACGAAAGGGTCCTGGTCAAGGGTGTGGGAAGCTTTCTCACATACTGGCTTGAAGGGTACGAAGAACTTTTGTCGTCTGAAGCCGGGGATGTTCCGTCAACGGAGACCGATACTGCGTGACATATTTTTTAGTAATGGTGTGTTTACATTTATTATACTTTACACCTAATCAAAGCAATGTTCCAGCTACTTCATTTCGAATGTGTGAAACTGTGCGATTCATGACTGTACAGTTTTTAAAGCAAAAAAAAATTATAGTGGTGGTATTTTTTATGATACCCAATGAATAGAAGAATAATAAACAATAAAAGCTATTGTATTCAAATGTCATTGTACCTTTCTGTGCAGTTGTGGAGGTGAAAGGTGTGGCATTCATTGTCTGATGCACATTGACCACACCAGCAATGTAGTGGTGTGTTCCAGTTTTTTTCCTCGAATGCGTTGCGCTTGATTATTTTTTACCGATTGTTTTAAAAAAATTCAATGCAACAATTTTTTAAAATGTTTTATTTATACACTTACAAAAAATTTTTGTTTCTGACAAAAGTATAATATAAATGTATTTATTATAATTTGGTAAACCAACAATCATCAGTTTTAAATATAAATTAGGGGGAGGATAAAACGGTCCAAAAACAACATACGCTCAAATAGGACTGACGCTGTTGGCGGTTTTTTAACGGCGATTCGCTCGATTATTTTTTTCTGATTGTTGATCTTGAAAAAAGTATAATATGTATGTAATCATCTTTTATCCTTAGCCAATTTTAACAATTGAAATTTATCACATTTGACAGAAATAGTTTTTTTATTTGCCAAACATACATTCAGTTTTAGATATCAATCAAACGGCTTTTTCTCCATTTATCATCCAAAAAGTTTAGATATTTTTTAACGAGTCATGAGATTTCCGAAATCCCACGTCCGCCCGGGCCCCCCAACGCAGTTCAAAAACAACCGACACTCAAACAAACATTTTCATAACTTTTTTATCTTTACTCTTACTCACAGCAGCCAGTTTGTTCATTTTTCAATTTTGTCTGAAAAGTCTGTCATTTGGAATCAAAAAACAGTGATTTGTTACTTTTTTAAACATACTCAGAGAGCAAAGAAAAGACAAAGAGGGTCGTAAAGAATGTGAAAATTAGAGCCTTTGGCTTTGACTTTTTTCTGAGTATGCTCTTTTTTTGGGACCTTTGTATAAATGAATAATTTACGCCAGGAGACAACGAAGATATGAGTCCGGATGTTTTCTTGCTCTTTGTATCTCGGACCAGCTGGGACCAACCAGACATTGACCACGATTGCGTTAGTGTGCTTTATATTCTGTTTTTCTCTGATATGTTGTAGTTTTATAAAATATTTGAGGCTTGTGCACTTGCAAATATGACTCATTTAATAAAAGTACAGTGATTTTTAAAATTCTTGAAAAGAAACGGATTTTTTTTATACTAGTTTTTGGAAATATTTTGTTTATTACTAAATATATCGATGTTTTGCGTGCTGTAAAACCGTGCAGTTAAAATTAACAAAAAATACCGTACTAAAATTAAAACAAATAATTTTTAGTTATTTAAACGCCGAAACGCCAAAGAATTTTTATTTTAATGTACGAAGCTTTCTTGTATTCTATTTTTTTCACCCCATACCCAGCTCCTGTAGTCCCCGTTCCGGGTGCAGCAACAGAAAGAAAAACTTTATCACCCTTTAATGGTCTCTATTTTTTTAATGCGATACAATTAGCCGGTCGCCGATTGCTTCTACTTCGACGGGTGTTTATTTTTATCACCGTCAGAAGTGATTGTGGTAAGCATGACCGCTGAACCCCTTTTCGACTTCTTTTTTTGAATGCAAAACGGAATACATTTATCTTTGTCCTTGATTTGTGATCAACGGTTTTATTGTTATCAGAAATCTTAGTTGGAAAATGTAACAAAATATTTATTTTTCAATTGATTTAAAACAATAAAAAAATATAAAAACAACACTGATTTTAAACATCAGAACATTTATTGTTATCCGTGTCATTTAACGGCCGGATTATACATAACTCAATTTGGCACTTTAATAAGATTTTCAGAGATTGAAAATTTACAAAAAGATTGGAATCATCTTTTAGCAGTTTCAAACCGTTCATACAGTTATATTTTTTACGTTTTCTTTTGAAGGTAATTATTTTTTCCAATTTCTTGTTAATATACTTTTTATATAATGTAATATTCAAATCGTCATACATATATAATATAACACCGCTGCATTAAATTTACTTATTCGAAGTTTTTTAAAACCGAATGGACTTCAATAACAGTTTTGATTGTTGTTTGATTTGTTATTATGATCATTTTTGCAGCTTCAGGGATTAATCAGCTACAGGGAACGATATTTTGGAAACAAACTTATTAGTAGTGTGTGAGATTGACCAAACAATTATCAATATAGATGACAGTATTTCAAAAATCATGAAAAAAATCTGCACTTTCCCCCGTCAGCAGTCCAGTATTGTGAATCAGTAAAAAAAATTATATGAATGAATTGGTTTGTGTTTTTCTTTTTTATGACGCATGCTTAACCATCTGACTGCCGTGATTTGCACTCACTCACTTCTAACAGGAATCACATTTGCACCACATCCTTTGTCTCCGCCGTGAAGCATTAGTATCAAGCCGTTCAATCTCAATTTGTTGTTTTTTTATCTTTTTTGTTTTGTCTTCTCAGAAAATAGTTTGTCGATTGTTGGGGGCTTGCTTTTGTTTTCGTGCCTGCCGTTGTGACATGTTATGACCGGAAGAAACGTAGTAGAACAGTTATTAAAAGCACCATTAGCACGAAAGATTTTTTTACAAACTGAAAAAAAATTGTTTAAGTCGACGTCGATCGGTAGCATTTTTTTATCCGCGGTAATAAACAACCATTAACCGCTGCTTTGTTAATTGCTTTCACGCAGTAAAAAACTAAAAAAAAAGCTGGAAAGCTCATAAAATTCAATTGTTGTGAAAGAAAATGTCTTTTTTTACACCTTTTTGTTTAATTTTTTTTTTGGCGTCTGTTGTACTTTTTTGCTGAACACTTTTATGACTTGAGAGATGCTTTGTCTTTTTATCTTTTTTTTTACGATGAGTAGTCCTACACCATGGTCCATGCTAATGAAGATGTTGTTTTTTTGGCTCAGCATATTATTATAAATTTTTCGTTTTTTGTTATTCAATTTTAATTTTGTATTAATTTTTTTTTAATTTGGCAATTGTGAATTTCTTTTTCTCCAAGTAAATAGTTGCTATTCACATGTTTTGTATTTTCGATCAAAGAATAAAAAAATCATGATAAAAGTCGTTTTTTTTCACAATTGTTTGAAAAAGATGACTAATGACCAAGCTACGCAGCGTGTGCGACATCACGGCCCGAAAGAAATTATTTATTTTCTTTAGGACCAATCATCAAAGAAAAAAAGAACACTGTCAATATTCATGGCAACAGAGAGGCATTTTTGTAGGCGATAACTAGCGGATCAAATGCAGCTCTGATGTTTTTTCGTTTTTGTTTTTGTTTTTGCTGACTGACACAAAATGCACACAAAATCACCACTTTTGTATTTCCTGAAAGATCGTTGATTTAATTTATGAAATAAATTTTTTGCATAAGTTACACATTTGTAATTTTTAAAATTTCTCACGTTTTTTTTAAATTTCGTAACACAAATTTTTACTATCCATATATGTGTGTGAATGAATTGATGAATTGAGATGAACTGGTTATTTTTTTTTGATTTTTTTAGTCTCGAGTTTTTTTGCGTTCGATGGTCAGCTAATTGGTCACTACGCATAAAAATTCACTTTTTTCTGCCTTCCAAAGCAACTTTTGATTGACTGGGCTGGTCTCCTGTCGGGCGTAAGCTCACGGCAACGGGTGATTGATCAATTTTCGAGCTAGCAATGCTAGCATTGTTCCGGTGATCAAACAGTGTGTGCTTCGCAATTGTTCGCGCGGTCACGGACGGATGCGACATGTTTAAGGAATGAACACCAGCGAGAAAGCAGAGAAGGCTAAACCAATACGCCAGTTATTATTATCCATTTGCACGCTTTGTCTGCCAGGCCCGGTCAGCAGCACCTGAAAAATGCCGGACAGAGTCCGTAACAGCGATCGGTCACTCTCATTCTTTTTGGGTGAAGGGGGAGGGAAAAATGGAAAAAGGATGGACACTGGCCAGCGGGAAGCAGCTGCAGCTGCTGGCTTGATCTAATGTAAACCCCCCCCCCCCCCCGCGGAGTTCTGTCTTTGATTTGGCATACGTTGGCCGAAGCACCGTAAATCATCCGTATACACGGGCGGTAACGGCTTTTTTTAATTTTTTAAATTTTTTTGATTGGCCACACTTTTTTGAGGTCGTTTCATTTGTTTTAAATGATTTATTAAAATCATTTCAGTTTTTTATTGATTCAAAATATTGAAAAAAAAGAAATTTTCAGTACTCAGAAAAAGGTTTTATGAATTCCAATCAAAACTTGCTGAATTTATTTCAGTGTAAATTTGTTTCTGCACCAAATAGGAATTGCTGAAGCTAGGTGTGATTTTGCTTAACAGTAAAAAAAATTTCTTCGACAAAAATTTTTTTCCCACATTCACATTTTTACTTTCACACGAATTTTTGTTCCAAAATATGTAAAAAGAATTTGAGAAAGTTTACGATAGCCAAACGCTTTTGAAAAAATTATGCGTAATCATCAGACACTGAAATTTTTTTCGCTGCTCAACGTTTTGTTTTCTTCCCCCTTCCACCCCCTTATACGAATGAGGCTTACTAATTCTACTGCTCTAAAAAATTACGTGGATGCACTTACGTGGCTCAGGAGGGAATTAGGAGCGGTGATAAGAACTTATGGCGCCTCCGCGTTTAACTTTTTTGGTATATTTAGAGGGAGTGATTAATTTTAAAGTTCATATTGATAACGATATGGCTACCGTGATTTTTTGAGATGATCCTGTTCTGTTAAAATTATCAGTTTCAAAAGTATAATTTTTTATTAAAAAATTTGTTGAAAATTTGGAAAAAAATGGATGATTTTTTGTTTAGCTGTTTGATAACAATTTTAATTGTAAAATAATCCGTAATTTTGTTACTGTTCTGTTCATTGGAGAATCATTTGATCCGGGTAAAAAAACATTTTTTATTTTTAAATAAAAATAAATATTAAGATCTTGAAGAAAATCTATTGGTCGGTCTATCCGGGTTGTGTCTAGCGTGATGTAAACAGAAAAATATAATTGTTTCGAACTTTTTAGCACCACCAGCAGCGGACTAGCGGATCAAGTCGCTCGCGCAGAGTCATTATCGGGTCTTGCTAGCACCCCATAATCCCCCTCCTCTTCCTCTTTCCTATTCACTACATACTCATAGCTTTATCTCGTATTTGCAGCTGTAACTGAGAAAAAAAGCGGAAGCAGTCTAGTACACCTCCTTGGAACAATAAAGGGTGTGAGAGAGCTCGAGCGAGGAAGAGGACAATACTGATCCATACCGCCCTGCCTGTCCTCTTCTCCCCTTTTTTCTCGCCACGGACTTTTGTCAAATTGAGTCAATTCAATCCGTTTGTCTTCTTATACATACATACATGCCCAATCGACTTTCACACGAGTGAAAAGTCCTTTACTCATGATTGCTCAATCACTATTTTGTACAATTTTGTTATGGTGCCTGTTGTGGTGTCTTATCACTCCAGGATACGGTAGACCCGCCAGTGACGAAGATGAACAGAACGATGTTGATGTCGACGAATATGCCGGGGAGGTGTTCGACTCGTCGACCCTGATCAACGATCGGATGTACTGTTTTAAGGGCTCTGATTCGGGTCCCTTGGTTCCTCGCATCCTGGTCAATAGACGTCGACAAAAACGATACTCAATTGAAGGTGAGAAAAACAAACAAGAACTTTTTTTATTGTTTAGTAAAAAAATTGAAATTCAGGCTCATACTGGAGTGTAAAGCAAATCAGCTACCGTATCCGACGAGGCATCCCGGTTATGCCGGATGCAACACTCAAGCGGGTTATTCGGAAGGCTTTTGACGTCTGGGAAAAACGATCACCCCTCAAGTTTGTCTACAAGCATCGGGGACCCGTTGACATCGAGATACTCTTTGCGAAGGGTCATCACGGAGATGGAGAACCGTTTGACGGACGCGGTAAGTGGTCTTAAAATAATACAGGTGATCATTGGGGTTTTGGGAATTTTTTTCCGGGATCATTTTTTTGAATTTGGTAAACAGACGAAAAATGAAAATTGACAGACAGTCAAATGACTTTTAAAAAATATTATTTGTTTGATTTATTTTAAAACAATTAAATCAAAAATAAATAAAAATTCGCGAACAAAATTTTGTGCGCCGAAAGATTTCAAAAAATATTTCTTTGTTGACACTTTGTTTTAAAAAAAATTATATCTTTTTAAATCGGTGTAATTTTTTTGTGAACTTGTTCATTAAGAGGCAGTCCACGACAGGATTTAGGAACAAGGGGAGGACGAGGACAAGGCTTTTTTACACTATCAAATGTTTTGAGCCAGAATTGTTCCCCACCCCTAGGAAGGTCTAAAACCGCGATACACAGATTTTAAAAAAAATCGGAATCTGTAGTTTTGGCATCTGGAAGGTTTTGACACAAGTTGATGCCACGCGCTGTGTTCATGAGGAAAAGCGCTGAAAAATTTTTTACAGGGGTTTTTATAGACTGGGAACACAATGTCGTTATCAGATTTTTTTTATCGTTACTGTAAGTGCCACTTTTAGGCTAAATTTTTAGGTTTTTTGGCTACCATACTTTTGTTTTTTTGTTGGGGAAAATGTGATATAGCCTATCTTTTTCCCCGTGTTTTGACGCGTCGAATGAGGTAAAACTCAGAATTTTCTGAATCGGGCTTCATTGCCATCCGCGGGCTTTTATGGTGCGCACTCGAGAAAACGTGCGCAAAAAACCGCTTTTTCTGTGCGAGTGACAAAAAAACTGCGTGCGCGCACGTAAAAGGAGTCATGTTCAAAAAAAGGCCCTGAAGCCAATTTTTGATTTTTATGCCTACGGTCACCTGAATAGGCTTTGGCATGTCCCAAATATCACTTTAAGCTAGTTGAGCTTTTTATCGGATAATTTTGCACAAAGTTACAGTGTTTGAAAGTTTCATGTTTTTTCAATGCCTGTGGCGGTGCCCAATATTGTCAGATAAAAACCCTGAAAATTTAGAATCAATCTTTGGGACATGCTTAAGTCGACCAAATTGACCGCGAGCATAAAAAACAAAAATTGGCTTCAGGGCCTTTTTTTGAATCTGACTCCTTTTACGTGCGCGCACGCAGTTTTTTTGTCACTCGCAGCGATATTGCGCACGTTTTCTCGAGTGCGCACCATAAAAGCCCGCGGATGGCAATGAAGCCCGATTCAGAAAATTCTGAGTTTTACCTCATTCGACGCGTCAAAACACGGGGAAAAAGATAGGCTATATCACATTTTCCCCAACAAAAAAACAAAAGTATGGTAGCCAAAAAACCTAAAAATTTAGCCTAAAAGTGGCACTTACAGTAACGATAAAAAAAATCTGATAACGACATTGTGTTCCCAGTCTATAAAAACCCCTGTAAAAAATTTTTCAGCTCTTTTCCTCATGAACACAGCGCGTGGCATCAACTTGTGTCAAAACCTTCCAGATGCCAAAACTACAGATTCCGATTTTTTTTAAAATCTGTGTATCGCGGTTTTAGACCTTCCTAGGGGTGGGGAACAATTCTGGCTCAAAACATTTGATAGTGTAAAAAAGCCTTGTCCTCGGTCCGAAATCCTGTCGTGGACTGCCTCTTAAGCTTTTTTATAACTAAAGAAAATACAAATCATTTTTTTTTAATTTTAGGAAAAGTACTTGCGCACGCTTTCTTTCCTCGTTACGGCGGAGACGTTCACTTTGACGCATCAGAAAAGTGGTCAGCCAACAAGCACGGTCCCGGCCTTGATCTCTACGCTGTTGCAGTCCATGAAATTGGCCATGCTTTAGGCCTGAAGCACTCCCAGGAGCCGGCTGCCATCATGGCGCCCTTCTATCAGAAATACACAGGGTCTGACCTATACCTCCATCGCGACGACCTCGCAGCTCTGCAGAGGCTTTACGGCTTCGGTGACGATGGCCAGAGAAAACCGAAATGGTCACCGCCGCCAGATTTGTGCACTCGATTCCGACTAGACGACATCACGGCGCTCGCCAATGGCACTATTCTGGCTTTCTCCGGAGACTACTTTTACGAGTTAAAAAATGGAATTTTTGACTTGGATCGCCCGAGGCTTATCTCCGATGTTTGGAAGAGCGTAGGGGGAAGTATTGATGCCGTGGTCACAGACAACGATGACGATACGTACTTTTTCAAGGTAAGATCAAAAATAAATATATTTGGATTTAAAGCGAAGTGTGGTTTCAGGGCGTCCAGTACTGGCTGGCTAACCAGGAAGGCAAAATCTACCGTAATTATCCTCAGTTGATTGAGCGAGGACTCGTTTCGATGCCCAACGATATTGACGCGGCTTTCATCTGGGGTTACGATGATCAGGCTTATTTTTTCAAAAGTAGGTTTTTTGAACATAAAATTTTTTTATAATTCTACTGTTGAACTAATGTTTCAAAAAAAAGTTCACTTGTAAATTTTAGATGACAAATACTGGCTTTATTCGACGCAAGGCATGCCATCCGGCTGGCCACGACCCATCTCCCAGCTTTTTTCAAACATGCGTCACACGCCTCAGAAAATCGACGCTGCCGTCACGCTGCCCAACGGCGACACCTATCTTTTTACGGGTGATTGGTACTACAAGATGCAGCCCAATCGACTCGCAGTTTCTCGGGGTTATCCACGAAGAACGTCCAACGTCTGGTTCGGGTGCCATAAACGTCGACGCATGATCGAAAACAAACGCTTGTCAACATCGAACGGTTAAGCTCCGATTCTGAGCTAGCACTAAAATTTCCTGTATATTGTTTAGAAAACCATATTTTATAGTTCGAATCTGTGTATTTTTCCTTTCCTTGCCGCTTTCTTTTGATTATTGTACTATCCAGGAACAATCGTAATACGTTGACGCTGTCTCACGGTATTTTCATATGCTTTTTTATTTACTTTCACGATTTGCAATAAAAGCAATCCAACTGTAGTATTAGCAATCATTTTTAAGTTTGTGGTAATCCAAAGTCAGCTAACCAATGTTGTGGGGCGGATCGACGCATTTTTGGATCTCTATCTGCCGTCCTGCATGAGCTGCAGCGTGTGCGTTGCGGTCAATGACGAAGTGAGTTTTTTCTTGCGGGGTTTCTTCTCTCTTCCGTGCATCTAGGTCAATTATCCCCGAGGTGTGTGATTCATAAAAACACGTGGGCGGCGTAAAACCAAGCATCGGTGGTTCAGTGGTAGAATGCTCGCCTGCCACGCGGGCGGCCCGGGTTCGATTCCCGGCCGATGCAATCCCTTTTTGACTCCGGAAGATATGGCATGTCATTTTAGGACCTCCGAACTTCAATTTCGTGCCCCCTTTATTTTGTTTGTATGAATAAACATTTTTGAAGTCCGAAATTTACTGTAAAAAGTGTTGCTTTTTGCGACACTGCCAAACCAGAGTTCTATTCCCGGCTTGTGCTAGCTCTTTTTGTCTCCGGTAATCTTGAGGGTATGGGGAGTATTCCGTATAGCGAAAGACACATATGGTGATCATTCATGGTGAAAAGCCCTATGGTGAAACGCCTTATGGTAAAAGTTCCTTATATTTACTGTAATCCAACAGTTGCAGCTGTTTGATTAGTGTCAATATCACGAACGCAACTGCACCTTGTCAAATTAACCTGTATTTCAGACATTCCAACATTGCAGGTGCACCTTGGTACATAAGTAAATAACAGAATTAATGCTTTCGTCCTAGCCGGCATTTATATGTATTAGTAACTTTTACGAATAATAATGAAAGTTCTAGCATTTGTTTTTTACATTCAAAATATTCTGTCAATTGCATTGTTCGTTAAAGTGTGTCCTCCTCATTTCGAGTTCAACGCCACTATAAACAATATCTCCAAGTGCTACGCCAACGTTCACATGAACGGAGAATATCTCGATCAGTGTGATTATCCCTCAGAATGCCGCTTTCTTCACAACGATTCCATTCCTGTGGTTATCCAAACTGAGGTCGAAAATCAAATACTTTGTATGTTTTTTTGTTTTTTGTTCGTTAAAATGTCTTTTTACTTTAGTTAATCAGTACAAAGATTACCCTCAAGCTTACATCGGATTGTACTATCCATGCGAAACAAAACCTTTAGTAAATGAAAATAATTACACCGAATACTTTGAATGGGTTGATGGGTCGCGTGTCACAATAAATCATTTTAAAAGCAGTCCTTACAACGTTTTTGCAACGATTGGCAAACACAAGATATATCCCTGGTGGAACCACCAAAATGGCATGCCATTTGAAAATACCTCTAACATCCTTTGCCAAATTGTGCTGGATTCCGATGAGAATACAAATTTCTATTCCATAAACAATACAAATGTTACAGATTGGGACAATGTCGAATTCTACGAGGATGAGTATGAGTTTCCGATGAAATCCGAGCTCGTAGCATACAGTGGTTTCCATTTTAACATAGGAACTTCTAATTCAATGTTAGTGTTGAGCCTGAGAGTATGCAACACTTTGCTTATGATAGTTCTTGTGTATTTCATGGCAGAAAACATGTTCTCTAAAAATAGCACAATGAAGGCATCCTACTTTTTCATAGTTTTGTTTGGTTGCGGTTATCAGATTCTATTTGAAATTGTCGATTTGGTTTTTTATTTTACTTATAATGTAATTCCAATGATATTTATTTTCATTCATCACTTTTTGGCCCAACATAAAAACTTATTCACTGGAATGTGGTTTATGCTTATGTCGTACAACAGATTTTCAGGTATGTTTTCAAAAACTAAAAACTTTTACAGAGGGTTTTGCAGCCATTATTCTCTGGCGTCGAATGAACTTGCTCTGGAGTAATTTTTTTACAACCGGGTACATTGTCTTGACCATTGTTATTCCCTTTGCTATCAAGTTTCCTCTTATTCTGCACTGGAACTGTGTGATTTATTACGATGATAGCTGTTACAGAACGTATACTTTTATTAACGACTGGTCTAATTATACAAACAGCATATCCGATGCGGTCACTACAACGATATCGGTATTGTTCTGCCTGTCAGCTGGATTAACAAGTCGATTTCAAAAATCCGAACAATTTGTTTCAAAACAAATACGAAAAGCTGAAAACATGCTGCTCATACAAACATCCATCTTTACAACATTTTACGCGGCGCAAACGATTCTCGTATTCGTTCGTTATAGCCTAGGGCATAATTTAAGACTCGATCCTCGATTCTACCTAAAAATGAGCAGTGATTTATGCTGGGAATTAGCTAT
This sequence comes from Turbatrix aceti, assembly GCA_963969345.1. Classification (NCBI taxonomy): domain Eukaryota; kingdom Metazoa; phylum Nematoda; class Chromadorea; order Rhabditida; family Panagrolaimidae; genus Turbatrix; species Turbatrix aceti. Next base: position 10,941,826 of record OZ017768.1, read on the forward strand.
AACATCTCTCATAATCCCTTTTTTTATCTGCAAAACGTGGAAAACAAAAATGTTCCGTTCTTTTTGGTTGACAAAATTTTTCTCCAAACATTCTTCCAATCGTGTAGTCAGTTTTCTGAAATCTGTTTCAATTATTTTCTATCTAAGTTTGTTTTATTTTTCATTTGGCGGCATAATTTGTTTTTGGTACCAATATGCGGGCTTTTATGAAGGTACAGCGTTTTAGCTCGATTGATTAAAAAATAAATATACTTAAAATTGTTTTACATGATCAGTGAAAATGTTGTTGTTCACACAGTTATCAATCTGTCGCTCTCTGAAAAACTCTAAATCTGCACGTTTCTCAGCTTATCAGAAGATGTCGAATATAAGGAACTTTTACCAAAAGGCGTTTCACCATAGGGCTTTTCACCATGAATGATCACCATATGTGTCTTTCGCTATACGGAATACTCCCCATACCCTCAAGATTACCGGAGACAAAAAGAGCTAGCACAAGCCGGGAATAGAACTCTGGTTTGGCAGTGTCGCAAAAAGCAACACTTTTTACAGTAAATTTCGGACTTCAAAAATGTTTATTCATACAAACAAAATAAAGGGGGCACGAAATTGAAGTTCGGAGGTCCTAAAATGACATGCCATATCTTCCGGAGTCAAAAAGGGATTGCATCGGCCGGGAATCGAACCCGGGCCGCCCGCGTGGCAGGCGAGCATTCTACCACTGAACCACCGATGCTTGGTTTTACGCCGCCCACGTGTTTTTATGAATCACACACCTCGGGGATAATTGACCTAGATGCACGGAAGAGAGAAGAAACCCCGCAAGAAAAAACTCACTTCGTCATTGACCGCAACGCACACGCTGCAGCTCATGCAGGACGGCAGATAGAGATCCAAAAATGCGTCGATCCGCCCCACAACATTGGTTAGCTGACTTTGGATTACCACAAACTTAAAAATGATTGCTAGTACTACAGTTGGATTGCTTTTATTGCAAATCGTGAAAGTAAATAAAAAAGCATATGAAAATACCGTGAGACAGCGTCAACGTATTACGATTGTTTTAACCTTAAAAGGTCCTATTGCAATCATAACATTTTTGTCAACTCTTCTTTCCGTTTGATTACGGAACTTATTATAGAAGACAAAATCAAGCGGGACCATTACTTTGTAAAAAAGTTTCGTTATCAGTATTTTTTACAGGTGATAATAAAAAAAAAGAAAAAAAAAGATTTTTCTTCAGGAACACACTCTACTTGTCGATGTACACCGCGTCTTCCCGAAGTTCAGAATGTCGAATGTTTACCATAGAAGACAATGGTAAAACAGGGTTCACCTTTAGCGCTTGTTGTTCAAAGGTGTGTATAATACAATAATGTTTGTGGCCATAAATTCAAAAACGTCTTATAGGTTCTGTGTTTTTTAAAAAATCGTAAAAAGTTTTACATGTGTATATACATGTATATAAACTATGCTTTACCAAGAGAAATACATTGAAGTACGTATAAAATATCGAAATCCGTGAATTGTTTGCGTGTCCTGTGTAGTACTGTTCTTATCACCGCTCCTCTGAAAGAGTTCTCCATGGTCGCCTGAGTTCTTGTTCATTTCCATTTTTCAGCAGTGTTTAGAGCGGTTGCTTATTGCTTTGCAAGTCGAAATGTCTAGATCTATGGGTTTTTCTAGACCCTCTGCTGCTAGCAGAAATGTTGATTCAACACAGTAAGTGCGGTTTCTAGCAAGATTTAGGGTTTATTATAAATTTTTTAGTAACGTATTACCTGAAAATCCGAACTCTTATGAACCACAACGTCCCCGTACTAATGGAAATAGAGCCAATCAACGAAGAAATTTTTCGGTTGAAGGCCCTCCTCCCACACCACGAAATCCATTAATGCGAGACCCTGATCTTCCAGCTGAACACACAGGTCCGGAATACAGACTAGATAAACGTCGCACGTTGCCCCCGCAAGGTTCGGCGTTTGCTTATCAACCCCGTAGCGTACCTGTACCCCAGCCGGATTCAGCAAGCAATATATTTTTTGATAATGCAGGGAACAAGCGTTCACCCGCACCATCAACCAAAAATGCATCCAGCTTTTTTAATGTTGATGACACAGAAACCAACCGCGAGCAGCATGAACAAATGAAAAGGGAGAATTTAGCGACATCAGAGCTAAGAGAGGGCTCTGACGTCGAAACCACCCCTTACGTCAATTTTGAACCACTATTGTATGCATTATTTTATCTTGGTGAAAGTTAGTACGATATTTTTTTAGGTCATGGATCGACACTCGTCTGGATCATCGGTTAAGACATGTTATTCAAGACAGAAAGTATAAACCACCAACAAAAATCCAGCAAGTGGTTATACCCCTGATTATGAAAACAAACAGGCACATAAAGTGCCAAAGTGAAACTGGTACTGGAAAAACAGAAGCTTTTCTTCTACCGATTATTAATGAGATCCTGGTCAGCAAAGTGGCTTCATGTAACTACTATCCCTACGCCTTGATCATCGAACCCTCAAGAGATGCAGTCGATCAAGTTTATTTTGAGGCTACGTCACTCGGTGAACGCTTGGGAATAGCGACATTTAAGATTCACGGAGGAACGGTTTATCCAACAATGCCAAAGGGTTGTGACATTACTTGTGGAACACCGCAAACAATTATAAATTTTTATCGACGCAACAAACTATTATTGCAACAACTGCGATACGTTGTTGTTGACGAAGTGGATAAACTTTTAGCCAGAAACAATCAAGAGAAAGACACATTTCTGGAACTCATAAAAATTACGGTAGGTTTAAGCATTTAAAAACCTTCAAAGGAAAATTACGTTGTTTAGGAGCAAATAAATCCTAGATTTATTACGGTATCCGCGACCTTATCCGAATTAAAAATTCGAATTCTGCAAAATGCAATCGTGGCACGCTCTATTTCAATGTCAAATGAACTGGTAGATTACAAAATTCTGGTAACAAAAAACTCGTATGCCGACAGATGTTCCCTGCTAGAACAATGTGTGAAAAAAATTCGTAATGAAGACAAGGATTCTAAAATTCTCATCCTGATGTCTAATCGAGATAATGTTGATGAAGTCTGCGCAAAGTTGACAATGAATGGCTTTCCTTCGATCCAGCTGCACGGAATGCAAGATAACGCCATGCGCACCGAAGCCATGGAAAATTTTCGGTGGGGCAGCAACAACATTCTGGTTGCAACCCCCGTGGTAGGTCGAACCAGTGACATCATTGGCCTAAACTACGTTATCAATTTTGATATCCGCAAACGTATGTCAAAATCAGATTTCATTCAATACGGCGGTCGAACGGGACGCTTCCAGCGAGGCGCTTATATCACATTTTACTCACCAGTAGATACCCCTCTTGGAAGAATGATCCAGCAGGTAATTTCTGAAGCTGGTCAGAATCCACCAGAATTTCTGAAGGATCGAATATTACATATTAATTCCTTGGAACACACCAAAAGCGAACTAAACCGTCCTTGGACTTATGAAAAAGTCCAGAATGCACGACGACAACCAAAAGACGACCACAGAGCTGGACCCTCAAACGCTAACGACAACGAATACTATAACGAATTTGATGTATGAAACTGATATAACACGATAATTACAGTTTTTTAACCATTATATTATTGTTTATATAAATTACATACAATAAAAATTATATCAATAAATTATATAAACCAGTTGATACCATTGCAAAACAGACTATTCAGCCTGTTCACAGCATCGGAGCATCCGTCTAGGAGCCCGTTGTCAGACGCTAACTTTGCAAGTTTGTTTCCCTTTTCCTGAAGTCGTTGAACAGTCCGCAGCACTGCCGGCCATCCATCGCCAGCTCCTTGAAGGCACTGTGCTAGGATGAACTCTCTTACAGCTTCGCCGTCGACGCCGATGGAATCATGAGTGACCTCCACGCGAAGTGGTCGGTGACTTGGTTTCCCTGTGGAAATCAGGATGCTTTTAGTGCCGTCGCTACCTGAAAACCAAGATCCCGGTTTTAGCTCAAAATCCGTGATGGTGCCGTGATTCTGTGAGAGCGATAGTAGCAGGATTCCAGCTAGTTTTGTGGGCAGAAGGGCTTCGCGAAGCAAGTTGAGATTCTGCTCAGAGTGGTACAGCCGAATATCAGGCCGGCAGGTGTCACAAATCGTAAACGCGACGATGGAAAGAGCTGGGTGCTTACGGTAGTCGATGGCACTGGAGAGGAATCGAAGACAGTCAATCAAAACAGACTGGTCATTCTGTTTGGATCCAAAGACGAAACGACCCGTAAAAACGTGAGGATTGGAACTGCAACTTTTTTTATAACAATTAAATTATATAAATAATTTTTACCTAATATTAGCAGCAAAAGCAGCCGTCCAGCCATTGATGCATGCATCTGACGTAACGACATGCCACCCGACCACCAGCACGTTTTCACGACTTAAGTCGAGCTCCATCGGGCCTACGGGAACCCGTGAAAGAAGTCCTAGTTTTTCACAAATTATTTTGGAGAGTGCCTTGAGCGTCGAACGGTGCCCGGCAGCCAAGGAGAGAGATACTGAGGGACTGACGTAGTGAGTAGCAACGCCGTGGCCGACGCCTTCAGCAAGTAAAATACAATTCTTGACATTTGGAATGTCTTGGGGGGATAAGTCTACGAAAACTACTAATTGAGCCGGGTTTCGACGTGAGGTTATTTCAACGTGAAGAACCTTAAAAAAATTACAGTGATTAGTCCTGTTAGGGTTGTGCGCATCTCTTTTCCTTGCATCAAAACCTTGATAACACATATTATTTCATGCGAGACCTTGTTCTTCCAGCTGAACACACAGGTCAGAAATACAGACGCGAAACTCCGCAAGAAAAAAACTCACTTCGTCATTGACTGCCACGCACACGCTGCAGCTCACGCAGGGCGGCAGGTAGGGATCCAAAAATGCATTGATCCGCTTCACAACATCGATTAGCTGGCTTTGACTCACCACAAATTCGACAACAACGTTCGCCGCTTCGCTCGATTGTTCTTTGTGCGGGAAAAAAAAAGTGTCAATTCTTTTCGTTGGCATCGAGCGCATCACAAGCGGACACACCTATGAAGGGAGGAGGTTGTCTTAGTTAGGACTAGATAGAAATACTTACAGGCGACCATGCTGTTGATCGTAAAAACCCAATGTTATGCAACTCGCCGGCCATGGCTTTAATGAGTTTTGTGAGATTTTCTATATTCAAAGGTTGTTTTTTGTTCAACGAGTAACTCAAAAAAGGGGGTGGCTTTTGGTTGGCCATAAGCATGAGGTGACGCGAGGATATGATGTATCGTCGTCGGTGCTCGGGATTTGTGGATACCGTGGTCCATTTTCTGAAACAAGAAACACATTGGTTTTGTCAATTATGTAAATATTGATACCTATGTTTTCAATTTTGTTCAAAAAATACTTACAAATCCCTGGAAACATTTTCTATTATATAAATTTTTGTCGGGTCATCGATTGAAAACACACGTAATCCAACAACAGATTTTCTGAATCCGAAATTCTGGACCGCATCAAAAACTATGTTTTCGGATACTCTCGCTTCTCGGTCAAACCACATTGTAACCAATCCACCAGTCGTGAAAGCCAGTCGTAGAAAGGTTACGGTAGTCATACCGGATGAATGGACTCGTTCTTTCGTGACGAGACTCACAGGATCGTCGTACATGATTTTTTTAAGATGCCTACAAAATGTTTTTACCGAACAAGAAATAAGAGTTTGCTTTACATATTGTGTCCTAGAACAAAAGTCAGAAGCTTGGTGACGTCATCGATGCATGCCTGCATCGGCAGAGCTGAAAGACCATCGTAGCGGAGGGTGCACTTGATACCGGGACTTTTAAAGTTTTGTCCAAGTTCATCAGAAGTTAAAATTCCAACTTTTGTGCGGTCACGTTGATCTCGGTTCTTTTGAAAAATTTTCTGGGGCTCGGTGAGCGAAGGACAAGAAGCTGGCATGAAGCCTTCGAGTGCCAGAAAATGTACCGTAATAGGTTTGGGTACAATATACAAGTCAGATACAGTTTCCTTTTTCGTGCCAAAACAAAATGGGTTTTCGAAGAACACAATACGGTTTCCCGGATACAGGTAAGGTCCCGTAATCTGGGCTCTATCATTTAACAGCCGACAGACCAAATCCTTGACCAGGTAATCTGAAGTCGACCCGAATGATCGATTCTCCTGGGTCAGTGGAGCGACTCGGAGCACGCCGTGGCTAACGAGCAGCAGCCCCGCAAGCGGTGAGACCTCGAATCGATTGACGTGGCCACCTTGCATCATTTTGAAGCCTCATGCATTGCTGAAAAATGGACAGCGAAATCATGAAATTCCCAAGTTGTCATTGACAAGCATACGGACGAAGGTAATAAAATCCGCTTCAGGACAATTCGCGGAGGGGGGGCTATTATGATGTTGTCCCATTAAATTCCGAAAAACGGACCCCATTTTGAGGTCTACATGCACTCCCTGGAGTAAAGAGAGAGTTGTTTTTTGCAGTTTGAAAGTCACAAAATACGCACTTACAAAACCTTCCTGAAGTTACTTGGTGGCCAATCTTTAGAAAAAACAGTCATTACCACACCCATGCTCAGATGCTTATTGTTCGTTTGAACCATAAAACCGTTATGCTTTTCAAGCAAAAAAGTCCTACGAAAATTAATTATTTATAAAATATCTGTAAATTAAAATAAAATAAGGGGTACTTAAAAAAATCAACTGATTTTGAAATTTTCTAATAATAACTCCTCATTTCATTATTTTCAATAAATGTTTCGGTATTTGTACATTGTCAGATCGATCGGTCTGCAAATTCTGTTTTGCAAAACTTCATAAAGATTGGCATTCAAGAAGCTTCGGAAAGTTCTTTTTTTTAAATTTTTTTTTGTAAAAAAATGTTTGTATTAATATGTACAGTAATCTGATTTTACTGTTTTTCAAACTATGATTTACAAAAATTGGAGCAGTTATACAACTCAGTTTTTATCAAAAAACAAAAGAATCAACTGACTTTTTGAGTTCTTGGAAAACAATTTAGTAATTAGTCATCACACATCCGGTCAAATCAGGTACCCTTGCACATTCATCCATTCACATCAGACAATTCCAGCTAAATCATCGTGTCTAATGCAAAAAGTCACGTCTTCTCCGTTGCATTTATTTTTAAATCTTATTCAAAAAATTTAAAACAGTCTTTCCAACAACACAATGCCCGCCCAAAAAAAGCGCATACATAAACGGCGTTCATTGTCAGAATCAAATAAAAAATCAAGACACACAAATCGGGCAAAACCCTCCCGAAAACGGAACGGAAAAAGAACGTAAAGATGTGTCGTCTTGAATGCTGCCTAGCCTCCTCATGCGGCGGCTGCAGTCAATCACAATCGTCGCAATTGTTAAGCACAGGACGTAACCCGGCTTCTTTCCACTAGCCACACCTCTTCTACAGAATTGGGCTTGCTTGTAATGTTTTTGTGTTCCTCAAATTGGAAGGGAAGGCATAACCGCACGAAAAAAAAGGGTCCGTTCAAAAAAAAGACTGCCGGCACTCCTCATCGCCCGCCCAATGCTTTTTGTCCTCTCCGGTGGTGGTCTTGCCGCCGACGCCTTCGTGCCTGGTCTTTATTACATTGTCGGGGGGTACAAGGAGCCAACAAAATTGCACCCACACCCAAAACCCCGTGCGTACAAATTTATTACAAAAAAATGGAAAGCCAGAAATTGCAAAAAAAGAAAGAAATTGTTGCTCATCAGTCGGTAACTGAAATGTTACGATCCTCATCTGGAGCTGTTGTTCTTGTTTCTCTCGATGAAGGTCCAGGTCCAGGATCCACGTACTCGACAGCTTCCTCGGCGTCACCTGGTTCGATGTAGTCATCGTAGCCGACATCCAAGTCCCCTTCGACGCCTGCTTCTTCTTGGCTCGCATTATCCGCTGCAGCAGCAGAGGCGGCCGCGGATTTCTTTCTCCGGGTTACGGTAGCCCAATCTGGGAAATCCGGAACTTCGACCATCTTTGAATCACCCATCGTTGACGTGATTCGGTAGAGCGCCTAAAGCATACCATAATTTGGGGTTTGATGAAAGAAAAAAGTTTTTCGTGGCATTGCCATGGTGTCCCGTGATGTGATTTTTTTAACATACACGTGCCATAAAGCACGAGGCTGACAGACAGCTTCCCTCCAAAATGAACATAGGCTTGGCTAAATTGGTCGTTAGGCAAAAAGAAATCCGTTGGCATGTTGTATCTTTCTCTTGGCGTGGTCTTGCGTGTGTAGCCGCTACCGGCCCTCCAAGCCGTGGGCCGTCAAAAAAATAAATAATTGCATATTTGGGTGAAAGTGAAAAATGTATCTAACGAATAAGAAAAAAGGATACAGGAAGAAACAATGTATGGCACAAAAGAAGAAATTACAATGCAAAAAAAATTCTAACGGGGATTTCTGGGGCAAATTATAAATATTTATAGCCTCATGGTGCAAAAAAAGGTTATTTGGAACAAATTAGGAAAAAATAATATAAAAAATTACAACAAATTCTAGTCTTTGAATTTTAAACCCTACAAAAAAGTGTAAAAAACTCACATTTTGATAAGCCTCAAACGGTTGCAGCAGCCCATCCTTGACTGTCTTCCTCGACGACCGATCGATCTGCTGAACGAGCAACTGCTCTTCCGTCCACGGCTCGCAATCGGGGTGGTGCGTCGGTGGTTCCTCGTTGATGATCTCGCCATTGCTGATGATGATCCGAGCCCGCACCTTGGAAGAGTCCTTCTTCGCGAGGGTGTCGCATCTCGAGCACCGGAAGTACAGCTTGTGACCGTCCCGAGACCGATTTGTCAGCCTGTACTGCCTCTTCTTCCCGGTTTCGTCCTTGAGATTGAGTATCGAGGGTTCAAGCTTCGCGGAGAGCATCAGGTACATGCCGTTGGAGCGCATGAGTTCGAGGTCATCGCGTGGGATGGGATCGTGCTCCTGGCCCCCGGCATTCTTTCGCCGCTTTCTCGTCTTTCGTGCGGGAGTCTCCTCGGGGTCAAAGTCTTCCTGGGAGTCGTCGTCGGGCTTCAGCTTGCGTTTGCGACCTCTCGTCCGCTTGGCTGGCGTGGGAGACGAGGGTTCGGGGGCCTCGATGCCGATTGCCATGTCCGCCGAGGTCGAGCAGTAGTACGTGTACTCTTCTTCTGAGCAAATCAGCTTGATTGATTCAATCTGAAAACAAAAGGCATTTTTTGAAAATTAATCGTTGCCCAAAAAAACTCACGCTATCGAAATAAAAAGATTCCATGGGATAATCCTGCAGCAATCTGAGCATGAACTGTGCCGTCCATGCTGGCTCGGCATAATTGACAGATGCGCCTACGACTATGGATGAGTAGCCTTGCTCGATGGCAAGGTCAAATGCGTTCTTGAAAACGTTGTAGAATCGAATGGAATCGATGTTCTCGTAGGATGCGATGATGTTGTCGGGTACGATGATGTGAAGAATCGCTGAAATAAGAAAAACGATATCGTAATAGTCGAAGAAATAAAAGCCGTGGAAAAGTTTTACGACACACCAAAGTAAATGAAGGCTCAAAAAGTAAAATAAAATTCTGTAACGATATTATGGTAGATCGATTTATCAAATATTATGCACCGACGCTATAAAAAATCGTATTTTGAACGCACATATACCAAATATGAGCAAGGAAAACAGAACTCATGCTTGAATTTTGATTTTCCTCCCCCTAATGTTTACAAAAAATTCTCCAACGCCCTTGTTCCAGTGAAAACCACATTTACCAGCAAAAAACAAACCTTTGAAGTTTGTTAACTGAAAAGCCGGCGTCACCCTGGCAGAACCGATCATGAGGGTTCGGTACTTGGCGACAGCCTGCTTGAGCTCAGGACCGGCCTTCTCGTGTATCTCATCAAACCAGCCGAAGCCAGATTCCATGCCATAGGACGAAAAACATACAACTACGTCTCCGGAACTCTCTTCCAAGTTTCCAATCATGAAATGCGACTTGGTAGGATTAGTCGCCATGATTGATAAACCTGAAAAACGATAACTTTCAAATCATTGGCAAAGCGCGGAGAATCAAAACGCCAGAGAAAATAAAAAGGTGAATTCTCAATTGCACAGAAAACATGGCAAAACGCGTCCATCCACTGAAAAGCGCGAGTCAAAAATTTTCGTTGTAAAAAACCAAAGTGCGCTGGTCGTCGATCATTTGGCTGAAAATCTGGGAAATTGGTGTAGAATAGCTTTTTGCTAGCTGTTTTTTTCTCTATTTTCTTTGGCATTTTTATTTTAAATTAGACAAGGAAAAACAAAATAATGCAGTTTTATAAAAGTTTTATGCAACAAAAACACAAAATTTTCCATTCAAGAGCGCCGCTTTCGTGCCGAGAATCATGTTTTCAAGTTGTGCAGCTTTTGTCACCGCAGTGTCTCTAGCAAGCTGCTCGTCCGTCTTGCATCCATCGATACCAACACGATCTCAATCTGTGACCTCTGTGAGGCTTTGCAGCGTTGCCCTGGCCAGTCCACTACCTCCAGTCTCTTTCGACGCCCGAATGTCAAAGAAGTCGAGAAAGTCGAATGGGGAATCAAAAAAGCCAAAGCGGGAGTCTTCGGATGACTCAGAGCCAGAAGCCGACGATACCGATCCGACTGCGACGTGGGATTGTTCAGCGTGTACTTTTAAGAATCGTTTTGAGGCTTTTAAATGCGAAATTTGTGATACGAGGTGGGTTTTTATTCGCCTTGTTGTTTTTGTCCTTTGTCAAATCCAAGTCAGGCAACGTAACATGGGATTTATTTTTTTTCAGGAAAGGCACGTCAACGAGAAAGCCAAGAATCAATCAAAACGTTGTCCAACAACAAGTCCTGGCACAGAGCCTTGCGCAGACACATGATAAGGCTTCTAGGTGAGCGTGAACACCAAGAAAGAAATGTTTTTTTGGAAAAAAAACCACTTTCTGGCAACATTAATTTTCGCAAATGTTTTATTATTTTGTGTTACTTGGGGTGGATAACGCTCTAAAATGCTTATTATGTTACTTCATCGTGCGACGAATAACGTTTTTTGGTCGCTATTTTGTTACTTTATGTACGCCGAGTAACATTCAAAAGTCACTATTATGTTACTTCAGGCGCACTGAATAACATTGATTTGGCGTTTTTTTGTTACTTCAGGTTGAATTAAAATTCAATTGTTTCTATAGATAACGATATATCGTCTGTTATATAGAACACATCATTTTTGATGGCGTAAAATTTATTACTAATCTTACAACGAATATTTTTTTTATAATGTAGCCTATTTTTTACACGTAACGTTTACGTTCGTTTTTGTGTTAATCTTCTTTGACAGTAACTCGACTTTTGTTTTACGTCACTGTAGCATTGTCGAATTCTCTCGAATCGTTTTCTCATTTTCCCGTGTTTAGCGAACTTTCTGGAAGTAATGTTTATATAAAAACAAATTGTATTATTTTGTCGTCAAGCGTACATTTTTGTTCATTTTTACTTTATATAATGCCGAATTCACGTACTCAATTATTTTCCAGAAAATCCAAGCTCCGCGCCCACTCCCCCGACCATCGTTCGACGTCTCCGTCGTGTTCCACGACCTCTGTTTCCAAACGCGAATCCTCCGTCCTGTCGAAGCGTGACTCATCAACGGAGGCGGAATCTCCGGCCTCGGTTAGCCATGATCCCTCCCTCATCCCTCGCTACCGCTTTTCCGACGCCTTCGTCGATATGTCCTCTCCCACCGTCGTCGAGGTCTCCGACTCCGAAGACGAGGACTCAAAAATCAAAATTTACGTTTTCAAATCCCGAAACGAAGACGAGGCGATAGCAGCGTTCGAATCCGGACTGGCCTACGAAAAGATGCGGGAAGACAAAATCAACGCTGCTCGTGCCGAGCACGAGGCCTTCAAGGCGCGGCATGAAAAACATCGAGAACAGCAGAGACGGGACAAGACTGAGCGCAGCAGGCTACGAAAAGAACTCCGCGATGCCCTCAGGCTACAGCACAAGTCAGAACGTTCCTCGGCTCCTGGACCCTCGCATAAAAGAAAAACCGGACCAAAGACCAAGACCCCTGCACGAAACGGCCGTCCACCTGGCAGTCGGAAAAATAATCAGAATCCAAAACACAGATCCAATGGTACAGAGAGAAAAAAACACTGATGATTCGCTCCAATTTGCCTGAAGGTTTGGTTTGCGTTTTTTCCTTCGGAAAGGGATACAATAAATTGTGTCTTGAAGCGATCGAATAATTTTTCGGGGGGTTCTGAACATGGCTACGTCGCGTATGAGACACGAAGAGGCGCCTCCATGAGACACGAAAAAATTGAAAAAAGAGTCAGAGACAAGTTTTTCGGATGTGAGGTCTTACCGTAAAAATATTTTTTTTAGAATCGCGTTCTAATTTGTGATTTTAACACGAAAATTTTCAAACAACTATATTTTTGTCAATCACATGCAAAAATTAATTACAAATCCAAATTGCCCTTCCTAAAATCCCGCTACTTGACGAGAGTCGACGCAAAGATGCTCTGCATAATCGTAGGAAGCTGATCTGTGTCCTTCGCGTAGAACGCCTTCCCCGCAGGCAGGTGCCGGACGAGGAAGTCAGCCTGCTCGCCGAGGGATCCCACGAAGATGATGAACGCGTGCACCGTCGGATCTTGCTGGAGCGTCTTCGTGAGCTGAGCCGGCGTGATCGAATACCTGTCGAGGTTGGCATCCGAGAGGATGATCGAGAAACGCTCGTCGACTTCGGTTTCCTTGGCTAGCCGTGAGATGCTCAGCGAGAGGCCCTCGATGGTCGTGTCTCCAGACCAGCAGAACTGGGAGTGGAGGAGCATGCGCTTGATGACGTCCATGCGCTGCTTCTCGTTAGCAGGCGGGTTTTCGAGGGTCGTGAAGACGTGGTCGGGGCCTTCACCTGAGTGCCCAGAGATGTCATACTGTAAAACGAGGGTTAATTTAGTTGATGTTTTGGCACTTTTTTGAAAAAAATGTTCATACCCTAATTTTTTCGCCCTTGCCTTCGAAGGCCTCCATGACCATCATGGCGGTCTCCATGGACTTCATGAGTCTGTGGTCCATGCCATCGAAGCGGTACATCGACCCGCTGACGTCAAAGACGAGCGAGACCCTCTTCGGGAGGGTCTGTGGCGTGCCGGCTTCGGGCGTCTGGTCCATGCGTCTTCTGTAGATCGCCTTCTCCCCAGTCATGCCCTCGATGAGCTTTCCATCATCCAGGTCCCCCGATGTCTGGTGCTTGACCCACTGCCTCTCCTGCTGCCTTGCTTCGAGACTGTCAATCACGTTTTTGAGGAACGTAACTGGTTTCGCTATTTTTTGTTTGAATCTTTCGTAGCCTGCGGCATCGTGTTCTGACATGTTGATCTCCTTGAGCCTCTTATTGTACTCCTGGCGATTGATTTCCCTGGCTTTGTCGAGGATTTCCTGGGGAATGCGTCCTTTCGCGGATTCGTGGATCTGGTGGACGTCGTGGCCGGCATCCAGACGGAAGGGACCACCCACGCCGCCGAGACCCGCGGTGTTGAAGCCGCCGGTGCCGCCCATCCACTGGTTGCCCCCCTGGTGGGCGTTGTTCTCGGGATCGTACCTGCCGAGGGTCGGCTCGTTCAGCTTGTCCATGTCGATTTCGTCCTCGCTTTTCTGAACCTCGATTCTTTCGTTGGCATTTGTGTCGTTGCCTTCCAGGAGGCCGGTCCATCGATGGAGGGAGTCGGTGAGATGCGCTTCGTCCACCTCCCACTTTCTGACAATGCCGGTGCCGACTTCGCAGGTGTAGAGCGCCTTGTTGTCTTCGGCCTTGACGAGGAATAGCGGGGATTTGGCGAGACTCGACTGCCAGGTGGAGTAGTAACTATGATGCCGGACAGCGGGCACAGGAACGTACTGCACGGAATTCAGCCTCGTGTCGGTGACTTCCAAAAACGCAGATATCGTTCGAGGGTCGACGTCTGGAGTTATGGCAGCTGCTGGGGTGACTGACTTGCCGAGAGCCCGGACCACGATTCCGCTGGGGAAAATTATGGTCTCCTTGTGGGGATGAACCAGTTCGTGGAACTTCCGGACGGAATCCGGAATGCTGGAATCGACGCATCTGTCCAGTTTGGGTCGCCTGGAGCCATAAAGCACGCCGGAAGCCTTCCTGGGAAAATCTGAAGCCTGGAGGGAGAAATAATCGCTTGTAGCGAGTAACATGTTCACAGGATCGCTGGTCTTAGGTGGCGCAACTCTCCCGGCAACCAGAACTTCGCCGAGATTCACAGATTCAGAATCCACGCTTCCATACGTCGCGGTGCCGTCTTCGAGAAGAGATAGCACGTGGAGGCCCTTAGTTGTCGTAACCAGAATACGGTCTTGGTCGACGGGAAGGACGTTGACGATCTCGGTGCCCTGGGGCAGTTTGACGATTTGCACGCCAGCTGGAAGCTCGCCGGGGTAGTAGATGCGAATTTCGTTGCCGGATTTGTTGAAGAGGATCGGACGGGGACTGGAGACTAGGCGCCAGTGGTTGTCATCTGTGCTTACTGGAAATTGGGGTAAATAAGGGGTCATGGATGAAAAAATATGGAAACTCACAGGTTGAAGCAGAAAGACGAGCGGTGACAGCTCCAAGGCCTCCGGATTGCTTGCGGACATCTGGGGCCAGTTGCCAGCAGTAGCGATTGACAAAGTCAAGGATTAGGAGACTGTTGGTCTGAAAATAAAAAAAATATAAAAACGCATTTTTTGGAAAATATTTTGTTCACAATTTTCATTATTTTAAAAAGAATGATTTTAAAAAATTGTTTTCTTATTTTTTTCACATTAAAAAAAAGATTGTAGGAACGTTCACCACCATAAGGTGTTTCACCATAGGACTTTTCACCATCGGAACGTTCACCATATGGGCCTTTCGCCATATAGAATACTAGGGCGATAAAGCTGACTATGACGTCAGCTTTAGCGCTCACAAAAACAAGGTGCACGAAAAGTCTCTCTTTCGTGCGTCGTGGCAGCCAATACTGGCCGCACCAAATCGCTTTTCTGATCAGTTGATTTTTCACTAGTGGCAAATAAATGCTACCACCTTGACTAAAACGCCGTTTTTTTGCCCGAAAATAAAAGAAGGGTTTGCATCGTTTTTTGATTGACTGACCAACTGAAGAACGGTTTGGCTTGTGTCGATTGATCGATCAGTTGCGCGCGTTGCCGCAATTCGCCGGCATTATCTGACGGTGAACTTCAGTCCCAAGTTGTTTTACAAAAAAAATTTTGAATGTCATAAATAGAGCTACGGTATATTTTTTTCATATTTCTTTTGTAAAAAATTTTTTTTCACAATTTCAAATGTTGTTACCCAAATCATTTTTTGATCAAAATAATTTTTTTTTGCCTGAAAAATCCAACTCACCAACTCCTCATGAATCAGCACAGAATTATCCGTCCACTTTGCCACCTTCATCCTCGGCTTGAAGTTTGCAAATAAAAATCTCGAAATGTAAGTTGACAGATTAATGTGATGCGTCGCAGACCGGCCATTTTCATGCTTGATCACCCAGAGAGCCGGAGGATTGACGGATGCCACGCAGATGTTTTCACCGACATGAACGATGTCCGACGCAATGTCTCCATCCACGAGGGGAAGTTTCCATGCAAACTCTTGCTCCGTGAAGTTCCGAACACGAGCGTGGTAGATGTCAGCTGGGACACTCGTGCCTTCGTACTCGTTGTTAGTATCGGCGTTCACGGCAACGACGGGAGATACGATAGGCTCAAGGGTTACGATGGATGACGGGTTGACAGCCAGGCGACCGAGACGCTCGAGTTTGGGAATCGGAAAACGCTTGGCTAGGTAGATTTTTTCGGCGGAATTTGTTACTCCTGAAAAATTTTTAGATCGCAAAAATTGAGTTTTTTGAAGTAAAAAATTTTTTTGAGTGGAAAAAATAAAATAGACCTTACAGTAATCTAGTAACTTTACGATGTTTTATGACTCAAAAAATAACAATTGAAAAGCATTTTTCATGTCACTTTTTGGAAATAACATATTTCGTTCTTATTTTGTTACTTCAGGTATCCTGGATAGCATTCAAAAGTTACTATTTTGTTACTCTACGTGCGCTGAATAACATAAAAAAATCGTTAGTATGTTACTTCATGTGCGCCGAGTAACAACTTTTTGTCCTTATTTTGTTACTTTTTACCCCAGTCGTACTTACTCTTTTTCACCATGTTTTTCATCAATTTCGAATTTTATTCCGGGAGCAACGCAAAAAAAGGTCCTAATTATACACAATGGCATAAAAATTGCGCAAGTTGGTGAAAAAGAGAATGCGATGGCTCGGATGGCGCCAAACCATCCCCAAGATTTCCAGAAACTTCAAGATGGCGGAGAAGGAGTCGACGTACCGAAAGGAATTCCATGCCGATGAAAGACGTCTTCAATTGCCTGTTTGGAATCGGGAGAGAAGGCGTCAAAGTCAAAGACGTTTCTGATGGCTGCAGTCACTGGATCGGAGGGGAAAGATTGCAGGTGCTTGACGATAGACACAAGCTCGCGGGTCGAGTAAGGATACGATAGGAGGCCGTTGTCCGCCATCTCACGCAGATCGCCAAAGACATTGATAAGCTGGTTGAGGCGATCGATGGAGACGTCGGGCGCGTATTGCTGGAGCATGGCGAGTTCAGAGGCATGGGTTGGATTTTCGACGACATGAACGGAGAATAGGTCGCCGAGTACGGAGAAGAGGTCGTTGCCAAGGAAAGGAAAACCCGGGCGATTGGCCAGCATGATCATTCGGAAGTCGGGGTGGACAGCTGAAAAAAATATAGTGTAAACAATTTTTTCGATGATCAAAGAATTGTTTTCTTCAAAAAACTTACGTATGGCAACAGTATTCTCATCAACCGGCATGTCGGGTGGCTGAATGCGTCGACCGTCAGAGAGATACAGTACGCCAGAGTCGAGAAGACTCTTCAGCACAGCGACAACGTAGAGCGGCGCCTTGTCAGCCTCATCGATGACCAGCACGGTACCATCCTTGACCGCTTTGACCAGAGGACTGTCTTCGTGCTTGAGAAGTCCATCGACGACTGTCGACTGAACCGTCAGAGACTGAACTGTCGTATCTCTGGAACAAAAACACTGTAATCAATTTTTTCCAAGCCAGACAAACCTGTGAAGCTGCATGTACTGCCTCGGTCGGTTGATGAGTTGCAGAAATCGGTCGGTCACCTTGTTCTTGCCAACGCCCTGGTTTCCGATGAGCAAGAGATGCGACCCGAGCTCAAAGTCACTCGCCATGTTATTCATGATCCGAAGGTGTTCTTTGTTGTCGAAAAATACAATATCCGGGACCATGCTCTCGCTCTCGATACCTTTTTCGGGACTGTGACTGGCGAGTCTTTCGCGCCAGGACCGGTCAATCACGGATCCATCGGTCGTCGAATCCTGCACCAACCCGGAATCCAGCAGGGCATTGTCGAACGCTGCCTTCGTCACCGATGGCATGAATCTCGACAGAGCAGCTCGGTGGACAGCATCGAAGACGCCTTCCGACGGATTCGCCGTGTGACGCTTCAGGAGGTAGATCAGGCGTCGGAGAGACAGTGATACCGCGACGCTTCGAATGTTAGCGTCAGAAGAAGCACGGAGATGCTCGACAAATGACACAAGTTTTCGAGAAACTGCAGAGTCGACGCCCGGAACGAGACGGCTGATGACATGGCACTGTTCGTCGACAGACATCGAGGGCAGGGTGTGGAAAGCGAAAAGACTCAGAAGCTGGTCGTTGAGCCATCGAGTTGATGTCGCGGATTCTGAGTCGCCGAGGGCGATGATTCGGAAGTTTTCTGCGATTTTGAAAACTCCTCTGAAACAAAAATGTGATAAAAATAAGAGTCAAGTAATAAAATTGTCAAGTAATAAAATGCAAACTCTCATTAAAAAACATAAATTAATTTATCGCATACGCTTATGCCTTTTCTGGGAATTTTGGGAATGTTTGTGTTAAATTCGACATTAATAAAAAAGCGGTAAAAAATAACAAAATAGGGACGAAAAGTTGTAATTCGGCGCACATGAAGTAACATAATAACGATTTTTTATGTTATTCAGCGCACGTAGAGTAACAAAGTAGTAACTTTTGAATGTTATTCAGGAGACCTGAAGTAACAAAACAGCAACAACAAATGTTATTCAATACGTTTTCCAGATGTTGCCTTTTGAGCCATAAAAAATCGTAAACTTTCTCGATTACTATAGTGCGCCTTACATTTTTTCCGACCAAGAAAAACACAAAAAACTCACTTTTCAGCCAGCAGAGCTTCAGACTCTCCAGTTTTCTTCTGCAACGCTTCAAAAGCGAAGGATCCAATCAACCTCGTTCCATCCGGCAGTTGAAGGTACCTGTGATGGATCAACGACGATAGCATCTCGACAGTCGACCAGTGGACCTTCTCGATGCCATCCAGCACGCAAAGCGATCCATTCTTTGCCGATCGGACGAGTTGGGAGTCTTCCCAGACAGTATCGCCGTCGGGGAGCATTCGTCGCTGCTGGATGAGTTCCCTCGAATTCATGTCCTGGTAGAGGACGACCGTTTCCACGTCGTAGCCGAGTCTCGACGCGAATTCCTCGATTATGGTAGTCTTGCCTGATCCCCGGGTACCGAGAAGACAGATGTCAGCAGCCGAATGCGTTGTTAGGAGATCGGCGATGACGGCTTCGTGCTGGGGAGTTGAGACAAAGTCGTGGCGACGGGATGTGTACCCAGAGCCACCGGCTTCGACTTCGAAGGGTTCGGAGTTCGTCGACAGGGTCACCTTGGCTCTCGGCTGTCCGGATCGAAGGTCGAGAGTTGTGGCTCGAAGTGTGGGGACGTCATTTGGGTTTCTTGAAATGGCAAATTTGTCGAAGAAGTTAGTCAGCACGGAGAGTTGATTTTCTCGGTTTAGGAGAGTGCCGGAGGGGTAGCTGAGCCCGAAAATATGTTCTTCAGTATAAGATGGATTGTTGTTCTGCAAATCGATAAATTTATCGTCACACAAATTTTTTTCTCAAAACACGAACCCAGATCCTAACCGCTCTGACGAGACTATCGACCGGAAAAAGTGGCAACGAAATAGACGAACTCTCTTTTTGTGTCGAATTGATACCGTAGACCAGCGCGAGGAGAGAATTCACTTTGTCAGCCGGGACCTTTGGGGCTAGGAATGAACAGAGCTGGGACATGGTGTCAAACGGGAGTTCTGACAGCGTTCGGCATTGAAAACGAGACCGTAGAGGGGGATCCAGCGTGTGGCCCTTGAACGTGGGAACTGGAATTCCGAGGGCGACGACGTGAAAGTCTTCGGATACTCTTTCGACCTTCATTCGCTTCAAATCGGTTTCAGAGTATTTCTAAAACAAAAAATGTTATCACAATCTTTTTTACCGTATTCAACCCAAAAACCAACCTCCAAAAGCTTATCGTATTTGTTAGCAGCCATCAAAAATCTCCCATCATCAAGCTGCATTTCTCGATTTTCAAGCAGGTTGTTGAGGATAGGCAAAACGTTGCGCTCGGCCTTCTCGACGCCGTCGATGATCAGAACGCGACCCTCGAGGGCCGCACGCACGGCACAGAGGTCCGAGTACAGAGCATTGCCTCCCAGAATTTCCCTTCTCTGCTTGATGTCGGCTTCCGTGGTGTCCCGGGTGACAGGAAGGTATTCAAACTCCCGATTGACCAGCTCGAGGTAAGCGAAGACGACTGACGATCGCAGAGAGCCGGGCACACCGAGTAGGAAGACGTCCTGCTTGAGGATGTCCTTCTGCATGAGCCATTTCAGCGTTTGGACGATGGCTGGGGGTGCGTTTTTGTCCGCTAAAAATAGTAACAAGATAAAAGTGATATGTAAAAAACAAAAACAAACAATATAAAACGGTTACGTTCAAAAGTTCTTATTTTGTTACTTCACTTGCTCCAAATAACATTGGAATGTCACATCTTAGGCCCAAAATAATTTCATATTGTTATTATTGTTGGTATAAAAAACTCCTCATGCATTTCACATGATTTTTTCTACCGCAAAGCAACTTCTAAAAAAGACAAATAAAAATAAGATACTTACCAAATCCAATAGGCACATTTTGAGGTCGTTTGGCATGATGAATCGGAACCCTGATATCACCGATTTTTACAAATCCGTTTTTAGCATCTGAAAAACCAGGAAATGGACGCTTACGATGGCCCATGATTGCCAGACAGGCTCACCTGATTGAATGGTTCGACGCAGGACGAGGAGTACAAGAGACATGGATGATTACGCTTGTGGGACAACGACCCGGCAGCTATCAATCAGCACAGGCGGTTGAAAATCACCTCATGTACAAACTTTGAAGGAATAAAACCACACTCAATGGAAAAGGTAGTGATGGAAAGGCAATCTCGTGAAAAGTCGGGCGTGCAACGCACACGGGACAAGTCCAGGTAAACTACGACATTTGTGCTCGCGGGGCAACGATTTGTGATCAGTAAACTTGTATACAAGTTATTATTTACTTTGGTTTTGGTTGGGCAACGTGCAGAGCAGTAGCGAGCGGAAGAAACGGTTTTAGGCTTCTGCGCGTTCTTTTTTTCGAAAATCGCTAAACTTGCGTTCGTTTTCCTGGTTCAAAATTTTGCCAAGTTATACACTTTTCGATTCAGCACAGATGCCTAGGTTGTCAAATCGGTATCGTCGGGAGATAGTGAAGTGTACATGCGAGACGGAACCCACTGCTATCGACGGCACGACGTATATGCTCAAAGACGTCGTGTTTTCGAGTATTGAGATGACGGAAATTTTTTCTTATAGTGTTATGTATCACTTTTATTATTGTTGCACACCGTTACGCGCCGCCGGGGTACTTACAACTGTCCTCACGGTGGCGGCCGCTGGATATTAGAACCAAGGCATAAAATCCGGTCGGCCGGCCGCAAAATCCGCCCGGCTTCGGCCTAAAAATTTAGGCCGGCCGGCGGCCTGATTTTTAGGCCGGTTTTATGCCTTGATTAGAACACTGCTTTGAGCAGATTACTGTTGTTTTGACTTTATTGCCCCATTACGCGGTTTTGTTTTCCTTCTGACAAACACTTTTTTCCATCACAGATTTTAAAAAAAATCGGATTCTGTAGTTTTGGCTTCTGGAAGTTTTCGACAAAAATCAATGTCACGGGCTTTAATTATGAGAAAAAAAGCTGAAAATTTTTTTATGGGGGTTTTGAGGGACGGGGAACACGAAGTCGTATTCAGGTTTTTTTTTATCGTTACGGTAAGTGCCAATTTTAGGTTAAATTGTTTGGTTTTTTGGCCACCACAGGTTGGGTTTTCAGAGGTGAATACAGTGGCATAGCCTTTCTTTTTCCCCATGTTCTGACGCCTCGAATGATGTACAACACAAAATTTGCCAGGTACCCTAAAGTTGTCATCCAAGGGATTTTATGGTGCGCACTCGAGAAAACGCGCGCAAAAATCCACTTTTTCGCTTCGAGTGAGCGTGCGCGCGCATAAAAGAAGGCATGTTCAATAAAAGGCCCTGAAGCCAATTTTTGTTTTTTATGCTCGCGGTCACTTTGGTAAGCTTTGACATGTCCCAAATATCACCTTAAGCTAGTTGAGCTTTGTATCGGATAATTGTGCACAAAGTTAGTGTTTGAAAGTTTCATGTTTTTTCCATGCCTGTTGCGGTGCCCAATATTGTCAGATAAAAAGCCTGAAAATCTAGAATCAATCTCTGGGACATGCTAAAGTCTACCAAAGTGACCGCGAGCATAAAAAACAAAAATTGGCTTCAGGGCCTTTTATTGAACATGCCTTCTTTTATGCGCGCGCACGCTCACTCGAAGCGAAAAAGTGGATTTTTGCGCGCGTTTTCTCGAGTGCGCACCATAAAATCCCTTGGATGACAACTTTAGGGTATCTGGCAAATTTTGTGTTATACATCATTCGAGGCGTCAGAACACGGGGAAAAAGATAGGCTATGCCAATGTATCCACCTCTGAAAACCCAACCTGTGGTGGCCAAAAAACCAAACAATTTAACCTAAAATTGGCACTTACCGTAACGATAAAAAAAATCTGATTACGACTTCGTGTTCCCCGTCCCTCAAAACCCCCATAAAAAAATTTTCAGCTTTTTTTCTCATAATTAAAGCCCGTGACATTGATTTTTGTCGAAAACTTCCAGAAGCCAAAACTACAGAATCCGATTTTTTTAAAAATCTGTGTTTGGCGGGAATAGAGGTTTTCAGAGGTGGGGAACAATTCTGGTTCAAAAAATAAAAAGTTGTAAAAAAGTCTTGTCCTCGTCTCCCCTTTGTTCCTAAATTCTGTCGTGGACTGTCTCTTAATCGTTTTTTATTGTTTTTCAGCTTCGGCTCAAGATGCCTGCGTTGTCGCGTCGGTATCGGCGAGAGGTCATTGAGTTAACCTGCAAAATGGAACCCGCTGCCATCAAAGACGCCGTTCTATCGAGTATCGAAATGACGGAAACCTTTTTGTATTTCATGGATGACAAGGAATTTGTCATCACATATGACGATGGCAAAATTGAGGTTAGTTCTTTTGGTATTTTTTGACTGGACTGTATGCGTGTTTTTTAGATTGGAATTAACAACCACACCCCGGGTTTCGAAGTCGACAATGACAAGAATATCTTGTGGGCAGTGCCCTTCATTCGGAAGATCAAGATCGTGGGCTTACCTTGCTACGATTTTTTGGCAGCACTTCACAACTTTAACCGTGAGTTGAAAAAACTGCATTCAACTTTGTTTAGGATTTTTTTTACAGATTTGCAGGAACTTGATCTGACTTTGTGTTGCCCTGCCTTCTACCAAATCGATGCATTCTGGAGACTCGTATTAATCGCCTCCAAAGTCTCTATGCATTTCAGAATGCTTACGTCTGCTGCTTGGAGATTTCGTGTGTTGCCAAAGGCTGATATCCTGAACATTACCTTTGATCGTATAACAAAGTGGAAGAAACCAAATATTGGTCTCCGAAGAGCAGACTACATAACGGTATGTTTTTTTTTTAAATTTTATTTCTTAAAAAAATTTCTTTTTTTGTTTTTTTGTCATTTTTATTTTTGTTAATTTTTAGTACATGCTCAGCGTCTCGATTTTGAACGTTCCGAATCTGATTTTTGATTTCACAGAAGATCATGTCTGCTTACTAGATTTTGTTTCTGGTTACGCGTTCGCCCGTCATCGACTTGACCTTGACAAAACTCGAACAATTTCAATCGAATTGTCATACTGGCAGGGTGAAGAATACCTTCTGCGCCTGCTTATCAACGTTCGAAGAATGGCATCTAAGCTGGAAGCTATCAATGTCATGTTCGTCACCCCGTACTACTCTCCACCCGGGACTACCGCAGCTCAACTTTTGGCACACAATACGAAACGGTTCACCGAAATGAGTAATTTCTTGCGCGACCTTATTCCTAACGATATCAAAGTTGTAATCAGGCACTGCTATACGGTAGCTTCTTTCAACGCTACGGCGGAAGATTTGCGGATCATTTCTGAAGCGGGTTACGACGTTTTTCAACGATTTGAAGGTGACCGCTGCACAGCAAGCGCCACAATGCGTCAAACAGAGGTTGCCCCGAACATTGAATTCCATTTGTCTGTTGACTTTTGCTAAATTCGAAAGTTTGATAATTTGCTGAGTTTATGTTGTTCGTATTTTTTTACGTGGTATGAAATGAACGAGGTATGAAATGTGCTGATAATATATTTTGTATTTTGTTTATTTTTTTGACACTGATGTGAGTCAGAGTTAGCGTGACATCGATTCAAAGACATTTTTAAAGCTTTCGAAAGCAAAGCAATAGATACAATAATTGAAATCAGTAATCACCGTTGAAACAATTCTTCGGTTGATTCATTCAATCAATAAACAGCGGACCCATCTGGGATATTATTGAAGACAGGTGCACCAAATGTATTTGTAAAAAGCTTCAGAGGAGGTCCGACATTGTCGAGTTTAGCCAAATCCTCTACGTCAAGTTTGAAATCGAAAATGTTAAAGTTTTCTATCATGTTTTCTGGTGTAACGCTCTTCGGAATAGCCGCTATGCCGCGCTGGATGAGTTGTCTCAGAAGCACCTGTGCAGGTGTCTTGTGGTGTTTTGCTGCGATCGAAACAACGAATGGGTGGTCGAAGATATCGCTATCAGGCGCATCAAAGACGTCTAGCTCGTCCGGATGTCCAGGAGCTCCGAAGGGTGAAAAAGTTGTCACCGTAATTCCATGTTTCTGACAGTAGGCGACTAGTTCATCCTGAGGCCAAAATACATGAATCTCAGTTTGAAGATTGTGGGGCTTGATTTTTGCATGAGTGCAGATAGCGTCAATTTGGCTTTTGTCAAAATTGCTCAAGCCGATGGCTTTCACCTTTCCTGCGTTGTAGAGAGTTTCCATGAAACTCCAGGTTTCTAGAAGAGGAATTTCGTCTTCAAAAAGCTGTCCAGGTAAGCGATGGCTTTGGCGGACTGCTTCTACGTCTGATGCAATTTTGTGTAAAACAGGTATATGAAATAGATACAAATCAATGTAGTCAGTTCGAAGAGCCTTCAGCTGGCCTTCAAAAAGCTCTGCGACATCCGCTTCTTCGTCAGAAAATATCGAAAGCTTAGTCGTGATGAAAACATCTTCTCGCTTGAGTTTTCCAGCGTCATAGAATTCTTGTAGCACTTCTCCGATGATTGCCTCGTTCCGATAGAAACACGCGGTATCAATGTGTCTGTATCCGACGTCCAAAGCAATCCGAAGAAGTTCTCGCAGCTTCGAGGAGTCGGAATCCTAAATTAAGGTTGTACGTAAAAACGTTAAAATGAAACTTACAACAAAAAAGGTTCTGCACCCCAAAAGGGGCATTTCCAAGCCGTTGGACATGACAGCGGTCGGACAGTGGGTTGTCATATTTCTGTTTTTTAGTGGTCGTTTGAAAAAAACTGGGTGTGTGCGGGAGTATTTATAGTCGCTCGCAAGCAAAATGTTTCTTGAACTCTTGTTGTTGTTGTTTTGGCAGAGAGCAAGCACGCCGAGCAACAGAAGCAGCTGGAACGAGTGCAAAAACAGCGTAAACATCGAAAAAATATCTTATTATCGTGCAGTCTGGAAACAAAACATGCTATTTTTTGCTCCCTTTGCGAAAATGTTCCCGATCCCATCTTATTAGTAAATACTTTTTTCCGATGTTTGACCCTTTCAAAGGTGAATTCGGTAGGTATCGCTCTTAATGTTTTTTTGACGGACTTACGATTTACTTTTGTATTTGTCCTGGGGTACCTGTGCAAGGTACAGACCAGGGATTACTGTAATTCATCATGATTCACAGGGAAACATTGTACTTTTTGCAGTTTACAAATCATTTGTGAACAAAAAATTTCAGACAACGTTGATGCATTGTGACGCTTGCTATGGAACGACCACCTCCTCCCTATCGTTGAACAATATCGTAACTCGTTTCAGAAAAAAAATCTGTAAATTATATGTTGTATGCAGCTAAACAGTGTCTGATAACAATTTTGAGCATGTTTATCCAATAAATCACTTTATTTACAAAACCACGCCGTATTATGTGCCAAGATTTTGACAGGAGTAGTCTCAAGTTGACTATAATAAATTCGTATGAAGTAACAAACATCACATTGATAACTTTCAGCTAAGACTAGCTTCAGCGACTAAATATGTCGTTTAAGGCAGAGAGATGAAGCTGTCTCAAATGTTTGATCAAAGCTGTGTCGATTATGCCAGTAAATTGTCTCAGTTTTAAACTTATTTGGTCCGTTATTTGCACTGTACCGGTTGTATACAACCCAAATCACTTTGAGATGACAATGAAGGGAATAATTATAACTGCATGTGTACATGCAGTTAGCATGCAAATCTTGTGATCTTATTCTAAACTCCACAGCAGTTTTGTATTGCTTCGTATTCATTCTTTAGAAAAGCAGCTGGTCGGTCAGAGCACTGTGTCACATCGTTTCCTGCGTTATACGCTGAAGAAATGCGTTGGAACATATCTACAAAACCGGCGATATTCCTGGGAGCTTGCACATGTGTGTTTCTGTTTATCACTAACACATTTATTGTGCGCGACTCTGACTCCTTTCAGATGTCTGGTGAGTGATACATCTCATGTGCATTTTTGTACGCAGTTTTTTTTAGGAATTTTGTCTATTCTCACTAAAGTTCAAACAAAAGAACTACTTCTTGACTACTGTCATCTGCCAAATCTTGATCCATGGGCGCCCGATTTGAAAAAGTACATCGACTCTCGGTACGATCCGCTTAAGTCCTGCAAAGTTGAATTTACTCCGTTGTCAAATGTTGTCAATAATACTGTTATCATTCATCCTGACCTAGAGAAACAGAACTGCAGCTACCGGTGTGTACTGCGAAAGAACGACACAGAAAACACATTCGGCAACTGGAAACTGTTACTCAATGGATCAAAACCCGATTGTGACATTGTTCAAATCGAATGTCGAGATGCTGACAATAATGTGATCTACGAATACCTGCATGCTTTGATCTACCGTAATGAGTAAGTTTATATTTCTTCATGTTTATTTCCAACTGATGTTCCAAATTTAGAAAAGTACTCCCGCCTCTGGACTCGCCCGACATGCCCAGCGTTCACATCCTGGTACTAGATGCGGTGTCTTCGTCCCAGTTCGACCGATCGATGACAAAAACCGCTAACTACCTTCGCGACAAGCTAGAGTCTCAACGGATGAAATACCTCAACAAAGTTGGCCTTAACAGCCGCACCAATGCTTACGCATTTTTGCTCGGCAAGTTAGGCGAACTCATACCAAGTTCACCAATCTCAGTGGGGTATCCAATTGATTGGGCAGAGGAACCCTGTTATAAGTACCTGGACGACGAGCAGTACATTGGATTTCGGTTCAGAGACGCAGGATACGTGACTATGATAGCCGAAGACTACGGCTCCGGAATATTCAATTGGCCAGACTGCGTCGGATTCAACAACACGTTTGTAAATCATTACATGCGACCATATCAAATTTTTTTCAATGAAACAGAGTTCGACGACATTCTGCACAAACATCAGTGTGTAGAGCACGCCCATCGTACTGTGGAATACATTGAGAATTTTTTGGAAACTTACTCTGATCGTCCAAGTTTTACCGTCAGTTGGTTCACCGATTTAGCACATGACGACTTCAATGGGCTCTATCACATGGACGAATATTTTTACCGGTTTTTCCAGAGAAACGAAAAGCATTGGAATAATTCCTACGTTATCATCATGGCCGATCATGGATTCCGATCAACATCAGTCGTATATACAAAAACTGGAACCTTTGAGGATAATAATCCAATGCTCTGGATTTCGGTTCCTCAAAACCGTAGAAAACGTGGAGTGCTCGATCAACTTCGAGAGAATTCAAACAAGCTTATCACCCATTTTGACGTCTACGCTACCCTAGTCAATTTAGTTAACGTAAGCTTTTGTTTTTAGTTGAAATGAACTAAAGACCGTATTTTAGCCCCATCGTCCTACGCATTCCAACCTCACGATCTACGGCGAAGACCTCTTTGGTCCACTACGCGAGCCTCGAACATGCGATCGTCTGCGGATACCGATGCAGTACTGTATTTGCAACTTTAGCAAAACCAAGTTGCCCAAAAATGACCCAATTGCTGTCAGCATTGCAAACGAATGTGTTCAGAGAATCAATCAAGAACTCGAAAATAACGTCGAAGCAAATTCGAGCTGCGCCAGGTTGTCGCTTGACACCAAAGTGAAGGTATCGGCTGAAAGTTTTACCGGAAAGGAAAGCAAGAGTGTTTTACGGGTTTTCTGGTCGACGACACCAGGAACCGGCGAATTTAGCGCGTTTGCTGTCAAGGAAAAAAACGGGACCATGAACATAATATCAACAAGATTTCCTCGAAGCACTCTTTATGGAAAAGAAGCAAAATGTATCGAACACTCGTTGGTGCGATCTTACTGTTTTTGTAATTAAGTGTAGAATAAACTATTTGTAAAAACAGTAAAATATTTAAAGAAAAATCGTCCGCTAGATACACATACATAAGAACGGTATAACACACCACACCAAAAACACGTCCCGTCCCCTGTAAGAGCTGCGAACTCAGGGTGCACGTATCGCAAAGACATCCGTTCCGGATGGGCCCCTCTACGTACGAGTCGCCATCATCATCTTCATCACCTTCTGACTGTTCATTGTAGTGTTGTATGTATGATATGGTGCGTACGAGTTAGAGAATAAATGAATAAATGAAAATGAAGAACGGTATATTAATTGTATCTGTAGAGCTTAGTAACATTATTTTTGTTCTGTTTTTTATTGTCGAGTTTTTTTCAACACTAGTGCTGGTTAACGTGTCGCAACGCTTGTGGTCCGACTTACACAACGTCTGAACTTACATTTAGTAGAAGATACACCAACTACGTACCAATACAGTTTATTTTACCAAACACACAAAAACACACATGATGGCACTAATGGATACAAAAAGGGGAGAAGCCTATACAACAATAACAGGGTCAGAACAATTCAAACATTGTCCCATAAGCAAGCGAAACGGAGACTGCGTTCCCAGCGATAAGTCTTGTGGGAAGTGTGAATGCCGCTTGCGGGGAACGGCATCGGAGCTTGCATTCTGTGGGAACAATTTCCCACTGGATGTCAATAGTCGTAAGATAGACGTACAATTTATTCAAGAGCACACAAATTGGGGGAGACGTACAGGAGCAACTGACTACCCGGAGTTTGATTGCGTGTTAGTCTAAGTCTATGCAAAAATGAAGTCTAATCATTTGCATCGCTTCGCGACACATTCTTTATGGATACGAAAAGTTGTCCATCCTTGGGACTAAGCTTTTTTTCTGGTGTTATTATACATATATTTTTAGGGACAAAATATTATATTCGGGTAAATGTCAAAAATTTGCAACAAATAACTAATTTTTAAAATTTTTATTCAAGTTCCTTAACCCCTGAACTACGATGTTTGATGACACATTAGGAAGTAGCATAGTTTCAGACGTCTTATGTTAAATGCGTTCTACCTTTTTTATCTATGCCGCGACGTCAGCATGCCTAGACTATATCCTCGTCTGGCATGGTTTAGAAATTTGTACTTCTTTACTATG
Source organism: Turbatrix aceti (assembly GCA_963969345.1). Classification (NCBI taxonomy): domain Eukaryota; kingdom Metazoa; phylum Nematoda; class Chromadorea; order Rhabditida; family Panagrolaimidae; genus Turbatrix; species Turbatrix aceti. Next base: position 10,971,077 of record OZ017768.1, read on the forward strand.
TACATAATCCGGTATTCGAAACACAGTGATATATTAATAACAACATAATACTGACACACGCACAAAATCTTTTTTTGTATTTGTAATCAAAAATGAGATAAAGGCATCTGACGAAAGATGGATGATATTATCTGGTGTGCACGCATTATACTTCCAAATCTGCTCCCGTTTGATGATGAAAGTGAGGCAATCGGTCGGCTTTGCTTACAGCAAAATGACCTGGGTCTCGTCGTCGAGGACCATGGTTGGCGCTTCTGTTTCGACGGCGTAGATCACCATGGCATTGGTTGTCGGTGGAGAAAGAGCAGCTGCAGCGTGTGTGGTCTTGTTAGGCTGGCCGCCTCCGGAGGGGTTGACAACGTTCAGGTAGGGGTTCTTTACGTCGATTTCCGGTAGGCTGATTCTGAAAAAATTTGTTAGCATGCAAGAAAGAAGATTTACTAGGCAGGGAGGAAGATTATGAAGGAAACACAGAACGCCGACAAAATGTGGTTTTTGAATGCGTGACACGGTAATTTGGTCCGTGAAAACAAATTGTCTGCTATGACGTTTTTTCTGCAGAGTGGCAACAAAAGAAACGATTAAAAAACAATCTGGCAGGGTAGGGTTTATGAAACAATAAAAGAATCCGGCATCTGGCACATCGCCTACATCCAACCTGCTTGCAGCGGATTATAAAATAAGTGAGTCATGAATCAGCATTTTTGATCTTTGAAAATTTCAATTAACAAAATAGGTTTTTTTTCATTTCTAGATGTTTTTTAGATTCAGCGAACCAAAAAATGGACTAATTGTACGATTCTTGATTTTCTTATTAAATTCGGTTTGCGCACGTACCTTTTCTTTGACTGAACAACAATATTCTCAGAAGACAACCGGTGGTCCAGAATGGCACTAAACTGAGTTGAGTACCTCTTTTTCAGTGTACCAAATCCACTGTCTGGAATAAGAAGTGTATTGTGGTAGGATGAGATACGGGGTGGCATAGACATGCCCCTGAGGCGCCGAATCACGCGGTCAACCGTAGCAATGAGTTCCGCACGAAAGCGCTCCGAGAGAATTCCGTAGAGAATGGGATTTATGCAGCTGTTTGCGTAGCCCAAGACTTGGGCAATGGATTGAATGACAACGAGTAGGCGAGTGTCGTGCTCCCAAAAACATAGTTGAGGGTAGTTTAGACCACGTATGAAAAACCGGATATTTTGGGGTAGCCAGCAAATGCCAAATGTCAGAATTACGACAAACACCATTCGGGTGGCGTGACGTTTGATCCTAAAACAGGGTTAGGGAAGTTTAGAGATATGTAGAGGTATTGTATAAACATGTTTTTTATGCCATGAAATTTGCGATCTTATTTCACTCTGTAGAACGAGTGTTAAAATTTTGACTTTTCTTTTGAAATCGCAAAACATGACTGGGGTTTGAATCCTGTCAGTAGCCCAAGTTTTTTAATGACTTTTTTAATACTGAGGCAAATTTTGATATTTAGAACACCGTAAACGGACACCTACTTTTGTGAACTCTTGGACTTGACAATCTTGTGCTTCCAAATCCTCCTAACTAGCAGCAAATAACAGATTGTAGACAGTGTTAGGGGCAAGATGTAAGTCGTGAGGTTAAATCCCCAGTAGAACATCCTTGCATCTCCGAGGCTGGATTCTTCGGTTGCAATTGTGAGTGAATCCACGCAGATTTGCACTGTTTGACCCTGCAAACGAAAAATGTTTTGAAATTTGAAAAGCCATACTGTTTGACATACCCTGTTCTCAAAAGCCAGTACTCCGACATCCTTCATCTGTCGAAGGTTTATGATCATGGGCACGAACCAAAGCAACGCGCATGCGTAAAACACATTTCGACCTTTGCGAACGTATTTTGACTGCGTTGGGCAGGATACAGCCTAAAAAACAAAATCAAGTTTTTGGATTTTTTGAAAACGATTTTTACCATGTATCTATCGTAAGACAGAAGAACCAGCGTCCAGACAGAAACATTACATGTCAGATACTGTAAGCTGACTGTCGTATAACAAAGTGTTTCGCTAAAGTCCCACATAAAGAGGTAGACATAAGCGGATATCGGCGGACATGCAATCAGGAATAACAAATCTGCCAAAGCGAGATTTGCGATTAATATGTGAGTGCTGAAATGGAAATGGTTTTACATATGTCAGTTGCGGTTTAGCTACCCTAGAAAACAGGAAAACAAAAAGTGCATATCCTTTTTGAGGAGTGATTCCGGAAAAATATTTTGTAATGTGATTTATGAATTAAAATTTAATATTACGGTAGAAATTATCCAAAACAAAGTGTTTGTTGTTTGATCAGCAAATGAAAGACATTCAGTGTTTCCCCCGCAATGACATTCGGTTTATATTACCATGAGTCAGAGATACGGCGAATGCCATAAAAGGTGGCATTGGCCTTTTTGCGAAGCGTAATAATTCAATCCGTTGTTTCCGGATCGGTTTGCAGATTTTTTTTAATTTGTGTAAAAAATAGATTTTTTGCATAAAGACATGCCAAAAATGTCACACGTATTATTTTTACAAACCTGTCTTGCATAGATTTGTTAACTGCAATGGCAAATAACACTATCAAATTTCCAATAATACCGATGACGGTTATCATAATAAATATAATTGCTATAATGACTGTATATTCCATTTTTTGCTGTTTTCGGGCAGTCAAGTTGGTGTTATTCAGGAGAATGATTTGTTTGTGTGTAGGCAAAAAAAATGAAGACTGGGCTGAAACAGACATGATTTATAAAAATGAAAAATTAATATGATATCACGATAAAGGAAAAAATACCGGAATTAAAATACCAAAGGCAAAAAAATCACGTTCACTTCAAAAGGCGGCTAACATACATTAATGCAAATTTATTTTTTTTACAAAATACGCTTTCAACAAGACGGCAATAAAACGTTTGTCATATTAAATAATTTTTCAGATTAAACATTTTATAGCACCCAAGTGTGCTTTTTGTCTTTCTAGTGCAGGTCCTTACAGACTCCCCCTGAATCGTTTCCAACCCGGTAATGTCAAAAAACGAAAACAGTCTGTTTGCGAGAAAAACTCGGATATGAATGTCCAGTGATGCGTGTGGTGTGTTTTGACTTGGAAGAAAAAGGACAAAATAATACAGGACTTTCTTTGACGTACCAGACAAAAAAAACTGAAAATAAAGTCGCACACTGCCTTGCGGGTTTCCGGAAGTGATTTTTAGGCATTTTCAATAAATATGAACTCAGTCAAACATCAAAAACTTGTGTTTTTTCACAACAAAAATCAAATCTGACCGAATGTATTCCGAAAAAACCTGTCTACATTATCAGGAATTCTCAAGAGAATATACTTACACTAGTAAGCAGAACCAGGCATGAAATGACAGACATTTTTTTTAAACCATTTTGTGTCATCTCTTGCGGCTAAAAAAATTGTGCTGTATCATATAAAAGATATGGGAGGACTCAAAAGGGCAATGACAGGGATGCATACATCAAAGTATGTAGATAAATACAATCAAAGGCGTGTAAAATCCCTGAATGACATGTTATATCAGGGAGGATTTTAAGGAAAGAAGCTTTTTTTAGCGAGTCAAATAATTCTGAGATGAACAGTTCCAGACATGTTTGTGAAATTAGTCCGACAACAGAGCGTTACTGGAGTTAAAAATACACCTTGTTATCTTTGAAATTCTAAATTGATGACAAAAATTTTAAAATCGAAAGCTGAAGCATCATCTGTTAATTGATACCCTACCTATTATATAATACTACTGTCTAGGTGCAAACAAAAATGTGGGTTCTTTTAAAGGACTCCAAGGACCACAGTGACGGCCGGCAAGTGCACTCTGACGATAATGCTTATCATAAATTTTACTAAAAAGAATTCCCCCAGACATTCCCACCCTAAAAAAGTGTAGTATACGGTTTTTCAAATCATTAAAGTTTTGTCTGCGCACGAATTTTGATTATTAAAATATTTATTACAACATGGTCATTTTTTTATGCCCTTATACTTTTCTTTCTATTGGGACTAATTACGCCCAATGGTTTTGGCTAATTACGCAGTTTGGATGCGTACCGTCTATCTTTTTTTTGTTCCTTAATGATACTAAATCACGCCTTTGCGTGCTTGTCAAGAATGAGTGGAATAGGGAAATTTGTTTCCCCCAGGATGTTACACCACAATGTTATTTTACATGAGCGAGGAGTGTTTCGAAACGGAAGGATAAAAAAAGTCTGGGATATTTAGATGAAAGCTATTTGGGATTACGGTTGTTTGGGTATAGAGTAATTAGTAGATAGGAAACAAAGGAGGTGCAGTCATCGTTTTTATCAATGTTGACCCCCGGAATTTTTTTCGCTTTCAAAAGTACCAAATATCTTTGCAAATGAGTTGTCTTTTTCTTTGTTCCGGAAAAATATCTGCCAAAAAAATTTATAAATGGAAATCACCGGCTAGATATTTATAATATATTCATGAATAACAAATCTCAGAAAGAACGTATACATAACATGAATTGCCTAATTTCGGCCAATGCCATTCGAAGGAGACTGACAGTTATAAATGGACAAATGTACATATATTATATTTATTATCCACCCCAACTCAGCCAAGACAAACAAAACCTCCAACTCGATGGACCGTAACCAACATGATGTTTGAATGTGCATAAACTTTTTTTACCCCAACACAAAAACATTTTATAATGAATAAATAAACACAATATAAAAAAGATGATGTGTACTTGAGGTTTGAGTTTTATTAAAAAATAATTTGCAGTAAACCTCAGGCTATTAAGTTTTCGGAGATTGATACAAGATAAAAAGAAGATTCTATACGCCAAAGACCCTAACATAGACAACAATAACAAACAAACAAAACACTTTTTGTACTATCTAAATATTTTTGATGTCAGGTGGTAATTAACACCACCAAATCATTGTACTGCAAATAATTATTACTATGTTAAAAAAACATAAAGAAGAACAGACGCTAATACAAATAGTCGAAACGTGATATTAAGCAAATTAAAAAGACTCGTCATCCAATGTCAGGAGCTCATGCTCTATGAAAATTATTAAAAGTTATTTAATACTAGCTATATATAACTATAGAGACACCCCGTGCTGATGACAATGATAATGCATCATGCAATCCCAAAAACGCCCTTGTTCTTCAGTCCTTGCCCTTCCGCTGGTGCAAAATGACCCTCCGTCTTAAGTAAGGGTCTAATACCTTCTGATTGCCCAAATTACGACACAAAACAACTAATAAGTAGGCGTAGTTTGCATAAAAAACGACACGCAATAAAAGAATAAATTACGAAAAGTTACGTTCAACAATCGACAAAAAGAGGTGTGGTGCAGATGTTCTCTTATGTTTCCTCTACATTGTTAGCGACATAACAGTGTCTAGTGGCGTGTAAAAAGTGTCAGAAAATAATACAAAGACTTCAATCTATGCATCTAGAAACTCTTTTATCTGATATTAGGTAACCTCATTTATGAACAAAAAGCAGGAAATGTCGGGATATACTACATCAACATTTATTCTACTTTGGCATACGGTTAAGTGGCTACTGTCGGGAAAGTTGTCCAAGACATGACTACCAGTTTGCACAAATTTTATATCAATGAACATTATTTTTAATTTGTATTTAGAATATTCTACCGTATACTTTATCTAACTTTTGATGGCTACCAATCTTCCTGTCTGCTTGCCGTTATCCCCATATGCTTAGCCCGCTTTGCAGGGTATAAAAATCTACTGAAAAAAATAAAGTTCATAAACCTCTGTGTTCTCGAACGGGCAGACGGGGGTTTAAGGCTTACTTGTCAATGACGTGACATTTCATCAAATAAAACCCTCAAGACGCCTCCTGTCTATTCAGTTCTGGTACCAATTTGGTTTCATTGATTTCTAAAAAATGGCGTTCTCCGAATGTAGACCAAAAAAGGATAAGTCCACCAGAAAAATAGAAAAGTTGATTTTTGGCAAAAAGTAACCGAATTTACTTGTCAGACTGCAATAAATATTTTTTCTGTTGAACGCAAACCAATATCACGGAAACCAACAAATGGCCTCAAAAAACAAATTCAATTACCCTGCCTTACATAGTGCAACAAACCAAATTCGGTAATTTGAAATTCCAATTTTATGCTTCGTGTTTCTATCTTTTTTGCACGCATGCATAAAAAACGACACGAATAGTGTTCACACACAAGTTTAATGTCTGTGAAACTCATTCAGTAAAAAACTGCAGGCGGTTTATTAAAAATAACAAGGCTGCAATTAGGCGTGTCTGGCTCGTTCAGCCTAACCGCCTCACCGCCTCCTCCTCCTCCGTCACTTTTACAGGGTGCGCCAAATGTTCTTGAACAAACGTTTTTAATTTTTATTTTTCAACAACAGGGAATTGGACAAAACGGATTACCTGTAATAATAGCACGGACACTAAGACACATTGTATTAATTAGGTTGTTGATCAACTCCCCTAAATGGCGAATCCTTTGCCCAAACGTTTAAAAAATTTAGAGCCGAAATGGCCACAGGGTTTTTGAGACATTTGATTTTGTTATCCGCGTTGTAGTTGAGCTGTCTGTTTTCTACTCCGGTATCGTTAAACACATATTCTAACAATAAAAATTTGCCATAAGCCGCATCCCACAAAATTGTGATTCGGAAAATAGAGCCGCTCGTTTGAAAGCACTCCAAAGTCAAAAAACAAAATTTTTTTACCTTTTTTTAATTTTTAGTCTCGTCCACTACGGCGAGCTTTGATAAAAATCCCATTTTGTATTGCCGGTGTACTGATAAACCCAATGAAGTATTTTGGCAACAAAAAGCTCATGCAGGATAGATCCTGGTTGATTCTAATTACAAAATGCACCAAAATGAGGTATATTTTGCCGAAAAGCAAAAATCCATAATTATTCATGGCTAACTGGGGGGGTTCAATTTTTTTTAACAAGAAGACATGTTCCTCGAACAAATAAAGCCGCAGGTAGAATTTTATGTTAGCTTCCGGGTGCGCAATCACTAGAAAAAGGGTTATGCCTTGACCTGCGGCCAGTCTCTGAAGTTTCCGGCATTTTTGCAGACGCACTTGCTTGTTCTCGGCGGAGAGAAGCTGAGCTTTTCGGTGCTTGTAGGCCTTTAAACGCAAGACATCTTTGACCACACGCCGGACAAACGTGTCACTGATTTCCGTTTCACGGGCAATCTTTCTCAAAGAAGACCTCGGATTGCGCCGAAGTCGCTTTATGATGCGCTGGCGGTTTCTGAGAGTGTTGGCAGTACGAGTTCTTCCCGATTTTGGACGATCACCTTCGTGGCCAACCTCTTTGAACCTGGTAATCGCCGTCCAAACTGTTGATAGAGGAACGTGAAGCAATCGAACAATTTAACATTGTCGATGACCCTGTCGAAACAGCTCCAAAATTGCAGAGCGCTTGTTTGACATTTAAAAAGAACACGATAAAAAAAAGATACAGGGACAAAAAAACAATCAATAGGGCAAAAAAATACGTAGAATTCAATAAGGAACAAATCACCCCGCCAGCGCGTGCCACTTTTTTGGCGCGCTTGGCGGGAAATCGTTCAAGAACATTTGGCGCACCCTGTAATTGTAAGTGTCCCATGGCCATAGTAGGTGTTTTTCGAGTTTAAAAAAACATTTTTAACAAATTATTATTTTTTTTGTGGATAAAGAAAGAACACTAACGTCTATCATTGAGTGATTTCTATTTTTGGAGGTCTTTTGGGAAACAAACTATCGTTCACTGTTGAGAGTACAAAAAAGCTGCTGACGTTGTCCTGGCTTAGCTAAGACTGGTTTGGCTTCATTTAATTCTTGGAAGCGTTTTTTTTATTTTGAATCCGCAAAAAAATAATCATTTGTTTTTTTTACATAGAAAAATCTGGAAATAAACAAGAAAAAACTAAACATACTGCCACTAAAAATTATTTTATTTTTTCTTCAAAAACGAGTTTTTATCGGACTTTAGCCTTTTCTAACACCATAACGACCACGGTATAGCCAGGAACACAAAAATATTTATTCGCAATGTCGAGGTTCAACTCAAAAATCAAAAGAAACTGCAAAAATAGCAGTACATTTGTTTATTACCAATTTATGAAATTTACCAACAACCGACATCGTTATTCCTAATTGCGGTATAATGACAACACTTTTTCTTTATTGCATGTTTATTTTATGGTCAACGATTGTCAAGCATCGTTTTTACATCACACCACAAAACATAAACCTAAGCTCTCAATTTTGCCGAATGTGCGCATGACAAAAAATTTTTACTAACTGTGCCATAACAGTTATTTTTTCTATGTGCTTACAAAAAAACGCACGTGAGATCAACTTCCCCGTAAACAAAAAAATAAATGACATGACATTTTCTTGGATTTAATGAACACTGAAACAGAAAAAATATTGTTGTGCCATTGTAGAAGAACTCATTGGCTACACGCAGGTATTATCCTCTCAGGCAACACCTCACTATAGAGATTAGCAACGTACAATGCTTCCATGCACGGCGTGCAGAGCACGTATGAAGTCGTACGATAACCTATTAGGAATTAGAAGGATGACCAAAAAAATAAAGAAGAGTACAAAACGGTCGACTGGCATTTATTATCTTTTCTGACGACCTTTGATTTCGTAACGAATAGTCGAATACTGCATGCCAATTAGCACCGCTAAATCACATCTTGTTTGGAAGGCAATGGGGAATTAAAATAAGTTTTTCTGATTTGTTGGAGAAAAAAATCGTAATATTTGCAAAGGGGCCGCGAGTGTCGTACAATTCTCTTGACTGGCACCGAGTATACGATGACGATTCCACGGGTATGTTTTTTCATGGTAATAAGGCACGTGGATGCGTGGACAGTTATAGTCACGTGGTGATGGTCTTTATTAAAACAAAAAACGAAAATTCTGCGATTTGACAAAAACAATCCAGCAGGAAGCTAAATATCCATCATGGGGGGTGGTTTTTTAGAAAAGGTGGCGGTGTGTGAGATTCGAATTTTTTGGTGTTGAAAAAATGTAGTTAAGAAAATTTGTCCAAAAGTAGGCACAAAAGGTCAAACAATTTTGACACTATCATTGCAATGTGTGAGATTTTCTAAACTTTGTGTATGTTTCTTTGCTTGATTTACCCCCTTTAAAACTTGTCTTCTCAAAATATGTGACTGAAGGATATAAACTTTTACGAATCCAGAAACCAAAAAAAATCACAATGAATGAATGTCCATGAACAAAAAATGCTTGGAGTCACGGAAGCTTATAACTGTATTCTTTGGAGGGGGAGGTACGCGCATTATTTCTAATTAGTTCTTTTTTTGGGCATTGTTGTTTGGAACAAAAAAAACGCAATAGAAATAATGGAAGACAAGCAAGGGATTGAGCGTTGACGAAAAATCTAACACAATACACAGACGGCGGATAACAATGTTGTTTATGCCTTTCTGTGGTCAAAGCCTTTTTTTAGCCCCCCTTTCCTCAAAAAAAGTCTAAAAATGTGAATGAGATTATGAAATGAAGAATTTTTATATTAAATCGGGCTTTTTGAATTTTCAGTGATCACAGAAAGTGCATTTTGTGCAGACACGTGTCAGGGTGTCGGAGACAGATAGGCGAGACTAGGGGGCAGAAATTTGAACTTCAGGGGGTTCAAAATAACATTTCCAAAAAATCGAGCGGAACTTTTTTTGTAAAAAAACAAAATATTGAAATCAAGAAATATTAGAAACTAACAAAAAAAACAGTGTCCAACGCGTCAATAAAACTAAGCTATAATTTTTTACAATGATTAAAAGGAAAAACGTTTCACATGTCTTTTTTGGTTTTTTTGATATTCTAAAAATATAATAATAAAAAATGTTTAACTCTCAAATCCCGTTTCGCAACAGAAAACAACAAACGGAAAAAATCTGTAAAGGTTTTTGGTCATCACAGGATCATACACCAAATAAATTTAACCAAGTACAAACATCATGACCACCACCGCCACCCTCATACATACATAATTGCAACATTAAATTATTGTCCAAAACTAATAAAACCCTGCACCGTTCCAATAACAGAGGTGAAGTTTGATGCCATTTTATATACTGACACAATAGCAGAAGCCGTGCAATAACGCAGAAACCAAGTGAAGTCAAACAAAAGTTAATCAGCAACGACAAACGAACGTGTGCATTTTTCAACGACATCTGATGGCATAACTTTTACATAAAAACAAGGAGGATATACGTGTGCAATTAAAATTATAAAACCATGACAAAACAACGTGCCTGCGCAATTCTAACTTTATTATTTTGCAATGTCGCACAAATTATCCACTTTTTTTGCTAGAATTTTTTCATAAAAAAAATATTTGCCATGTGGGGAAAAATAAAATGTTTTTCGTGTAAATTCTGTAGGGGATAAAAAATGACTGAAAAAGCAAAGTATTTTTGTTTTGGTAGGCAGCACTTACACAAAGCACATGGCGCAAAAACAAAAAACTTTGATGACACTGCACCTGACCGAAAACACAACCGGAGTGCATAACAGAGCTGAAGCTGTGATTAATCATCTGCAGCTGAAGGAATTTGGCAGACGGTAGTGGTGTTTGACGAAAACGGCGTGAATTACATCTTAAGAAGAGGAAGCTATCCTGGAAGACGTCAGCAAATGCAGGTGGGTGAATAGGCAAGAAGCCACCAACGATGACTCGTCCCAAGTCATGCAGTTTCACCGTATTGATAAGTGTCATAAAATGAGCTTAGTTGTTTTAGGCTTAGTTTTGCTTAATCCAAAAAAGAATGGCTTTTATCGCTTTTAAATGATGCCAAACAGATTATAATACAAGGTTTTTCTGGTCATTTTTCAAAACTATTTCATTCTTGATTTCCAAAACAATGCAACCAGGACCCATTTTCAGTTTTTAATTTTGTCTGTCTCGGCATCAAGTTCATTTGTTGGTGCAAAAATAAGTGTATTGCATTATGATTTGTACTTTCAGGGTGCCCTAAAACGGGCAAAAAGATTCTGCAGGACACCAAAAATATGGGTGTGACGTCTTCGTGACCAAAAGAGGCTTGGCGGCATAATTGAAAAATTTTTCTTTTGTTGCATCACAAAAAGCGGCATCATCGAAGCCTGCATTTGGAAGCCAAAATAACCGGGTATTGAAATTTTAAGAAGTCAATGTGTCACTTGACTTGAACAATTTTCAAAGATTAGAAAATTCACACTCTAATTAAATTTGAAGACGCAAAAAAAGTGTTGCACTTGCGTGTTGAAATTCATGCAAATTGGTAGTTATCAGCTTACTTACAAGTCCGTGAACAGGCAGAAGAAATGCACCGGCAGACAACAGCAGCAGAGGAGAGGAGGGTTTAATCAAGCATTTTTCTATGACTGCGTACTTTGCTTTTTTTGCAAAATAATTTTTTTTAAATATAAATTTTATTTTTGTGCCAATTTTTCATAAACTATTACGTGACGTTGACGGTAAAAAAAGAACTGCTGCAATTGTTACTGCTCAGTCGACGCAGCAAACACTCACATCAGTCAGAGTTCAACACGGATTAATTGAACGCTTGTCACTCATTACACTGGCCAGGAAAAAAATAAGATGGATGGCGATTAAAGAGGGAAGCTTTTATTGTATCTCTAACAGATAACAAACCATCACAATCCATTTCTCACGTGCGAGGGGGTGACCTTATCACGCAAAAGATGTCAAAGAGCAGTGTTCGACGACAAAAAATGAATGAATTTGAAAAGTTCAACTTTTGAAGAAATCTCATGACTCATGAAAAACTTTTGAAATGTCAATTTTCAAAAATGGATATCAAAAATAAACTAAATTGGACACCAATTAAACAGTTAAATAAATTGTTATTGTATAAAATTATTTTTTTTAAATAGATTTATACAATTTCAAAAATCTATTTTATAAAAAAAAAATGTTCTATTGTTCTCTGACTATTGTAATGTTGTATGATATAGTATATGCACGCGATAGAGTAATAAATGAAATGAAAATGAAATTTATTTAATTGTTAAACAATTTTTAAATATTTTTATTCTTTTGAAATTTAAAAAAGAATTCAAAAAGTATTTTACTGATTAATTTAAAAGACTTATATCCAATTCTGTTAAAACACTTGATGAGATAAAAAAGAATGTATCAATAAACAGTATTTAGTTTTATCTATTTTTTTCATCATGTGTGAAAGAGCGTCACCGCCACTGGCCACACCCCCGCACCTCTATCGTCACCCAAAGTAATTTTTTTTTTATTTCTTAAAAGAATAAAGGAATGGTAGTTGAGTGAATATATAATTTGGCAAAGATAAACAATAGAGACCGGTGTAATGTAATACTCGTATTATCTAGACACGATTCGGTCCGCAGAGGCCGTACATGTTGTATGTACCAGGGCTCATTTGTACACCGTATGAGAGAAAAAACAGTTAATCATGCCGTGATGACTACCACGATAACAACCGGAGGAGGTTCGAGGTGGCACTTGATATCCCTGGGGAACGTTTATGTCGTCGCTACATTAGACAACGCTCACACGTAGATATCGGGCAAACAAACACTCTTTCGGTGTAGTCTCAGGCTGCCAACAACGATCCAAATGGACAAAATCTGTTGTATCTACAAACCAAAGAAGCTCAGTGGTCATACATCGTTGTCCAATTGTTTTTGTTTTAAGATTTTTTAGGCCCTGATCATTGTACATTTCAAAATTTGGAGGGCGTAAACATGTGGACTACGTTGTACACACAAAAAAGCAGAAATCACAATTTTTATAAGATGTGTCTAAAAACTATTGTAACCGAACATATTTTTGATTGTAATAAAAAATATGTTCAAAAAGGTAAAAACAATTTTTAAGGACTCGATGAAAACCGGAATTCATGAAGTACAAAACATACCGTTACCGTATGCTCTGAATTTCAAAAACAAAATTGAAAAAAATTGTAAAGAAACATTATTATTCTAATTCTAATTCCGAGAAACAAAAATAAAAATATTGCACAGACTTTATTAAAAAACCTGAATTTCTAAAAATAACATACATATTTACTCAAATAAATAAACAAAAAAATCTCAAGTGTTTATGCTGACCATAAAATCAACAACAATGACGTAATCAAAACATGAAACACCAAGTAAAAAGTTTTAAATAAGTCTGGCATGTGATCAGCTTCAAAAACATTAGTTCAAAGATTTTTGTGTTTATTAACTATTTACAAACATGTACGTCATATAGGTGAATAAAAAGTAAAAAACGATTAATTAAGAGTAATTGAAGATGAAAAAGCGAGCATTTCATTAGGATGAAACCTCTGTGGGGGGCCTCTGGTTGGGGGACGGTAGTGGCTGTGGTGAAGTTCGCCGGAATCCGAATCCCCCCGAGCACTGTGGCCGCTATGGTGCTCATGTTCGTGCGTGCTGTTGTTGTGATGATCATGGTGGTGACTGCGAGAAGCATTGGGTGAGAAGAAGTGTACAAATGGCTCGCTGTGACGGCTTCGAAGGTGCCGAGAGCACGAAGACGACGATCCATTGTGTTCGGCAGGTGCGTGGTGGGAGGTCGGATTGTGACTCGTAGCTGCATGCGACTGGCTATCCTGCGACTTAGTCTTTCGAATCGACAGTAAATAAATCCATGGATTGACGCAGGAATTTAGATTTCCCAGAATTAGGATGTATGTGATGATTCTACCATCTGAAAAAACTCTTGTCTTCTAAGCCCAAGGCCCATTTGCTGTTTTTTCACGTCCGTCTGGCCGAGTGGTCTAAGGCGCGTGGTTCAGGTCCACGTCCACTTCTGTGGGCGCAGGTTCGAATCCTGCGGCGGACATTAATTTTTCAAGTTTTTGTCATACAAAGTTTTGTTTTGAGATATAAAACAATTTTGCGTCACAAAGAAGGAACTAAATATTTGGAGTGATTTGCATGCACTTGTTATCTTGAGTGGAAATTTTGTTTACAAATTAAAAAAAACTTACGTGTCTCACCGGTACCTGGGAAGAAGGCGTAAAAAACGTTCATAAGGCAGTATGGAGCCCAAAGGCAGAAGTTACAAATGATAATAGTCATGGTCAGGCGAACTGTCTGAATTCTCTTTCGATCGTATTCTGTGTACTGATTTCGCAGTCCAAGAGATCGTTTTCTCAGCCGCACAATGTAGTCCTGCGTGTCAAAGGACATCCTCGGCTGCATCGTAGACGGCGTGCTCTCTATCGTGCCATGCGATCTCCAAACTGTTTTGCAGACAAAATAGTAAAATACCGTGGCTATGAGGGATGGCAGTAGCCAGGCTACAAGACCAAAGTACACGACGTACGCGCGGCGAAGGTAGACGTGTTCGTTAAAAATTGTACTGCATTGCCCGTGTTTTCTGCAAAGAAAAAAAATTTTATTGCGAATCAATTTTTGTGATTTTTTACATTTTCCAAATCCAAAACTGCGGCAGAGAGCATGCGAGGGCCAGGAGCCAGGCAACCAGAGCGAGGCAATTGGGACGCGTATACCGGTCGGATCGGTAGTGAGCGAGCGGTCGACAGATTGCCTGGTACCGATCGGCGCTGATTGCCACAAGCAGAAAAGCAGAAGCGTACATGGGAAAGGCTTGCATGTACCGGGTGAACTTGCAGACAAAAGGTCCACCGAAAAAGTGCGGAAGACAGAGTATAATGGCGACTTCGGTGCCCAGGGCCATGATGCCAAAGAGAATGTCGGCGACGCAGGTGTGAAGGAGTAAAACCTGGAAAAGGGTGCAAATGATGTCATGGAAAACTACTGGAATATGTTATTGAAAACAAGTTGGTACAACAAGTTCAGTTATTTTCTGTGAAAAAATGTCTGTTAATTAATTATTTCTTTCTGGGTGGAAAGTACGATACTCAGCAGAGTAAAAAATTGACCACAGAACATTGAAAATTCCTTATTAATTTCAAACTCACATTTTACAATTTTTATTTGCTGTAACTTTTTTACATTTTGCAAAAAAGCATAAATGAAAGCGGAAAATCCGGTTTTGATAAAGATTGTATTTTAAATAATTCTATACTAATTAAATTAATTGCAATTACATTAAAACACAAACATTTTTTGAAAAAAATTTTTAACTCACCTGAACAGGAGAAATTTTGTGCTTTGTCTTCTTAGCTCCACGACAAATCACGTAAGCCAAAAATATATTTCCTGTCACGGCCAGCGTTGCTACGATATTCATGTGCACCAGGACGCCGAGTCGATCAGGGACCAGCTGCGTGTGGTGGTGATGGTTGCGGAAATGATGGGTGGTCAGGTTCGTCAGGTAACCCATAGTTTTTCGACCTTCGTCCTCAACCTTCAGGCGTTTGAAACAGGAGAAAGACGGTTGATTTAGCCGAAAATACGTGTGAATGAATGTGGACCAGCGAGCAGAAGAGCGGTGACCGTATGATAAGTTCTTGACGATGAATAATGCCAAGGATGAGGAAAGGCGTCGTAAAGGA
This sequence comes from Turbatrix aceti, assembly GCA_963969345.1. Classification (NCBI taxonomy): domain Eukaryota; kingdom Metazoa; phylum Nematoda; class Chromadorea; order Rhabditida; family Panagrolaimidae; genus Turbatrix; species Turbatrix aceti. The sequence continues at coordinate 10,986,619 of OZ017768.1, forward strand.
GCTCCCTATACACAAGCGTGATGATGATGATACGATTGTATCCAAAAAAGACGACGACGACGACGACGCGCGTAAAAACCCCTGCGGCAGAAGATGTTTGCACTGTTCGATGGCACACAGGGAGACAAAAAATTATTTTTACTGGATTTATTAAAAGTAAAGGAAGAGAGACGAAATTGATATCTTGGTATTGCAATTCTCCTTTTGTTTTTCTAATGAGTGTGGGGGATATTAGAACGTCCTCGGGCTATGTGCCGTGTGCCGCTTCGAGCAGCTATTAGCAGTAGCGACTCGTGCTCGGGCTGTTACTGCTGGTGGTGAGTTACCGGGCTAGAGCTACGGATGTGACGCCATGCTTTCAAGGGAGAATGACGGAAAGCGAAATGGGGTTATTTTCTTTCTGGCAAAAAATATTGAGACATGCGAAAAAAAATGAACAGAGAAAAAACTTCTAGCCTAAGTTGAATGGAACTATTATAAATGCAATTTTTTGGCGGATAAACAAAAAAATAATATTTTGTTGACTGCTTGTGGTTTGTGGGGGGCGCGCATTCATCAAAGATGAAAAGTCAAGACCTTCGGGTTTTTTTGGCCTGGGACAGTGCTTTTTGTTCTTTCCTCCTCCTCACAGGCTTCATTGGCATTCTCATGATCCGACCACCTAGCATTTTACTTTTTACGTAGCACTTTTACGCGCACAGGTGGTGACTGGAACGAAATTTTTGAAGTCTCAGGGAGCGGATCATCTTACTTATCCTTGCAAAGAGCCGCGCAGTTACCCAAGGCAATATAAAAAAACATGACGGCTTATGAAATTTTTTATAGCACAAGAAAAACAAAATCGCACATCAACAAACGGAAAAAATACCTTGACAGGCATCATTCAGGCCTAAAATTATAATTTTGAATTTTGGAAAAGAAAATTTATCGAAGCAAAAAATAAATATTTTTTAAGACAAAAACAAACTACTAAAAAATTAAAAAATGAGATTCATAACGTGTTCATGTGTGGTCGTTTGATGGGAGATTAGAGACCATCTACAAAACGCGATGGACCAAAATCAGTGACTTATTCAAGATTTCAGGGGTCCAATGTTCGCAGATGAGACTCGGTTGCATGTCTGATAAGGGGGTGGCATTGAGGTTAAAAATTTTTGCAAAGAAAGTTTTTTTTAATTCTTGAGTTTCAAAAAAACAGTATTTTATGTGAGGCCTTTTTTTAAATTTTTTTTCAAGCATGTAATAAAATCCTATTATCATCAAAACACCAACCACCGTAAAAAATATGTGCAAACAGTCATCCATAAAGTAATAAGGGGTCACGCAAGCGGAAAATAAAAAGCAGAAGTAGAGGGATATCACAACGCAACTTTCCTTGGCCCTCAAACTTCTGCGTGACGCTTGCATGCTGGATGTGAATACGGGGCATAGTACATTCAAACGTGTACTGTACTCATAAATATTATCACGAAAACTAATTTCATCAATTTGAGGCATGTACCTGGTATTCACCGTGCAGGAAAAGATTAAATGCCAACTGGCATGTCCTGGAGATAATCTGATAATTGTAAGCGTAAAAGTCGTTAATCTAAATATTTATTTTACCATTGGCAAGTTAAATTTAAAAAAAAGTTCGAAAAGGACGCGATGGCATGTCAGAAGGTTATGAGCAAGCATGATGAGGGAAAGGGCCACGGTGCCACGGTTGGCATACTGAGACTTCGATGAAGGGTATTTCGCATTACCATGCATGACGTTCCCCTGTCCTTACTCATCTTCATCTTCATCATCTTTGTCTCATTATGCAATCACTCTCAAGAAAATCATATTTGAGTTCTTCTTTTAATTTTAAAGATGCAAAGTAGGAACAAAAAATATGATGAACGGCGTTTTCGCAGAATTGATACAGAAAAAAAAGTGTCTTTTTTGCAGTTCAAAAAAACTGAATTTATGCAAAATTAGTTATTTGTGCTATTTTCGCATTTTGTTGAATAAAAAGACAATTAGACTTGAAAGAAAGGCACAAACAGCATTTTCAATTGAGCACGTAAGTGCTGTTTGCTTTGTTTTTTTTGATGTCAAAAAATATATATTTATGTACATATCAAAATTAAATACCGAAATCAGTATTTAATTTTGATTTTTGGGCACAAACCAAATGCAAAATAAATTGTTTTAGGAACCGGGAGAGATTTTCTTAGTTCTAATCTCGGTTCTGGTATCTGATAACATTATGCGTGTCGAATTCGTACTTCAATTTGCCATGACACTGATTTTATTCCAAATACAAAAAAATTATTTGCAAAGATTGACGCCACGACGCGCACAGATGACACATTCGATGTTTTCTTGAGTGATCGACGTCTCTCAAATCTGTCAACGGCATGACTTCTTCTACCGGCAACAGTGACGCGGAATTATTCTGGATCGTCAGCGACAATTTTGATACCAATGATCTCTAGAAGCTGGAGATCAAACGCACTTGCTTTTGACGTACACAGTCATAAAAGTAGTCCAAGTTTGCAAAATTGGCTTTGATTCCGTGGAATTGTCGGCGATTCAGAGTAGAGAAGAAAAATCAGCGGAAATGTCAACAAAAATTTTGTTTATCACTTATCAGAGCGCAAATTGTGACGTCGAGTCTATAAACTGCTGGCGGGCAGTTTTTGATTGCTTGTATCAATCATGGACGATCAGATCAGCCACTAATCATCAGTCGTTTGTCTTTGCATTGCTTTTTCGTCTTGCAAAATGTACACTGGTTAGATTGACCAGACAGAAGATGATATTTGTCTTCAAATGAGTGGAACAAAACAAGAAAGCTTTTCACAACTTTGCTCTGCTCGTTTTCCCGCGCATTTTGAAGCCGTTTTCGCCTTCGACCTTGCATGACATGTCGTGCACTGGTTTTCTAATCCATCGTCCATCTCGTCACGGATCGAAATTCAGAAAAAGTTGTAACATGCATTTCTACGACCCCTGAAAACCCTGAGGAGAGACGAAACGACGGAGACAGGGACCGCCAAACAAGGACAGCAAACATAAAAAGAAGCCCATTATAATGCGAAAAATTTAAAAAAAAGAGCGTTTTTATAGCACAGCAACGAAAAAAATGAATGTTTGTCTGGCGTTTGTCCGTTTATCCGCCATCGCGCGCACACACTCGTACGCACAGTCTATTCTTCACTACACAAACCGCCACGTTGGCCGCAAACAAAGATTTGTTGACACGCGTGCGCATCGATTGGTCTCTGTGCGCTTTGTCAAAGCCTACGGTTAAAAAGTTTGCAATTGCCCGTCGATAATTCCGTGCGAGAAGCTTGCGTTCGCCTTTTTCCATCGGTGAAAAATTCGTATTTTTTCTCCCCTCCCCTCCCCGATGCATGCTTCGTAAATCCATACCTTGTCTCTCCAGTCTCTCTGTTATTGATCGACGCGACAACGCAGCGTTTATCGGACGCTTGCTTCACTGCTCGTTCGTTCGTGCTTGCGCCTGCTTGTCTTACAACTTTTTTTTTCAAATTTTAGGCGCGAGAAGGTTTTCGTTGTTGGAGCGTTGCCAATTATTTTTTTAAACATTTTTTCATTGTTTTTCATTATTCACTATTTTTTGCCTCCTTATCGTTATCATCGGGTTTTTTTGAAGCGTTCGATGACAGCGCTGACGGCTAGCCATCTGCTGGAATCTGACTTCAAGAACAAACAACAGCAGCAGTCAGCCAATGTCGTCAACGGTTCTCAGATACGGGATAGCAAGGATCAATTTGAATTTGTTGATGGGGGTATACTTCATCCCTTTTCCCTTCCACATGGTGTGACTTTTCTGAGGCCTAAGGATTCGCCTTCGTCTTCGTCTGCGTCACAGGTGCTTGCGCTCTGTAACGGCGATGCTACCGGCAAGCAAGTCAACGGCTCGGCGGCGCAGTCCAATGGATTTAAGTGAGTTTTTTCAACTTTCAGAGTTATTTACATTTTCTCGAACCTAATTCGATAATTTGGATTTGAAATTCATTATTTTTGGGCCTTTATCGATTTTTTTGGGATTATTGATAGCTTTTTATTAAATTTTGTGTTTGCAAGTTATTGATTTCAGGTACATCTTCAAAGTGGACAACGAGCACTCACCCATCCACGACAACGGTGATGACAGCAGTCCTGAGGGTGGCGCAACGTCGAGTTCCTACCCAAGCAGTGGCAATACCCCTGAATCGTACACCAAAGAGTTAACCGATGTTCCAAGTCCCGAGACAATCGTTGATGCCCCCACTGCGATTCCTGCTGCGGTGAATGGCTTATCTGTTTCTGTCGATGATGCTGAGTGAGTTTTTTTGGGATAAATTTAGGGTTTTGGGAGGCTTAACGTCTGTTTTCCTTTCCAGAGAAGGCGAAATCAAAGACGACGATCCCGATTCTGAACCCGAACCCGTCCCCCTTCCTTCCACCCCAAAACCAACCCCCAAGAGAATCCAGCTTCAACGCGCTTCTCCGTCACCCCCTCCACGCCTCATTGGCCCAGTCATCCCTCCTGAACACCTGGCCAAGTTCAAATCACAGCAGACATCTTCGCCATCGACGGTGAACGAGAATGGCAGGTGCTCAGCTTTGGCCGAGACCACACCGGTCAAGAACACCGTGTCTAACCTTTCCATGAGTCCACCCAACACAGTCCCTCGCCAGGCTCAGAAGAGAAAGCGTCTTCTCTCTGATCGCTTTGAATCCGAGGCCAAATACCCAATCATCGAACCGTCCATTGCTCGTCTCAGCTCCTGGAATGGATTTGCCAGTGTTCAGAACCTCAGCGCTCTTGCCGGAATCATCAATCCTCACAACAACTGTTTCCTGAATTCGGTGCTGCAGTCCCTCCTCCATATCCCCTACTTTGCGAGATTCATCGTCGAGCAGCACAAGCCGGGGTGCCAGAAGTGCAGGGGCCCTTCGTGCATCATCTGCCCCCTTCGAAGCCACTTCTTCAATGCTACAAATCAGGACGTGGTTCGCGCCCACACCTGGATTAACAGCCATTTCGCAGAAATTTTCCCGAACCATACCGCCGGTTCCCAGGAAGACGCCCACGAGATGCTGCTGCTCCTCCTCGATGCCATCGATCGACAGCTCCAGGAGAAGGGACGCAGCCAACCCGGCAAGAATAGCTCTGCTATTGAGCAAATTTTTGATGGAAAAATTCGTTGTGAATGTGAGTTTCCAGTTTTGAGGCGATGTTTCTATTCAATGGTTTACAGATACCTGCATGAGGTGTAAGAAGACAAGCATCTGCTACGAGCCAATTCGCGGCCTCAACGTTGAGCTTGGCGACTTTCAATCCCAGCCAACCGTTGAAAAGATTGTTCTTGATCATTTTCGAAACGAGAAAATCTCCGCGTACGGTTGTCGGGCCTGTTCGACGAAATCGTCGGCTACGAAGCGTACCCGTGTCGTCACGGCTCCGAAGGTACTCATCGTTCACCTCAAGCGGTTTATTCGCTTCACGAAGAACACTACCAAGGTCATCTGTTCGGTTGGTTTTTTTAAATTATTTTTGGAGTTTTGGAAACGGAAACATTGTTTTTTAGCGGAGACTATCACTGACCGAAGTGTCAGTCAATACTGGGCGAACAGCTTCGTATCGCTATCTTGGGTGCATCAAACACCTGGGAAGCAGCATTCATTCCGGTCACTATGTGGCTCAGATGTTCGGCTTTGACGGTGGTTTCTACAACTTTAACGATGATTCGGTCACTGTGAGTATTTATTACCTTTTTTATGGGATAATTTTTTTGATTGGGATCTGTCAACTTTTTATAATTAATTGTTGGGGACCTACACTTGTCTAAAAATTTGCGTTAAATATTTTTATTATTTCAGCGATTATCTTTTCCCTCGGAAAACGAACCGTCACAGCCATACATCCTCTTTTACGCTTTGGATGGGGATTCAACCGCAAACGGGCATCGTAATCAAAACAATAACCATCACTCCAACAACACACGACGGGTGTCGTCGTCACCGATGCCAAAGCGTCCGAACAACGCAAAATCATCAGCTTCCGTTCCTTCTTCGCCTTCGACAACGACTCTGGCGTTGACATACAACAACGGTAAAGGATTCTAACTGGCTTCAATACGGTGACGATTTCTTCTTCGACAAGGAATATCTACTACTATCATACACACTGGCGCATTCAATGGTTTTCTTTCTAGTTCTTTTTTTCCCTGGTTCGTTTTTTTTTCTTTTTCGGCACCCAGCAGCAACACCCTCACCTTGCTCACTTCAAAAGATCTTTCCGGTTCTGTCGGTGGTCGGCAGTAGTCTACCGTGATTTTATTAAGTTTTTTTTGTAGTATTTTTGTTTTGGTTTGGTTTATTATAATTGAATTTCTTTTATCATTTTCGTCTAATGCTAACAGTATTTCCGCCGGAATTTTTTTAGCGTTTATTGGTCGATTATGTTTTTTCTTCGTCGTCATTGTCGGTTCGTAAAGTGATAAAAGATGCTCATAAGGTGGAATAAATTGATCAAAATCGATTATTTTTTTGTACACAAAATTGTAAATAGTGTCGAATTTTGAGTAAAAAGACGTAAAAAGTTCACTATTGCATTTTTGAATTGAATTTGAGCAACTGTTGAACGAAGAAGTGCCAGTACAAGATCAAATGACCAACTGGAAAATGCGCAGTCGGAAAAATAAAGACCGATATTCGACGGAAAGAAAAAAGAGGAAGCCCCGGCCTTCGTTAGTCTGCGTCAGGGTGGCGAAGAGGAGGGGATTCCCATGGGAAATATCCCGGGATTCTGATCTATCACGGGATAATTCCCCCCGGAATTTTGAAAATGCGCGATCTTGCCTAAAATACCACCGTTATTTTACGCAGGAGCGTGCTTTTTTCTTTCAAGTTAGGGAAATGATTTTATTTTCATTGTTAATTTTATTACATTAATAAAATAAGTGTGTTTTTGGATATCTTTTTTGTATGGACATGTATTTTTTTAAACGTACCAAAAAATATCCCCGGGGACTCCCATGGGATAATTCCCCTATTTCTAATTCCCATGGGAGTTTCGCCACCCTGGTCTGCGCCATGGCCAAGTTTGAGAAGCGGAACGACTCACGAGCATTGTCGTTGCTCGGTACTGGGAAAATAGGTCGATTGATCCCTCAGGTGTGCTGTCGGTGGCGTTCGCGCCTGATGTTGTCAAAACAAATGAACAAGAAAGTCAAAAACGATTACTGTTTTGCTCCCCGTTTTTTTTCTCTTCGTGGTTTTATTCTACAATTTTTTGGGAGGGGAGAAATCATTATTAGGAGAGGCTTCTATTTTTGCACGTGCCGTGCCGTTTTTTAAACCTTTTTTCAAAGCGTCAATTTTTCCAATCTTTTCAAAAGTTTGTTCAGATCAGACGAGATTAGCTCGATGTGCTTTTCTTGTTGGAACGCGCCTATGCTGGAAAAGACCGTACTGTTGATGAGGCATGCACAGTTTATGAGACCGACATCTGAAGTTTTCAGAGACAACCTGGAAATCATGGTCTTCAAACATAAGATCTGTTTCTTGGCTCAACCGAGCTTGACGGCAAACTAAAAGCGAATTTGCGGCTATGCATGTTTTCTTAATCATTTTTAATTTTATAGCACATTTTTTAAATTTATTATTTTTGTTTGCCCTTCACACATGTTTTTTGCACAGCAATTGAAATATTTTTTTGTCTTGCTTTCGGTGTGCTTTCTTTTATTTTTTTGATTTATTTGCATCCTATTATCACATGATTGGCAGCAAATTTGTGCATTTGAAAAACTCATTTTTTAAATTATTGAGAGTCGTTTGTTTTGAAGTTAACTGCAAATATAATAAATACACTTGGGCACAGTTTCTTTTGTCAGTTTTAGTTGTTAACAACTAATTATTGAGATCAGCAAGCTTTGATCTGTCTTTCATTCCAAAACAGTTTTTTTTACCGTTGTTTGTCAATTTTAAATGTTTTAACCACTAATTTCCGGCGAAAGTTGTGTTTTGCCTGACAGGACAAAGAGTAATCATCTGAGATGAAAATTGAACAAGTTAAAATACATAATTTTATCTTTCGATGAGTGTCCACAGCAGCGACAACCCGCTGCGCTGATGGCCGCGGCATTCTTTTCGAGCCAGGGTAGTCAGTCAGTTGATCCCGGCGATCGTTCCCCGTGCCCCTGCCTGCGCCTCCGGTGACAATGACAACTGTCTGCTCTTGGTCAGGTCATTCTTGCCTGGGTCACCTGTTCTTACTTTTTCTCTCTCCTTCCGGGCCAATCAATTGGTCGAGGGGCGAGACAAGACAGCGGTGATGGTGCGGTGCCATCGAGCGGGTTCCCATCAATCCTTGCTACGTCATGGGTATCGACAAGACTACTGGCTTGAATTTTTTTTCACCTTGGATTGACTAGATATTTTCCCAGTTAGCCTGTCAGTTAGTCGGTCGGTCGGGTGTAAGTTAGACGTGGGGGAAGGATGAAGACGTCCTCGTCCTCATACGGGAGGGCCTCCGGAGGAAAGAGGAAAAAGAGATTGAATTGCCGCTTCAAGTCTCTCTTTTTCTTCTTTCCTGCTAGGCACGGGCCCGTGCGCATCCATCCGTCCCCCACCCCAAGAAGGGTGCAAAACGAGTCAAATGTGACGACGACACCCGCACCCGGAGTAGATGAGATAACATGACGATGTTTTTTACGTAGCTTTTTCTTCCCGTGTTGGCAACCCAGTTAAAAAAAAACTATTTATTCTATAGGAAAGAAATTTTAGACCGTTGGAATTTCGAGATGGTTGTTTGACTTTATTTCTCGATGATCTTGTTTATCTAGCGTGCAGAATTGGGTGTAGGATTTGGCATGAGCGTGTTAGAGATGAAAGGATTTTATAAATCCGACCAGGTGTCAAGCGCTTTGCAGCTTAGTCGTTTTACTATTACAAATCCAAAAAATTTAAACCAGGAACTAATTTGATTTGTAATAGCGACTCATAAAAATCTCTATTATACTACAAAGTACATGTTTTTGATGGCACCTGTTTGTTCAGGTTATGATCATTTTTTAACTTTAACCCATTTTTAAAACATCTCGCTTCAGTTATTTTTTGTTACCAATTCGTTAAACTATTACTTTCGAAAAACGCAGTCAGCTCTAACAACGTCAAAAAAGTGTTCACTGAAGTCAAAAACGACGCTTAAAATGATTGTACCGGGAAGTCGGGGCTATCAACGCGCTTTGTTTTGGCCAACTTGTGAAAATTTTGTTTGTCACAAGAGCATTAATATTTGCACATACTGTGTAGAGTGTATTACACTTGTCAAAAGTTTTTCCTCGCAGTTTAAATAGTACTTATACTGTCAACACCAATCCAACACTTGAACTTTGGTATTTAATTTTTTTTTCACTTTTGTCGCTATTCAGTTTTTGGCATAACTATTTTTTATGATTTTTTTTTTAATTTTAAAGCACTTGGAATACTTTCTGTGGAATTAAATCTTGCTTTTCTTGTACGAATGTCCTCATGGGTGCCTGCTGGGGAAACCCCGGGTTCGTGGCTCAGGGGTAGAGCGTCCGCTTTGCATGCGGAAGGTCCGGGGTTCGATTCCCCGCGGATCCAGAAAATCTTTTTTTGTCTTTGTAAATTTTTTAATTGATACCGGAGAAGATTTTTTACAGCTTTTATTACATTTATTTGCGATGGACAATCGACTTATTCAGTTATTATTAATAACGTAATTGTGCCTTTAAACCTCGTAAATCGTCGTTCTCTCTTGTAATTCCGCGCGTATCATTTCCCTCTTAGCTTGACATTGATTCGGTTTTGTGAGCAACTTTTGTCAACGATGAGGAATATACAGGAGCGTGTGTGTCTAGCTGGAATTACAAAAAGTCTCCAGTTTTATAGGGGCCGCTTGGGAGGCCCGAGGTGCTCTCTCGCCTCGTCCGCTTCTTTGCTTTGTCTTTTCAGTCCGGGAAGGTGAGCAAGTGCAAACCACGGATCCCCGTGTCTCCACGTAGTGTCATTGGGCCAAGCTCTGTGTCATCCATACCCTGCGTGAAGACGACTTGCTGAGAGCTGTGCGTGCATATCCCTTGGATGCCTCCACGCAAGGCCGGGGGGTTGGGTGCTCAACTCAACCTTGACTGCGGGCCGACTGACAGACTGTCTCTGCGAAGAGGGATAAGGGATGTGTGAGGATTCGCGAAGATCCCGATGACGATCCCCCTTCAACCACCATCGCTGCTGAGGACGAAACGAAGCACAAAGTGCAAAAGAAGCTCACGTTGTTGTAGTTTTGTACACTCTTGCACACTGGGATTCATTGTTATCGATACCCACAGTTTTGTTATGGAACATTTTATTAAAATTTGTAAACGCCACAACAATTTTAATGTTTATGTTTTACTTTTGTTGATTTCGCGATTTTTTACGTGCACTTCTAAAAATTAAAATTACTATGTACGCGAGCGAGTGGATGACAATGCCTTTGAGACTTTCTTTTAAATTGTAATTTTTCATTTTGCCACAATTAGAAAACCATCATGACTAACGACGCGTAAGTCAATCATGTTGATGATGTTTTTTAAAAATCGAAAAGGATTCAGAATTTTTGGAGTTTTTTGTTAAAATATTTGTTAAAACATTGCAGTAAGTTTCATAAAAAAATTCTATTTAAATTTTTTATGCACTTATACATTATTTACTGTCACGTTATACGGCACTTGATTTTCATAGCACTTGATCGGTACTTTTTCCTAATTGCAAACCTAGAAAATGCAGTTACTTGAAAGTACCGAATTTAGCTTAGCACCGGACAACAATTTTTCCATGTCGCGCAATAAAAATTTATGAGCTTTTATGCGGTTAAATGTTAATGTCTTGTAATCTCCCTAACATTACGGATTTTCTGTAATTCAAGAAATTCTGAAGAATGAAAGATTTACGTCATAAAATTTTTACTAACATAAGGGATAATAAAATTGAGTCAAACCGAGCTATAACTCTCAAATATTAGAGTGTATGAGACTATAGTCTTATAGTCTTATCTATGCTTTGTCGGGCCAAGTTTATTTTGTGTGTGATGATGAGAAGGTATCGGTTGCGGCATCATGCTTTTGGTGAGTTCAAGAATTTTCTGGAAACAATTTTAAAAAAAATTGAAAAGGGTTAAATTATATCATTCATTACATAAGCAGTTTATCATTTAAATATTGCATTACTCAGCCAATTGATTACAGTGTGTTTTTTACCCTCCAAAACAATGGAATGCAAAAAAATGTTTGTGCGGTGTTGTTATTCAGAAAAAACAGGATCGCTAAAAAATTTATGGAATTTTTAAAATCACATAAAAAGTACTCATTTCATCAAATTTTTTATGTTGACTCATTTGTAACTTTGAACACAAAACCGAAAACCGCAAATTTATGCAATGATCTCAAAGACGCATAAAGTTGACGTCTTTTATTACATTTCTGCGCTTTCAGTGTTTTTTTTATCACTTGTTGGAATGTTTTTATTATTCGTGTCGTTGTAACGGAACGCACCCGCCTGCAGAGTTCTTCGGCCTGGTCAACCAACAACATCCAGTAAACGAACTGCTCATCGAGGCGCTGATGTATTTTTTCTGCTATTGTGAACTCGAGCGGGAAGCTTTCATCGTCAACGTCGGTGACTCGCGACAACACTCCTCCCCCAACCACCCTGGCCGTCATACCATCATGGCCGACCGGCCACATGCTCCACAGGGCGGCCCGGCTGGCCCCAGGGAGTATTTCATACGTCTTCGGGATTTGGTTGGCTGGCTTGCTGGTGGTGGTTGTCCCTCTATCCTGCTGTCGACTATTCCTACGACGATGACGGCGAAAACGACTACTACTGACGACTTGCTTCGAGACTTGTGAAAACGAACAATGCTTACTGATAACCGCCTAGTTGCTGGTACCACTGGTTGATTGCGTCTTCCTGAAAGCCCAGAGTCAACTCAGTGTATACACCAACTTACAAGCCTTGCTGGTCATGTCATCGAGAGACCGCGCCAAACGGAGGTCACCCTACGGTGGCTTCTTCGCGACTCCGCTTACGACGTCAAATCTTCTTCTGCGAACGACGCTGCCTTCATCTTCTTCGTCGTCGTCAGTATCGTCTTCCTCTACGTTAGCTGATTTCAATGGCAACACTTACCACAGTGGTGACAGTCGGAGACCGTCGTCTTACTGGTTGCAGAAGTCAAAGGATTTTCGGCAGTGGTGTGAGTTGTGGAGGTTCAAACGTTGGCAATTATTGTTTTTTTTGTTGTTAACTGGGTAAAAAATAATGATATTGTCTTTGACAGTTTTTTTTGTTTGAAATTTTTTTACGTTTTTTTAAACATGTTGTTTTTTAGTCTTTGCATTCCCATTTTTAAACCTTCCAAACCTTCACTCAAAATACATGATTGATAGCATTGTGCGTGGGGGTGCAGGCTCAAATTTTATCCGATTGATGGTACATTTGCACTAAGCGATTAATTTTGTTTGCCACATTTCTTGCACTTGGCATCCCCTTTGGGAGTTCGTTTAATAGGCTGTCAAAATAATCCTAAAATAAATAGATTTACATTTTTTGAGATTTCTGAAAGATAATTTATGCTTAAAACAAGATTTGCTTGCAACAGTGTGTAAATCCCATCAAAAAATACGGTTAAAGGTGTTTTGACTTGACTACATCTGTGCTTTTGTTTTGCACTGTGTGATTGTTGCATACATACTATAGGTTTTTATTTTTTACACTTGAAATCAATGAAAACATGCATGCACATTTATGATGACAGTTAGAATTATTTTAAAGAAATGAATTTGTCGGCTGTTTTATTAATAAATGGAATTTTTAAAATTAGAAAACAAAATCGATTAAATCGGATGAAATTCTGAAAAACGCAAATTTTATGCGCTGTGAAAATCTTTATCTGCAGGGATATTATATGCAGATAAAGTTTTACATGTTCAAAGGGTGCTTATAAGCTATAATAGTCACAACGTAATGACAGATATAAAAGACTTTACAATTATCAAAAGAACTATTAAAAATAGTGTTTTAGAAAAACTGTAAATTAGAACTGGCAATTTTTATCGTAATTATGCATTTTTTCGTTTTTTTTAACTTAAAAGTGATAAATATTATGCTTGTTACATTTTTTACATTTCAGGCAACGATTTGACCCACTCATCCAGTGATCACGTTGCTTTGCAATTCCAGATGGCATAAAAGTCATAGGATCAGGCTGAGTGAATAAAACGGACATCTGTTTTTATCTTTCTGTTGTGTCGGAAAGATTTTTCTTGTAAAATGATTTTCTGCAAATTAATGGTCGCATATTTGTCGCGAAGACTGATGCAAAGTTTACTGGACTGATCAGAGGGAATCTTTCTTACAACTCAGATTTTTCTGGAAGTGGAAATTTTCAGTTAAATTTTAAATATAACTCTGTATTCTTTGCTTTTATAGTCCATTGAGTCGGAATTCACATGTTTTGTGAGTAGAGATTGTATATAAGAAACTGAAGAATGGTGAATGGAAAACAAAATCAAATAAAATGTTGTTACTTTACATTAAAAGGCATTGCATCCACTCGCTCACATAAAAAATTATAAAAATAAAAAAATCATAATAACGGAAAAAACCGATAATTTTTTACAGTGTATCACGCGTCGCCATCATCGATATCGTCCCCGACTTCGGCAAAGCCGACCCCGACATCCAGCAGCTGCAGTAGCGGCGGCATGGACACACCTTGCACGGGTTTCGAACCGCAAAATTACCTTCGTGACAGGTGCAAAAAATGCTTTCGCCTAAAGTCAAAGCACGATGACTCACTGCTTACCAACATCTCAGCTTCCGCGTCGTACAGCAATGGCGGCAACGAGTTAAGGCCGTCGAGGGCTGGAGCGACGGCTGCGATCAAGAAAGAAAGAAGAAAGTCGTGGCGGGACCGGTCTACTTTTGAGGAAGGCGCGGATATTGAAGGTTTGTTTGTTTATTAGATTCCCGTTGTCAGGCAGTGTAAAACTACAACGGATGCTATGTGGGTCATTATTAATTTATTAATTAATTAGTTAGTCAGACTATGATTTAAAATCTCCAGGGAGAGAGAGGATTGGCGCACAACATTTTTGTTGTAGCTTACGCTACATAGTCTGGCTCTGAGAAACTTTGAAGGAGTGCTCGTATTATTTCTCACATGCTTTATTTTTTACACATTTAGTGTGACCAACTTTTATTTTTACACATTTAGTGTGACCAGTTTTTTTGGCGACGGAAAAAACAGGGTGTGCATTTTTCTCATAATTCATTGCAATTTTCTTTTCTTTGTGTTTAAATTCAAAAAAATCTAAAATGGGGGCAGATTTTGTATAAACCACATTAACTTGCGGCCAGTTTAAAAAAAAGAATTTATTTTACGTATACATAAAAAATTACAACTTACCTGCTGGCAATTTCATAAGTTTAAATACCTTTTTAATTGTTCCAAAAAATTGTTGCAACAATGCTTTTCAAGTATTTTTTGGAAGCAACAAATTTTTTTAAATTCTTAAAAGACGCGCGCTTCTCTTTTTCTTATCCTGAAAAAAATGCCCCCAGCGCAAAAGAATGGACGCTAATTTTTATAAATTGCTGCTCTGCGTACCATTTACGCCATATGTTTCCGCTTGTTGTGTAATCTTTAGCGCTTTTAGGGGAGAATAAAATTTGTGTGCACTTTACATATTTTTTATCCTGTGGAAAACGCCTCCGAATCAGACTAATTATATCTTTTTTGGTTTCTGCTTGCGCACGTCCAAAGAGTTCATGATGCGTTCAAAAACTATAAATCATGACGCTGTTTAGCTAATATTAGCTAAAAAAAAATTTGTTTTTTGAATGTTCTGGTTGCGAATGCTTTGACGTTTGTTTTTGCCTTTTGACGTAAAAATTGCAAAAAATGACGAATTGCTTCTAACTTCTTTTTGATTGTTTGAAACGTCACAGGATTGGCCAGTTGACAGACATTGTGGCTAAAATTCGGGGGGCATGCTGATGTAAGAAGTTTTGAAGCCACTTATCTTAATAAAATTAGTTTTTGACAACCAATGTTGTGCACAGTTTTATTTTTTACTTGCTGCTTGCGATTTTCTGAATATTTAGACCGCTAAAAAATGGGTTTGCTGTCTCAGTTTGTTCTCCCTTATTTGTGGCTATGCATCAGGATTATGGCTTTCTCAATTTCGGTTTTTATCATCTGTTTTTTTTATTTAAAAAAAGGAACCAAAACGATTTTTTTTTCGTATTTTTTTTTGTTTTACAAGGAAAAAACCTAGAAAATACCAATTACTGTTGTTCCTTAGAAATTTCCTTATGTTAGCGCAAAATAGATTAGGATGGGGCCAAAAGAGCAGGAAGCAGCAATTTGCTTCTTCATCTCTTTCCTTGCCTTTGCCGTTGGCATTTTGTTAGTCGGGAAAGGCCACCTCTGGCCAAGAAAGTCAAAAATAGACGAGAACATCAAGCGGGACGCTTTGGATTTTGTGGTTGTGGGTTGACCGTTTTTAAATTCAGCGATTACGATTTATTTATTTGTATATATAGAAACTTCTATATACAGAGCTTACAATAATCATCGGGCTTTTTAACTTACTCGCTCTCCGTTACTTTTTTTGGGCTTTGAATGAGTCAAGTGCCCGACACGAGGCCTGGGGCTTTCTTTTTGTTCCTTGTTAAATCAATTTCGAGGACTGAAATTTTGTTAATGCATACAATGTTTTGTAGTTGGAATAAAATTTGCTCATATTTTTTCTCTTTTTATTCTGTGCCAGTAGACAGTTTTTCAAACAACAATTTAGTTTTTTACAAAAAAACTAATTTCTGCAATATTTTTTTCAGGAGCTGCAGCGGACGTATCAGATACGACCTCGGTGGCCTCGTTCAAGTCAGCGACGTCAAAGGGGCTTTCGAGTGCCAAATCCCTTGACAGCATAGCCGATACAAAATCCATGGTAACGGCGCTAAGTGGTGATGATTCTAACGATGAAGAGGATCGAATCGTTACGCCTACGGAATCTGACGTTGCTGTGAGTAGAAAAATTTTTGTGAAAACTGTTAAATGCGTCAGTTACAAAATAAATTTAGGTAATAACAAACCTTCGATCTGAAAACGAAGTCCTCCGAGAAGAAATCAAAAAACTCCGCGATGAACGCCGACACCTGACGCTTGTATCCGATGCTAACGGCAACGTGAGCCCACGTCAGGAGCCAGACGCTTCTGTTTCTACAGACTTTATCCGGCCCACAGGCATTACCATGGAATCCAAGCTCAAGTCAACCGAAGACCTCTGCAATGAGCTCATGATCGAAAACGAGGCCCTGAAAGCCGAGATCCGAGACCTCCAAAATGAAGTCGAGGAGATGCAGGACCAATACCGGGAAGAAGAGATCGAAGAGTTCCGCGAGCTCCAAAGAGAGCTGGAGCAAAACGCCAAAAACTGCCGCGTACTTCAGTTCAAGCTTCGGAAAGCCGAGCGCCAAAGAGATCAGGTCGAGAGCGATCGTGACGTTGCCCTGCTCAAACTCCGGCAACTTGGGAATTCCACCGATCCCACCATCGCCCAGTTTGGCAAGCAGAAGGAACTCGAAAGTGAACTGCGTATTGCTAAGGAAGTCTCTGTCAGGCTGCACACTGAGTTGGAAGCCGGGGAAGAGAAGCGTATCAAACTTGAAGATGAAGTTTTTTACTACAAGGTATAGGAATTTTTTTACAACGTTAGCCAGTACTAGTTTTTTGATATTTTTTGTTTATGTCTACATCATATTTGAAGTTTTCAATGATACAGTGATTGACATTATTTTTCAAAACAAAATTGTCTTTGAAATTTTATTTTGATTATGGAAAATACGTTTAATTTTTCTAAAAATCCCATTCAAGTATCCACTTCTTGTATTGCAGGAAAAATGCCGTGAACTTCAAACGCAAGGCAAATGGCGTGAAGCCCGAAACAAGGCGGATCAAGCAGCCAAAAGACAAAGCGCAGAAATCCTCGACCGCCTTGGTGAAGGCGAGATTCAAAAAGAGCTCCGAGATGTCCTCGAGCGTGAAAACGATCTCCGTGAACAACTACGATTTACCGAAGAAGATCTGCGGCGGTCGAAATCAAAACTCGCAGAAATGGAATCTGAAAACGAGGAACTCGAGCGCAAGCTTGTTCGCCTTTCTGAAGGATCTCTCGTCAGACCGGCCAAATCTCGACCACCCATGATTCGGTCCGCAAGGTATGTATGGATGAATTATTTTATTTATTTTTTAGTTAAGCTTTCTTTTTTTCTGACTGGTTCGCCTCCTGTGTTTAAGTATTTTTTATTGTTTCCTCTGTACTTATTTTTCATACGTTTCGCATTTTTAGTGAAGGCAGTTCACAGGTACAACTCGCTATTGTCAAGTCGGAGCTTGATACCATGAGAGCGTCATGCGAGCTCTTTGAACGAAAGAATATCTCGCTTTCTAAAAAGTACTGTAATTCTGTGCACTTTGTGATGGTGACGGGAGTTCGTGTTCGGTTTAGTGTGGCTTTGGTTTTTCATCCTTTGTTACTAACGTGGATTACAGTAACTTTAATTGATATTGTTTTGCGATGTGCTTTAAAAACCTCAAGTTGCGTGCTTCTTGCTAACTGATTACAGTTTTTTTGAAATTAACTTTTGTATTTCGTATTTTCTATTTTAATAATTATCTACTATTTTCTAGGATGCTGGAATTGGAAATAAACGCAAAAAGAAAAGTTCGTGCAGAAAACGGTGCACCTCTTAGTCCCGAGTTTGAAGCCGACCTCACACGACTTCTCACTACTATCAACGATCTGGAAAAGAAAAACACCGAACTCACGCTACAACTCAAAAAGACCAGTGCCGGTGGAGGCGATCCCGTCCAACAACTCAGAATTAGCAGTGCCCCCAACTCTCCCAACCTTGCCCGCGACAAGGCACTTGCCGTTGAGCTTCGAGCAGAACAGGAACGAAGAAAAGAGCTCGAAATCGAAGCTGCTGAGTACAAGGCACTCCTTGCCAAATCTGACAACCGCAAGCTGATATCCATGGCCACAAGAGTCGAGATCCTCCAAAATCATCTCGTTCTGGCCAACGACCGATGCCTTGCTCTCCACAAAAAGGCTATTCGTGATGCCGATTCCACAGAATCTGTAAGATACGCCGAATCGATGAAAGAACGCG
The DNA here is from genome assembly GCA_963969345.1 of Turbatrix aceti. Classification (NCBI taxonomy): domain Eukaryota; kingdom Metazoa; phylum Nematoda; class Chromadorea; order Rhabditida; family Panagrolaimidae; genus Turbatrix; species Turbatrix aceti. The sequence goes on from OZ017768.1 coordinate 11,004,847, forward strand.
TCGACCTACTCGAAAAACACCTGAGCGAGACCAAGGCCGCCAAGACCTTCTCTCCAAAGTCAGGCGAACCAGCAGGCGTTGACGAAGTGGAACAGTGCTGCGTTGTACTCGCTTCCATCGAAGCCCAGACCAACAGGATACAGAGCAGCATTGAAAAGCTTGATCCTAACAAGAGCCAGAGACGACGATCAAATCCCGAACACATTGCAGCACTGGCTGGCGAGATTGGCAAAGTCGCATCTGAATTGCAAATTGTGAAGGGTCTCATCCAGGCTAACCCTGAGGTGGCGGGCATGTTTGCCAACCGCGCTCCAAATGTTCCAGCCACTCCTGCGGCCTGCACTGGTTGCGAGGAAGCAACTCGTGAAATCGATAACCTCAAAGAAGAAGTTGGGTTCTACAAGAAGAAGAACAAAGAACTGACTAACCAGGTCCTCGAAACTGAAGATCGCTGGAGCCGGGAAATTGAAAAGCAAACACACGGCTACCGTACCCAAATCCATGGTCTTGACACGAATCTCGAAGCTACGCAATCCAAACTCAAGGAACAGACCCAACTTCTTGAATCCGTGACTGCGCAACTTGCAGAGAAAAAGAGGGTCCTGGATGAAGAGAAGACCAAGAGCCAGATGCTGCAGGCCACAATCGACGAGCATGCCAAAAAATTGGCCGTCGCTGAGAAAGAGCAAAAGTACCTCAAGGAATGGGAAATCAAATACAAAAAACTTGAAAAACTTTTCGATCAAGAAAAAGAAAAGTCAGATGCTGAACGCACGCGTGCAAAGAATGACGTCGGCATTTTAAAAAAGAGAACCGACGAGGCTGTGGCTGATCTTCAGAAACTCCAGGCGTCGCACCAGCGGCGCGAGGCTCTCTGGAGCGATGAGCGTCAACGCCTAGAACGACAGATTCGGGATCTGAAGAGTCGTATTGGTGCCGGCGAGACTCTCTCGCCGACATCTTTGCAGTCTGTTGCTTCGACCTCCCACGATGGTAGCAACGGCCCCAGTGCATCATCTGTCTCACACGTCCCAGTCGTCAATTACAAGGTGACCAGAATGAACACAGAAGGTGTGCCCGAGCTCAAAGCCAAACTCATTGCTGCCGAACGCCGGAACGACGACATCGAAGCTAAGATGGTCGACTTGAGGATTGCAAAGGAAGAAGTCGAATCCCAGTTGTCCAGGACAAAGATAGCCTACGACAGGGAAAAAGAGACTCTCTTGCACAAGGTTCGCACCGACGATAAACTCCGCGTGGTCCAGATCGACGCGCTGCAGCAGAAGTTTGCTTCGAGGATGTCGATCATGGAAAACACGAACAAGTCCCTCCACACCCAGCTCACGCATACGCGTCGAGAGCGAGACCACCACCGCGAAGCCGTCGCGACGTATGAAAAGCGTATTGAAGAAAAACATCTTACTATCATTGAATACGCGAAGAAGCTGGACGAAGCTACAGCCGCTGCTAAGATCACGCAAAAGAAAATTGCAGAACTGGAGTCTGAAGTGAATCGATTGACTGTTGAGTTGTCGCTCAGCAAAGACGCCCACAAGGCGGACAAGAAGATGTGGAAGATCGAGAAGAGCCATTACAACAAGAGTAGCACTCCCTCGGTTTGTTGGGGTCTTGGCATGCAAAAAGGGGCGTTGATCTTTTTTTTAATTTCAATTTCTTTAGTTTTTTTTAAATCCGTAAACACTCGTTTTATTTGTATCTTTTAGTCCGCAGAATCCACGGACGACAGAGACCGTCGCATCACCGAGGACGCCATCAAAGCGGCTGAGGACGTCCGGAAGCAGTACTCAGAGTACCAAAAACTCTATACCACCGAAGTTGCCCGTCTGAATGCAAAGATGAAGGAAATCCAGTCGGAATCAGTGCACAAAGAGTTTGAAATGACCAAGGCGGTCAAGGGGGTTCGTAATTTTTTGCATAAATGTTGAAATCAGTTTTTTAAATTCTAGCTTCGAGAGCAAATCAAGGTACTCGAAATCGATCAGAGAAACCTCATGCAGGCCAAGGAAATGCAGGTCAGTGCCCGTGAGGTACTGCAAGCCGACCAGGAACGCCTCTTGCAAATTGTTCAGCAGTCTGAAATGCAAAAATTAGCCCGGAAGTACAAAATAGCAGCAGTCATCGACCAGCTGATCAGTCTGCCTGAACCCCTGAAGCGGAGCCAGGATGGTGCAGTTTTGTCTGTCATTGACCAGCTCTCAGGTGTCAGGACCGAAGACTGCCAGACTGCTTTTACGTCAAGGTAAACAACAGATTACACAATTATCACGTCAGTTAATTTTTTTTCTTTAGTGACGTGGCTTCGGACCTGGACCCTTCTGGCCAGGATGTGACGTCAAATTCGATATCAATCCGCTCAGCGCCCCATCGACCCGGGGCACTTGCATTTGGCAAGAAGTCGTTCAGCATTGAATCGACTTCGACCATGGACAGCCGAGTGACGTCATTCGAAGTCAGTTCGGGCCGTGCAAACTCGCCAAGGAGGCTTCCTGATCCACCACCGAGTACATTGATCAGTGGGTTTTTTAAATAATAGGTGTTTTGATACGTAATTTTTTTAACTAAAAAGCTTTTTCTAAACAAGTTCTTTTGGATTTGCTACTAAATTTTAAATTCAATGTCAGCCAGTTTTTTAAAAACTTCTATCTTGAATTCTAGGCAGAGACCGCGTCCCAGAATACGACAAAGACGGTCGCCTGCACTACATCCCCCGCAGCATTGCCCGCACGTCGACGGCGCCATCCGGCGTCGGGGGCCTGACGTCCAATGACACCAGCCTGATCTCCATTCAGACAAAGTCCACTGGCACCTGGACAGAAGAGCCTGAAACCGAGCCCGCTTCCACCGGCACCAACATTTTGTACAAAATTCGCCGCGAGGAGCTCGCCAAGGGCAATCCGCCTTCAGTGCGCTCGATGGCAAAAGCCTTCGACGCAATGGACACCAAGGGCCTGCGACGCGGCTTTTTCTCGATCCGCAAATCCCGATCTGTCGACACTACCGACCAGAACCGCGCACCCAAGCTGGCGCCATCGGGTGATGCAAGCCTGAAGCCCGTGACCCCACTCAACCGCAACACGACCAGCATGTCCCAAATCGAGCTCGGCAAGAGCCTCGCCCAGTCCCATGATCCCAGCGGCTTCAACCTAACTCTCCCTCGCGGCGGCAGGAACCCCTTCAAGAACATGGGTGCCAAGATCGTAGATCGCGTGCGCCGGAGTCTCTCAAGGACGAGAAATCCCAGCGAGGAACCCTCCATCAACGGAGGCATCTCGACGGTGTCCAACGGCTCCTCCGCCCTACCCAAGCCCCCCTCAGAACCCGTGCCTGTGCCGCCAAAACCGGTGACCAAGAAAATGGTTGTCAAGAAAAAAGTGCCTTCCAAGAAGCCAGTCATCGGGCAAAACACCTGAACGAATCAAAGAGTTATTAATTATTACACAGCATTATTCGTTTTGCTTTAAAATAAATTTTATCATTGTCAACTTTTTTTCCGAACAATTCGATTACAGTTTTTTTAATACAAATCTACCTACACAGTTTTCTTTGTCGCAGTAATTTTATAAAGTCGCAAAACAGCGCGTGCGCATTTTCGTTGTGGGAGGATGGGGACAGTGGGAATAAATATGCAACGCGTTTTGCGAATTCGACAACTTTCCTTCAAACTACCGAAATCAAACAGAAACGTGTAGTTATCTTGAAGCGCCTCAACGACGTAACGCATGGCTACTGAACTTTACCTTCGTTCCGTCCAATTTGGTCTCGGGGCGTTCATCTACGTGTGCATGATGGGAGTTCTTGGAGTCGACATTCGGACAGGAGTTCACGGACTTTTTGCCAGTATTGTTTTGTACGGCGTAAGTTGTTATTCTTCATTATACGCACTTGGAATTTAGTTGTCAATTTTTTAGATGTATGCTGCGGCCACAATCCTGAGGATGGCTGCTGGCTTCAACTCTTGCGTCGACGCCAAGAAACAGTTGACTGAGGAAATCACGGAAGCTCAGAAGTTCTTCTCCAGCCGGGCAGGCTTCACGTCGAAGTGATGTAACTTTGTCATCAAACCTCATAATAATTTGTTTGATTTGGATAAATAAGAAAAATACTATTCAATTTTTATAAAATTTAATGAAAAAAAATTAAATACAAAAATTTTTTCTCAAAATACCAATTTTTGTATACCAATCAATACAAAAATTGGTCAATGTTCTAATCAATGTTCTAATTTAATTCAGAAAACTTTTATTTTAATTTTGTTTCGCAATAAGGTGACTGCGATAAAATCAGATTCACTATTTTTGTTTCTCACAAGGAAAATGTTAGGCAGCGTTTTGGAAATTCTTTACGAAATTTTGCCAAAACGTTGCTTTTACTATGAAGAGTTTGTACCGTAAAATTCACCTGCCTGAGGCATCTACAGGCGGAGTTACGATCGCCTAAAATCGCGTTTTTGCCATTTTTGACCAGTTTTGGCACGTTGTAGCTAAAAAAACTACGGCATTTCAAAAGCCGAGGTACATATTGATCGACGTAGTTTTTTATGCAGAATCTGATAAAAATATAAGAATAAAGGTTTGCCACTTTGGAAAATGCCGAAATTTGCATTTAAAAAGGGGTCACAATGACAACATTGATTTCGGCATTTTTCGAGGTGGCAACCCTACATTATTATATTTTTATCGTATTCTCCATCAAAAACTACGTCGATCAATATGTACCTCGACTTTTGAAATGCCGTAGTTTTTTAGCTACAACGTGCCAAAAATCGTCAAAAATGGCAAAAACCGGGTTTCAGGTGATCGTAACTCCGCCTGTAGATGCCTCAGGCAGATGAATTTTACGGTTCAAACTTTTCATAGGAAAAGCAACATTTTGGCAAAGTTTCGTGAAGAATTTCCAAAATGCTGCCTAAAATTTTCCTTGTCAGTGAATTTGGGCAGCAAATTGTACAGTTATCCAGATATTATCTCACAGTTATCATCTCACTTTAATCGGGCTTTTTTGTTTGCGAAACACATACATGAAATCCTAAAAATTTTCTGACATTAATGTTGCTCAGTTTTATCCGTTTGCTCATTCTTTCGATTTTTGTCACCTGAGTCGATATTCACAGGAATTTCGCGGTCAACATCGGTTAGCCGAACAATCTTATCGCCGACAAGAAAGACGCTTGCGCAATCGACGACCCTTTTTTGAAATGTAATTTACCTGCAAATACGTATGATATGTTTTCCAAACAGTTGTTATGCCGTCTGGATTTTACTTGTATCAATAAAAAAAATTTAAGTGACTTTTTTGCGCTTGCTTTTTTAATTATATTCTTTTAATGATTAATTCTCATTTTTTTCAGCGTACTATGTAGTATATAATATCAGTGATTTTTTTATTTAAATGTGCATTTGGTACGAATATGAGTACCATAAGATACCTGCTGAATTTCACAGTTCAGTATAGCATGTTTAAAATTATGACGGATGTTGTTGAAAATATTTATTTTCTTTCATTTAAAAAAAACAAAGTTAATGCACAGTATGGTCAACTAGACCCGTTAATGACGTGAATCTAAAAGATGCAGCTTGCAGTTATCCAAAAAATAAAATATTTAAAACTGCTCGTATTTTTTGAGCTTCTGGGCGGCAAAGTACAGTTTGAGTGAAGCGCGCAGATCCGCGGAAGCTTTGTCGCCGGAAGGAATGACGTAAAATTCGTCGCGATCGCGAAGCAGTTTGACGACCCTCTTTGTCAACACCCATTGCCAGGAGAGCGTGAGGGCTGACACGTGGAGAGTGACGTACATCACAACCGAGTTGGGCGTCAGGCTGATGTTTTCTGCAGAACGCAGTTTGATACAGTTAAAAAATGTTTTCTAAGCCAACAAACCTGTTGTTCCATCGAGGAAGGCTTCGAAAAAGTAAGTCGTTGCAACAATGTACAGGACGAGCAGGAGCATGAGCTTGAATGCAACCCAAAGCACCGTAGCTGACAGCCATTTGCGCTTTTCTTCCTGTATGCCACTGATTACGGCGCACAAGCAGAGAAGGGATCCGACAGCTGTGAACGCAAGGGTGCAGAGAAGGTTTTTGTCACCAAAATCAAGGGTCAGGCGGGTAAAAAAGGCCTCCAGTGCAAAGTTGAAGAGTGCTACGAGCATCACTAAAACCTAAAAAATATTGAAAGTGCATTTATGCATGCTTTACAGTTTTTCAAACCCTTGTCTGAACGCATCCAAAGCAGCTGTAGGTACCCGCTACGAGCTTTTGCTCGCTCTCGCGGATATGGATGATTGTGTTTGGTACGGCGACGTTGTTGTTCTGAGATGTAGCCTGAGGGGTCAGGGCGTCGTTGCCAGCCGGCGTGGCACAGACACGGTCCGTCGAGACAGACTGCATCATTCGAAGGAACAACGTTGCCGTATGTGCGCTAAAACATGGGCATCAACGTCTTGGAACAGTGATACACATAAAAAGTTCTCGGATAAATTTGTCAGATAAACTACTTAACTGTCCTTGATATGGATTCATCACAACAGTCTTTTATAGTCTTTTTTGGTTGTCCCACGGAATCAAGCTCCTCACAATTCTAATGCGGCTACAACATGGGTTGAGGCCTGCAGTAACAAGGCCGGGGGGGTGGAATTTATCTTGTAGGGATACCAGTTGTCAGACGCTGATACCAGTTAGTCATTCAACTTTGATCGCCGCAAACGACTCGGGATAATGGATGTTGTGCAATCCAAAAATATCAAAAAAACAAGATTCTAAACAAGATTTTTTTAATTGCTTAATGAGCTCATTGTTGATTAGGGACAAACGTGTTTTCTGGAGAACTGAACGCCCGAGATTTTTTAAACTTCCTAAAAATTTGATTTTCTTTAGTGCCAGCGTTACGACCAAAATGCAAAAAAATAGTAACGAAAATTTCAAAATAAAAAAAATTATTTTGCATTTTTTCAAATATGTTTTTTCTCATTGATTTGAACTAAAAACTAAAGTACGAAGTAGAAGGGCAGTTTTTAAATTTTTTTTAAAAAAAACCAGCATACATATTTTTTCTGCAACGATACCAATGTCAAGATTATTAGAATCAGTACCGCTTTCATCATCACTGATAACGACGCAACTCCCGTAAAAAAACAAGTTTTCAGAGTGGTTTTGCGTATTACGTGGAAAATCATCGAATCCGGGATAATCGACCAGGCTATCGATCATGATTTTTTTTTGACAGAAATAGAGCCATAAGTATTCTTTCTGCAAAGCAACTTTTTTTAACAATGAATTTTTTTATAAGCTGTTAGCAATTTTATCAGGCTAAAACCGGTATGTCTGATATGGGAAACCAAAATTTGTGATGTTCGCCTGCATTGAAAAATTAATTCTCATTTTAATCAACTAACAATCAATTTGATTAAATTATCAATTTGATACAATTTAATCGGATATAAACAATTTATCGTGGAATGGATAAAAAATTTCGAAAACGGATTCGAAAAATAAAGAATAACAGATGAAAGTATGTATGTATATTGTCCTATGAAATCGCATTATGTATGTAATGTAATGAATCATAAATGTGTTTTTAGATCTGATTTTTCTGAACTTTCCACCCACAAAAGGACTGACACATACCAATTCATCAATTTAAAAAATGTGTCTCAAATGTTTCACCTTTTTCAATTTTTAACAGTTTATTTTAATTCCAAATTACACGCATATACTAATAAATATTCGTTACCAGTGACTAGATTTGATGTCTTCAATCTGAGCGATGAGTTCTTGTTCTTGCTCGGCAGCGAGGTCGTTACTGACTTTGAACGTCTTGAGCACATCCCGCGGATCAGCCTCCCGGATAACGGATCCGATGGCAGCACACGCTTCGTTGTAGAGGTCTTCGATGCCGAGGTCGTTGGCAGCCAGCAGCAGCACGAGAAGAGAGTCGTTTTCGCGGTTGAGGAACTCGGGGCTCCAGGCAGCGAGGGTCGTGTTGGCGAGGTACAGCGTGCACCACTCGATCACTTTGCGCAGCACGCGGCCGCTGACGTTCGGCAGACGTATTGGACCCTTGGATTTCGGGACGTTTTTTTCCATTCCTAATAAATTAATTTTTAGAAAAAAAATTGGTTATTACAACACGGAAAAAACAGTTTTTATACGCAAATAATTTTGGAAAAACCTTAGCAATTTTTTGTTAAATAACATATATTTATACCGAAAAAGAAAACGAATTGTTAAAACATTAGTTTTTGTTCTCCCAAAAATATGTATGTTGAAAAAAAAAACTGACCTTCACAAAGGCCGTCCAGGACGCAGAAAAGGGCAACAATTGCTCGGCAGACTTCGACGACTTCGCCGTCGTTGCATTGCAGCTTAATCGGTTCACCTGACAAACAAACATTCAATTAAAAAATGGAAAAATAAGAAACTAACCAGAATCAGTCCATTTTTTCGCGGCAGGACCAGTAGTCGCTGCAACCAGTTCCAACGCATTCGTGGGGGCCGAGGATCCGAATGAAATCTCCAAATCACCGCTCGGAGATGCAGAGTTTTTGGGAGACGGCGTTGGTTCGGGAAGACGATCGCCACCCTGATGTGCGGAATTCTGCTCCGCCCTGAAGTGCAGGCTAGGGCTGGAATGTCGACTCATAGCGCGGCGATGCGAGATGAAGCAGAAACAAAATAACAATCCAAAAACTTCGAGCTGAAGAGTATTGGTCGCACCATAATGCAAATTTCATAGTGAGAGGATTCTCACGATCATTTGCATGAGCAGTGGAAGGAGAATGTGTTTGTTGTATAAAAAAATTGAAAAAAAGTTTTTGCCTTCCTCGAATCGTGCATTTTCGAGGAAGGTAATGTAAGAAAATGAAATTCATACATTACCATATGAACAAATGTAAGAATTTTATTTATATATTTTTTCCTTGGACGTATCAGAAACATGTTTCAGAGTTTTACTAACGCAGAAGCCAGGTCTGAGAAGCACGAAATCCGGAGAACACCTGGTGTCATTGACCAGTTGGGGCAACGTAATTTCGCAGAGAATCTTCGACTCACTCACACCCTCTGGTCGGTCTTCCAACCCATCTTTGGTAATCATCAGAATAGATTCGTAAATTTGATCATTTTCGGGTGACTTTGGATCATCACGGGCGTTGTCCGCGGTGTAGGTCACGTTTACGGGGTCCTCATTGACGTAGATGTAGCTCAGGTGACCGTCTGCATTATACCTTGCGTGGTGGAAGCATGGAATGTGCATTCCAGTATAGGCGTTGTGGTACTCTGAATTTTTGACTGAAATTTTAGGTAACTTTATTCAGTTTCAGTGATTTTTTAGCACCAACTGAGATGTCCTTTCTCTTCCTCAGATCTCACAGCCGCCGGCAGAGCAGCGGGGTGTGCTCCGGAACAGGCACTCAATAGATGACAGCGTCTTAGTAGGACAGGCCAGTGAACTTTGAAGCACTTGGAAGCGTACCCGATGCTCCTCTTCTCCCAGCCCAAAGGGCACTCCGTGTCCAGATAGACACTCGGCGGGATGTAGGGGACCCGGTTCAGCGGCTGCATTGTCAGTTCACAGACCACGCTCATTCCTGGTTGGAAATTGAAAAACGCAAGTTCTTCTTTTGCTAAAACAGAAATCAAAACAGTAACAAAAAACAGTACTCAACTCACTAGTGCCCATTACTGTACCGGCAACGTGCCGTGGCAGTTCAAGGGTAGTGTTGTACTCTTGGTTATCGTACGCCCAAATAGCGTTGAAGAGGTCTGCGTAGACCCCGACAAGAAGCACAGTCGTGTTGAAAAGCAAATTGCTTCCTGTACAAAACCCCTTAGTTTTAAAAACCACGAAAAACAACTCACGGACAAATTCCAGTTCATTTTTGTTCCGAAGCACAGATGGATGCGCTTCTCGGTGGGTACCGAGGCACACCTCGCCCAGGTAAGCCAGGGAATTGAGGTTTTCTTCGACGATAGCAGTTTGGAAGCATTTCTTTTCGGGATTGTTCTGTAGGAACTTCCACTGATCGCTCGGGCAGTGGGGTCCATAGTAGGTCAAAATACTGGAGAGGGAGATAACCAATAAAAATGTGACTAAAATGACGTGCATCGTGCAGATGCTCGGGCGATTCTGGCTACGAAAAGTTTTAAGAACAGTGAAATAATGTGAAATAAGTCCCTCGAAGGACTCCGAGTCCAAGAGAGCAAATTAATTGATTGATTCGTCGACTACATGAACAGTTTTGAGAAATTGAGATGAATCACGGGCGTTCTGCTTGATTGTTTTGTGTTGAGGTGCTTCACAGACGTGCATATGACTGTCGGTTTTAAAAAATATCTCAACTGCCCCAACCAAAGGTAAGTTGGCGGGTCAACTCCAAAGGTTTTTACCCCCTTCCCCAAAAGGCCTTCAAAGATGCACTACACACTTCAGTAATCATAATCGTTAACATAAAACGAACAAAAAAATAGGTCACTGGCATTTGAAAGTTTCAAAAAGATCCAATTACCAATAGAAAACGGTAGAAAGTGAAGATTCCATGAGCGTGCAATTTTTCGCTGCGAGAATCAAACGTAGTTGTTGCGTACAATTCAGTTTTTTCCTAAAGTTGACTTTTTTCATTTCCGTTTGTGACTGACGGTTATTTCGATGTTTGTTATTTTCCGTTCATTATCGTGTTGTTCTGTCGTATTTTCCGTGATTATTATAACCTAAAACTTTTTTGTTCGTTTTGACGTGTTTGAACTTTTCAGAACCATGGCAGCTCATTTCAAGATCCCCGAAACAACCGGCGAGCGCATCGTTCACGCTGCCGAGAAGTCTCCTGGTCTCCTCAATCCCAAGTCGCCCCAATGGTTCTGCAAGGAACACAACGAAAAGGCCCGTGCCCAGACGGTCTGGTCCACGCCCTACGACGCCCGTTTTCCCCAGGTCAGAAAGCAGCGTCAGTGCTTCGCCTATTACGTCGACTTCCATCGCTGCAAGGAACTCATGGGCGAATCCTACGCACCGTGCAAGTTTTTCAAGAACGTCTACAAGGACTTCTGTCCTGGCTACTGGGTCACCAAGTGGGACGAACTTCGTGAGGAAGGCCGCTTTCCTGCCAAATTTGATCGCTAAGCTGCCGCTCGTCTTTTCCTGATTGTAGGGTATGTGTTTAGCTGACTCACTACTTTTTTTTGCCATCATGCGTGTATAAACAGGCAAGAACTTGCGTAGGGTTTATTCTCAACAAATTTAAAGTATTCAACAAATACATACGTCAGGTTTTAAAAATGGCACCTAGATATTCACGCCATTTTTAACAAAACATCCCATGGCATAGCAAAATTCGCAGAATCGAAGCCAAATGATGTTTCAGCGCATAAAAATCTAACTTCACTCGAGAACAACGCCGAGAGTGGCGCGTCGATTGACTTCAAAAACCTCGTTGACGCTTTTCCTGAGAATTTCAAAGTTGTAGTCAATGATTCCCTGCTTATCGTAGTTTTCCTTTCTCATGACAGCGACCAGCGCGAGGTACTTGTTGATCTGCTTCATGAACATGACCTGGTCGATTTTGAGCTTGATGACTGCCTGCGAGTCGAGATCGTAGCCATCGGACGGGGGGTGCGTCTCCGAGCTGAGGCCACCGTAGATCGCAGCGAGGTCGGTGGCAACGTCGATCATGTCGCAGCACAACTCGTTGGTAGCCAGGTCTTCGGCGTTGGAGTCCGTTGCGATGTAGATTTTGCTTGCGACGTCGAATATGAAGGATTTTTCTATGCTTGAGGCCTAAAATCTTCGGTTTTCTAGGAACAATTAAAAACAGAACCGTAAAAAATTTGGCGAAACTCAAACAGTTTTAACTTTAAGAAATATGAAAACACAGTAAAACCTCATAAAACCCACAGCATTGAAGATGTCCAGCAACTCGGTGAGAGTGGACTTCTGCTTGACGAGTTTCTGGATGACTTTGCTGAAGGCCTCGAAGATGGAATGATCGTAAATACTCGTCATGTGGTAAGTGATGCAGACGTTGCACAGGTTGGAGTCGGCGAGGTTGTCCTGAACGCGTTGGAAGATGTTTTGTCGCTTGTCGAGCATCATTTCTTCCGTTAAGCCGTCTACCTTGTGGATGAAAACCTGAAACATTAATAATGCCAAAAACACATATCAGTTTTTTTAATAACTCTTGCAAAAAGATGTAGTTTAAATCTTTTCTTGTATATGAAAAGAACAGTTTCATCAATCTTCACCCCAAAAAAACCAACCTCGAATCGGACCCTTGGATTGATTTTTATAACATGAGCAATGTTGTACGTAATCTTGTTGACAGGTTCGTAAACGTCAGCTTGGGCATCAATGACAAAGAGCAGTGCAGCGCAGTTCGCAAAAATGCTCTTGGCATTCGCAGACGATTCGAAGACATCGATCTGGCCGGGAAGCTCGACTGTGTGGAGATTGATAAACGATCCACGAACAGCTAGAAGAAAATCAGTGATTAAAAACATCGTCGATTAGTCGACTCACGTTCGTCTACTACCCGAGTCGTGCTTTCAACGAACGCAGTCTCGTTGGGCGACATTTTCTGGAAGACTACCTTCTTGATCGATGTTTTGCCACTTCTGAAAAGGAAGGTTATAAAACAGCACGTGGTTTGACGGAGAACAAGCTAACCTCTTCTGCCCCATGATCACGATGGTCGACCGGTAGCAGTCATCTGCGGATTCGGCAGCGGCGTCGTTTGCTTCGTCGAGAGTCATAATTTGCGAGAAATATGAAAGTGAACGGGGGCAGATGTAAAGCGGCGACCAAAGTTCATAAAATCGCTTTTTGGATGGAAAAAAATATTGCGCTGCTTGAGGTTATTGCCGGGAGCCTGAGCGCGTGCGCACTATTTTGTGAACGGGCAAATGACGTCAGTTTACATATAAAATTAGTTGAAACATAAATGTTTATCAGTTTTGTTTGCAAATTTATACACAATATTTAGTGCATTTTCTGAAACAATAGATACCCCACTTGCAGTGTTATTTTTTTTTAATTTATTTTTTTAGTTTTTTTATTTTCGAAATATGCGATCGTTATTGCTGTTTGAATTTAGAAAATTTTTGCAATAAAGGTAAGTCACAGTGATAAATATTTTGAGGCCAAAGTGCCAGAAGGATTTCGAAACATTGAGGGCAGAAATGTAACCTCACAAAACACACAAGATAAGGTGTCAACAATGTTTGCAATCTATTGTCACCGAGATAAAGTTCAACAAGTACGATATGTTTTGTCGCAAAAGTCTTTATGTGTTGCTCTATTTCCCATTGACTGTTACACGTATTGGAAGTAGTTTTTCAATATTTGCCATTACACAACTTTCTTTTTGTGCAGGTAAAAATATCAACAGAAAGGTTATGTCCCCCCTTTCAGTTTTTGTGTCTATAGTGTGTTTTTCCTGAGTTACAGACTTCTAACCCTGGACCTTCTAACATTGTTTAAATACGGTTAGTTTGAAAAATGACCGTATTTCAACAAGCTCAGCGATCCACTGATTTTCCTAAAAAAAGAAAAGTTCCCTTATCTACTGCCAACTTTTCCGTCGATGAATCACGTATTTATCCAGTAAAAAAAGTCATCTGGAGTTACTTCATGACCCTTGCGCACGCTACTGGCCAGTTGATTCCATTCGATCCGCAGAATTCTAGCACTTTCTACAAATTACGACATTGCATTCCCGCTATTCTCTCGGGAGTGCCGCTTTTTGCCCGAACGCTGTACACGTTCGTGCTCATGATGCAGGCTCGTCCGCTATCGATCAACTGGGCGTACACGAGCATCCTCTTCTTCGTCGCGTTACAAGGCTTCCTATCCTCTCTCATCCTGGCAAAATTTAAATTCACAAATTTCATTGATGAGACTGTTCGGCTGCTTATCATTGCCACCAGGGACAAGGCAAGTTGTTGGGCATCGGTAAAGAATCACAAATACAGTTTTTGTTCAGTTCTGGCAGCGATCATCCTCTTTCAACGTAGGAACCGTTGGTGTTTTTCTGTTTTTTGCCTTCATGCTGGCAGCCCCGATCATGTACTGCCTCGACGACTACATGCTCTACAATCACCATGTAACAGTTCTTGACGATGCGCATCACGCAGTCGTTGGGCACTGGTCCAATGAAACGGAATCCTTCAGGCAGTCCATGTTTGGGACGATTTACTTGCTTCCACTCGACTTTGTCATTATCATTTGGGGCGGTCTGTTGACGACTATTTGTCTGTATTTCTACGTCAGTGCCAACTCGGTTATGGCGAGTGAGTATGCGAAATTCAACAAGAAGTTGAAGGAATGCATTGCTAGTCGCGAGATTTTGGTTGGTTTATTTAGTGCCAATTTTTTTAATCCAAAATGTTTGAAATCCACTAAAATTTTTTATGTGAATTAAAATTTGAAAATTGCAACTTATTTATCCCAGTTTTTTTTCACCAAAAAATAATATTTTTCAAATCAGAATATTTTAAAGTTGAGCTGATAAAAACAGTTATTACGTCCAGTCATTACTTCCTATTCTCTTTTCTCTAGGACTACGACATGATCAAAGAAGTCGATAACCGGACTATCGACTTTCTCAAGCTTGCCAACCACATTACCCACAACTGCGCGGGTCTCCTGTCCATTTCCTTTATTGGAGGCTTAGTAATGCAAGTTTGCGCTCAATTTGCACTGCGTTCCTTCACAAACTCCCTTCAAATCGGGCTCGTGACGTTTCTGCTCTGGTCCATAACTTCCATTATCATGCTCATTGTCTCGGTCCTCCGACCGGCAAAACTTTACACGCTTTCCAGAGATACTATTGACATGCTTTACCTGGATCATGGAATTTGGAAGCACAGTCAGGATGATCGCATCCAGCACGTCGTCTGGGTGGTCGTAGATCGCATGGAGAGAATTGATTACGCCAACAAAGCACCGACGGGCGTGAAAAGTGCTGCTTCACTTTTTAATATAATTTTGATTATTATCCCATTTTTTGTGATTATTTTGTCGTCGTACAGGCATGTTCCTGCTTCGGTTGATTGAATACACGAGTTTTATTTATGAAATGTAGTCAACGATAGTTTATTATGAATTAAAACAAAAAAATATTTGTGAAATGATTAGTGCAAAAAAATTAACCTAAAGTGCAATGATTTATAAAAAACAACAAATTCCAATTTTGGTTCACGTTGCCAACTGTACCAGTTAAGAAACCAGATCCCTATCAACTGTTTATCAAAACTATGAGTAATGAAATAAGAATTGTACAATTCAGTTTTCAATGTTTAAACTCAGGCATCTGCTTGTAAATCGACAAAAGAACAACAACAAATGGTATAATGATCATTATGAGGCTGAACAGCGCAAAAGAGCCTCTGACAGGAGCCGGAGTCTTGTTCGCATAGTCAATCTTCTCGATGCGATCGATGACTCCAGACACCATGTTTTGCAGCCGCATATTGCTGCATTCTTTCCAGATACTGTCATCTAGGTAGAGCATCTCCATGGTGTGCCTCGAGAGTGAGTACAGCGAGGCTGGTCTGACCACAGCGACGACCAGCATGATGACAGAAGTCGCAGTCCAGAGACAGAAAGTTATGATGCCGATACCGAGGTAGTCGAAGAAGCAGCGCAGCGCAAACTGGGCGTTTATCTGCATCATAAAGCCTCCGAGGAAGGAAATTGACAGGAGACTCGCGTTGTTGTGCGTAATGTGGTTTGCGAGGTGCAGAAAGTCAATGAGCTGGTCGTCGATTGCTTTTATGGCTTCGCATTGCTGAAAATCGGTGAGCTCTTATGTAGAATCAGTTATTTTCAAATCTTACCAATATCTTGCCATTGTCAATCTGACTTTGAATTTTGGAATTAAATTTTGCAAATTCAGAAGTCATGGTGGCGTTTGCACAGTCGTAAAGACAGAGGCAGATTGCGGACATCAGACCACCCCAGACGATGATGACAAAGTCCAGAGGCAACAAAAATTTGTAGTGACACATGGATTTTCGAAAAGACTCGATTTGGACTGCCGATGAGTGCTCTTTTTCGAGTGTTGTCACAAATCTATCGTAGAGGACGTAGTCGTCAACGCAGTACATGACAGACGCCGAAAGCATGGCAAAAAGCACAAAATACGACCTCATCCAGCGGATGTTTACCAGAGACGGGGATACCGTAATCTAAAGTGAGTTGATAATTCTCATTCAGTTAAAGTTGTTTTAAAAATCTTACATCATTACGCGTCGCAACAACCAGCAACTTGGCAGTCCGATCCATGAAATTTTTAAATTTAAAATTCATCAACATCAACGAAGAGACAAATCCATGCAGTGCCATGAAAAACAAAATATTGGTATACGCCCAGTTGATGGTCATCGAAGTGCTGCCCATCATAACGGCAAACATGTAGATGGTTCGGGCGAGAAGGGGTACACCTGATAATAAAGCAGGTAGACAGTGAAGAAGTTTTTGGGCAACTGTCAGTTTTTGTTTGGGCTTGAACGGTCGCAGCTGTCCGGTAAAACGGATGATGTACAGAAATGGCCCCCAGATTGTCCTCCTTGCCTTTTTTACATCTTCGTCGTCGACATTGGTTAAGGTGAGGATGGAAGGGTGTTCTGTTACCGCCGTGTCTGTATTGGAAAAGTTTTGCAGTCGTTCGACGTATTTGTCGGCATTCAGGCAGTAAAAAATGTTGTGTGTTGATGCAAAATGCGCTAAAACATATTTTTGCTTGAAAGTGTACAATTTTATATCGCAGTACAAAAAAACTATCAGTTACATACGTTACCACAAGAGAAATTAAAAAACATAATTTCAACAATTTTAATAACAATTAAATTACCTGTTAACTCCATGATGTTGTACTGCAGAAGTTTAAAAAAAGTTAATACACGTAAAGAACACACAAACTATTCAACAAAATTGATATACTTTTGTTGAACAAAACCGCTCACACTTGTCGTCTACCGGTAAGGTATGCATTGTCAGCCTCAAAAATCGTCGCCGCAACAATATCAGAAGGCGGTGTCGACTGTCGTGCACACGAACGAGACGATAATGGAATTCTGTCTACGCTGCAAAACTGAATGAAATCCTTTAAAAATTTGTGTTTGGTTATCAAAATTACAGACGGAACAGTTATTTACATCATATTTAGTTTTGCTTTCGAATTCAATTTACATCATATTTTGTTTTGCTAGTCTATGCTTACTTAGACCAAAGTAAGTTGCTTTACAATAACCGGGACAATATTTTTGAATTGTCCTGGCTTTGGTCGATATCCAAAACAATTAGAAATTGATTATTACCAGATCGGACGTTATTTGTGCCTCCTAACATCTGGTCTAATGATAACTAACCACTGAGTAATGGTGAAATAAATAAATAAATAAATAAATATTACCAGATCAGTTGTTTACAAAGTTATAGGCTTTTTTCAGTCTGCACTTTTGAACACCCGTATGCACATTTATCTGTTTTCTTTATTAACGCGAGATCACAAATGTCTACTTTACATATAACTTTATGCTTAAATCAAATCCATTGATATTCTGCACAAAGATCTCAAATAATATTCAATCTACATACAGTTTAAAATCTTGGAGTGTGTTTGTAAGCAGACAGTATGACAACAAAAAAAGGAATTATAATCATGATTATGTTGAACAGCGCAGCAGATCCTTTTACACCGGCCAGTGTTTTGTTGGAGTAGTCAATCTTTTCAATTCGATCAATAGTATCTCGGGCAGTCTCCCGCACCCTCTCATCTTTGCATTCTCGCCAGATGCCCTGGTCGAGGTAAAGCATGTCCATCGTATCTCTGGACAACATGTATAGCGATGCCGGCCGGAGCACGGAAATCACAAGCATGACTGCTGAAGTCAAAGACCACAGCAGAAAAGTGGCTCTGCCGATATCCAGATAGTCCCAAAATGCATGCATGGCAAATTGCGCGCAGACCTGCATGACGAGACCTCCGATGAAAGAAATTGACAGGAGACCGGCGTTGTTGTGAGTGATGTGGTTGGCGAGACGGAGGAAGTCCATGATTTGATGCTCGATTTCTTTTATTACTTCGTGCTCCTATAAATATAAATATCGTCCTCTTCTCTCATCCAGTTTATGTTTTATTACCATAATCCGGTGGGATTTTATCAGCTCGCTCAAATGCTGGTTAAACTTCTCGTATTCAAAAGCCATGACCGCGTTGGCACTGGCGTAGAGACACAAACAGGTAGCAGACATGAATGCACCTCCAATGATGATGCCAAAGTCCAGAGGCAACAAAACACGGTTGAAAAACATGGAATATCTAAAGGATTCTGTTTCGTTGTGCGAAAAACTCCGCATGATTAGGTTTGTTGTGAATTTGTCGTAGAGAAGGTAATTGTCGGCACAGTACATTGAGGACCCGGCCATTATGGACACAAACGCGGCATAGGTTTTAATCCATCTGGCGTTGCATAAGCAGTTTGTTTTCGTTATCTTGAAAATTATCAGTACTTCTCCGCGATAGCACGACGACCCCGTGACTTTTACCCACCTCATCTCTCGTCGCCGTAATCAACAACCTCGCAGTCTGATCCATAAAATTGCAAAACTTGAATTTCATTAAAATCAGAGATGACACAAATCCATGCAACGCCATGAAAAACAAAATGTTGAGATATGTCCAATTGATTGACATTGGCGTCGCTCGCATCATCAGAATGCCGACGTAGATCGTTCGAGCCAGCAATAGTACGGTTGAGAAAACAGCAGGTACAAAGTGTAACACCACTTTGGCAGCAGTAGCCTGGGTTCGGTCGAACGGAATGAGTTGGCCTGTGAGCTGAGAAACGTACAGCATGGGACCCCAGATTATTTTCTTCGCCTTCCAGAGTTGTTCTTTATTGGTCAGAAACATGCGGGGACAGGGATTTCGATTGTTCGTAGGAGACGAAGCTCGTGAAGGTGAGCGTGATTCCATGATGTTTTGAAACCTATGTAGTATCTACAGTTAATTAACTTGAAACAAAGGAAACCGTAGGGCAGTGATTTGATATGTATATTTATAAGCTGTTTCCGGCACATATAGTGATTCTAACTGAAAACCTACTTGAGAAAACAATCGACCGTTAATGATTATTATAATGCAAGCAAGAATATTACAGATTGTATTTTTACAAAATATTTAACGTAACACTACAAAACATTGCTGCCGCCATCAGTCTTGTCAAAAAACCCCGACGCTAAAAAATTCAGAAGTTGCAATACAACAATGATGCATGGAAAATGAAAGCGAGTGCCGTCCACGTAAACAATCTGCAAGAAAATTGCTATGTGCAGTACAACACGTGAACAGCGCTGTTACCTTCTCTACAATTTCTATCAGAGGTTTGTCAGTAGCCGTGGTAACCTGGCTTTTTCAATTTATCGCACCGGTAGTTTATTAATAATAATAGTATGTATATTTATGTCAATAAACGCCAGTGTTTTACATTAATAGCGTGCATTTTTGTTATCTCATCAGTGATAAATATAACAAAACATGAGTTTATTTACCACATCAAATAAACGTTAATTAAAAAAACGATAGATACACTTGTAAAAGTGCATTATAAGAACAAAACTGAGGATGTATTTATGTTTGTGAGATTCGATGTGAAATTGCAATGAACCGTTTTCATTTGCGCACAAGATGCATACAACGTAAAAATGAAGTCGTCAACACAAGATTTTTACACTTCGTGATAGCGTTTTAATGCCTTAGGGTAACTTTTTTGGCGTCATCCTGGAGAATCTCGTGTGTCTTGATGCTTGTTCTGAGATCGCAGATCATGGTTATGCCGGTGCCAGACGACGCGAGCCAGTCTCCGTACTGGTCCCAATGTACCTCGTAGAACTGCGTGCCGGGCTGCGCCATGGAGTACACAATGGTTCCAGTCTCCAGTGACCAAACCAGAATCTGACCTTCGAAAGTCGTCGCCGCAATGTACCTGCCGTTGGGTGCAAAGGCGGTGCTGAAGATCGTTTCGGAATGGTTGTAGTTGAAGACGATGCTGTTTGTTATGAGACTGAAGACGCAAAGCTGCTTGTAGCCCGTCGTGGCAATCATTCGACCCCGCTGGGCCCAACGAACAGTGTAAATCTCGCTTTCATGACCGCTGAAGATGGAGGCAGGGGCTTCCTTGTGAATGTCCCAGATGACAAGTTTTCCATCGTCACCGCCGGCTGCCAGAAGCTTGGTATCCATCTGGTCGAAGCGGATGGAATTCACTTCACCACAATGTCTCTGAAATTTTTTGATGAGATTCCGTTATTTTTTGACATCTTTCTAGACGAGTTTAAATTATAACGCTTTCATCGGCACATTTAACACCTCGAAGATCCTATTGAAAGTCCCTAGTCTAATTGAGCTCTTCGCACTGAACAAACCTTCATAGTCCTTAGCGGCTGATCCTGACCAACTTTGAGAACAATTATTTCGAGTTCCTTGGACGCGCAGGCAAAAATTTCATCGTTCAGCCAGGTAAAATCAATGACCTGTCGAACAAAGAAACACTGTAGCTGTTTTCCGGTGTATGTTTCCCAGATGATTATTTTCTGAAATAAATGGCATCATTTCCTCATGCGCTAAATTTAAAAATTTTAAAATGTTACCCTATCCACGCCAACGGAGAGTATCTTTTCCCCGGTGGGAGAAAATACTGCGCCAACAATGGTTCCTGTATGACCGGTCAGCGCATGCACAAGACTTCCTGCAAAAATGCAATATTTAATTTCAGAGAGTTCATCAAAACCCACCATTCCGATTCCAAATAGTGGTCGTTCCAGTGCACGTCGCAGTCGCAAGCAGCGTGCCCTGAGGACTCCATTCAGTGGTCGTGATCTCGTCAGCCTTCCTCTTCACGCCGAGACCACCCAGATTAGCGGCCTTGTCGTCGATGCCATCCGACAGCTTTATGCACCTGGCGACGAGCTCGGCATCCGTCCAGTGGCAGATGGGCAGCTCGAGAGGCAGCTGATAGATCTTTGCCGAGCCATGCGAAAAGCCCATGCCGAGAAGCCGCTGGTTCTTGGGATTCCACGAGATGGAGTGTGAATCCGAGCAGTCTACCTTGAGAGCAAACGCATTGCTGCGAGCCGTCGTCGAGCTTTGCAACTCGAGGAGGTGCAGTTGCTTGGCTATGTCCGTTGACCTGCAACCGACACGCGTGCCTTTCTTGCGTTACACAGAGAGGAAAGCCGGGAGGTCCAACAATGAAGTCAAAGCAGTTTTTTTAAATTGGTGCAATATAAAAAATGGTGACGTCGTTCATAGCAGTTTTACACCAAAAAATGTCTTTTCGAAGGTCCCGTGGAAGTTCTCGTAAGTCCCGTTGAAGATAAATTGGTGGTACACATTTTGGCAGTTAGATATTTAACCGCCATCACCGTCGCAGACGATTGATTGTGCGTGCCCCGACAAAAAGTTGAACAACAAGTCACAACCACAAGCAAGCACGGACAACAATCCACAACTTGACTGACTTTAAATACAGTAAAGAAAAGTATGAATATCCCAGATGCCACATGATGTTTTTTTTCTGTTCATTTTTCAACAAAGCATTGTCACCATTCAATAAAAAAATAACACATTGTGATTTACACAAAAAATAGAGAGAGAAAGGCTGGAAACATGAAAACAGAATTAGAATGATACAAACATACAGGTAGATTGGGGCAGAGGAGAGAGAGATGAGTTACAAAGAGAAAAACTGTATTTTTGCCGTTTTTGATACCAGACAGAGTATGAGAGAATGTTGCAATGACAACTCGGTTAACATATACGGGGAAAATATTAGACACAACAATAGAACAGAAAAAAACGTTATCGTCCAACAACAACAACCAACAAACAATTAATTAATGTTTTTTATTAATTGTCAGATGCGTCTGGGGATAAAAGGTTGAAGAGCTATTGTCCAAAGAGGGGAAAAAGTTTACACACGTTTGCATGATATGATTGATATTTTAGGATACCGCCGGGAATTTTTAGTGTCGCCGTAGTCGTCGTCGTCGTCGTCACCGCAGCTGCTGCTTGGGGTCTTGACTGGATTCTTGGCAGCCAAAAGAAAAAAATAAAACAGTGAAAACGCCACCCGAGTGCTACCAACGCCACCAACATCAAGAAAAAAAGTCCCGTTGAAGGCGTCGAAGGTCCCGTAGAAGAAATCACTGGTGTTTTTTCGAGTGCCACAACCACCAATAGAAGAAAGAAATGTCGACTACACATATAGCAACAATGACGACGACAAACAACTTTCCACGTAATGACGACAATCAAAATTGGGAAGGCTTTTGTTGAAATGCAAGAGGAGAATTTACAAACCCGGTTGATCCATTTGCGGTAGCCGTGGAAGCCGTGGCAGCAGGACCTGTGTTTGCCTGACTCCCGGCGACGCCGGCGATCCCTGCCCCTTGCAGACCGGCAGCTAACTGAGAATAGCTGATATTGCCGTTCTTGGCAAAGGTCGAAAAAAAGTTCTGGTAAACCATTTCCATCTGCGGGTTAGAGGGGGCATTTTTGTTGACGAGAGCGAGACTGGGTGACGTCGCTGCCGTTGTGTGGATGCCATTCATGAAGGACAGAAATTGGGGCGGAATTCCCGAAAAGTTGCCTACCATAGGACTGGCGGCCAGCGCAGCAGCAGCAGCGGCGCTGGGGGGCACTGCTCCTCCTCCGACCAGGGGGGTTCCAGCCGGGGGTGGAGCCACCGGGACCTGAGCTTGTTGATTCTGAGGCTTGTTGAATGCTATCGAAGGCCCACCAGTCGCCTGCTGTTTGCTACTGGCGTCCGGTTGGACGTGGTTCTTCGGCGTCGCTTGTCCTCCCCCTGCAGCCAGCGCCGCAGCCTGCATCTGCTGCTGCTGCGTTTGTTGCTGCTGCAATTGTTGCTGCCTGAAGGCCTGCATTCTCATCTGTTGTTGCTGCGGGGTAAGAGCCGACTGCTGGAGTTGCTGGGAGCTCGAAGCCATCTGAATCTGGGAGGGTGCCTGAGGAGGGGACTGCTGCGTAGACGTAGAAGGCGCACAGGAGGCGGCACCGGCGGGTTGTTGGGGTGGTGGGGCTGGCTTCGTGGAAGCCGTGGCCACAGGTTCGGTGGTAGGAGTGGCAGACGTTGAGGGAGGCACGTTTATTACCTGTTTCCCCTAAAAAAAGAAACATATGATAAGTTTTTTTATACCATAGGGAGAAGATTACCCCAGTTTTTTTGTGAGATAAAAAGTTTTGAAAAAAAACATCCGCCATAAAACATTCGAAGTCAAAAAAGTATCAAATTTTTGAGTTATTAGTGAAATCGACAACCAGTGAATATTTACGTATGATATGTACTCTCTACTACATTTAAAAAAATTTCAAGCAATTTTCCTAAAAAATGACCGTACGAAGAAAAAATAGTTTTTTACTTCAAACAAGTATGTTTTTTTCACAATGTTAAAAGTTACAAAATCTCCTTTCAACCCTAACCCCAAAACCCACCGATGGTCTCTTGCTGGTGTAATGCGGAATCTCGGCGATGCCATTGATGGTGTGGCGATCGCTGTTGGGAATCTGCTGAATGGCCTTGTCCCTCCGGTCCAGTTCCTTCGACTCCTTCTCCCGGTCGTGCTCGGTCAATCTCAGCTTGTGGAGTTCAGCAGACGAAAGCAACTTCCGCGTCAACTTCTGCACCGTCGGCGAAAACTGCGTGATGCCATCCGTATCGACCATCTTTTTGATGTACTGAATGTTTCTGAGCGTCTTTTCATTCGCCAGTTGTTGGCCGGCTTTGACTTCGCCTTTGACAGTTGGCACGAGGAAGGCGGGATCCACCGAGGGATGGTACTTTTTGGGTGGTGGTCGAGCTAAATTTTAATTTAGTCTTTTTGAGAGATAAAAATGAAACTCACCGGCATCGAATAAAGAAAGCGAACCGGCTGTCTGCTCAAATTTTACTTCGGCAGAACCTTTGAGCATGGAAAAAATCTCGGCCTCGGCGAAGAAGATGCCCTTCTGAAGAATTCGTATCAACGCCCCCCTCGGCACCTGCATGCCATCGATTTGAGCGTGAAATACTTTTGACTCGTTTCCAAAGAGGTAGGCTGTGTGAGTAAATCCTGAAAAAAATTATTCAAACTTTTCAGTTAAAAGTGGCAAAAATTTCAATTTTTATAAATATTTAAAAAAATATAATATTTATAAAAACTTTAACAATAAAAATGAAATCAAAAGCTTAAAAACTAAATTTTTCTATATTGAAAATTCACCCATTCTCCATAAAATAATCCTTCCAAAAACCCGAACATACCGCTTTCATGCAAATATCTGTAGATGAGATAATTGATTTCATCGGCCGAAAAAGGAGTGCCACCCGAAGCTATTCTCTCGAGATCAGGTTTCCTCTTGACTCCCGGTCTTCTCCTGGACTTGCCGTCTGTCTGGGGTCCAATCGAAGACAACGGCACCGTAGACGGTCCAGCGCCATTGCTTGCGTCAAAATCGTCGTCCATAGTATCATCGCCTCCGGGAGCCGTTGTAGACGTTTCCTGGTCATGCTCATCGTCGACTTCCATCGCCGAAGCCGACTGGCTTTCCCTCGACCCACCTCTGCCCTGGGGCGCAGACGACGACGCTCCTGCACTCGCAGAAGTCGACGAAGAGGAGGCCGCGGCGTCGGACGAAGCCCCGGCCTGTTGCTGTTGTTCGAAGGCCATCTGGGCTGCTTTAGGGGCAATTGCGATAGATGACGACGCTCCGATGCTATGCCTGCCACCTGACTTCTTCGAATGATGACCTGTCCGGTGGTGGTGGTGATCTCGGGACGAGGTTGGTGTTGGATTCGTCACAGAACCACCGGTGGTCGCGTTGTTGTTGCTGGATGTGGTCGTCGTAGTCGCAGGCGTCGGTGTTCCCCTTCCTGCATCCGTCACAGCACCCGATGGACCAGGTTGTGTCGTCGTCTGTTGTGAGGTATCCGTCGTGGCTGATCAATTCGATAATTTCGAGTTTAGATCCAAGGTCAATAAAATAGAATTATCCGTATTGAATATCGTTACTTTTCTTCAAATTCAATCCAAGGTAGTCAAAAGTCAAAATAATGCAAAATATAATAAATATTTTCGTCTCAAGACTAGGCAATCAAAAATTTCACTCTGCCAGAATCCACCGGTTAGTCAGACGAGATCAGACGCGTATGCGTGTACGTGTTTGAACAAGATTGCAATAGCGTCGAAGGTGTGATAGCCCCTTCTGCGTGTAAATGATGTTGCTTGCGCCAGTGATGATGATGATGGTGTTGATGAGGTTGGTGTAACAGATGGCTTCCCGTCTGCTCCGTTGTGTTGAATGAGGGGCAAACTTATGGATTTTCCAACAAACGGAGTGATGGAGCAATAAACTGAAATTACAAAACTACCATCAAAAATGATAAATCACAAGCTCGAAAGCAGAATCATGACCGACTGTGAAAAATAACCACGCAAAAACAAAAAAAATAATACGCGACAAAAATTTGGGAATGTGTATAAAAATGAAACAAATGGAAAAAATAAAGCAAAAAAATACTGATTTTGCGGTGGTTTCGTAATGTCAAATAATTAAAAAAAATCTAATAATTAGAAAGGAGTATTTCCGGACAACTTTTTTTTTAAATCATCACACGATAAAAACATTCTTGGCATCAATTCAATAATTCAAAATTTAAAAAATCAAACACTAAAAAATTCATACATTTTTGCAGGATGCAATTCTATCTGTTTTTAATTGAAAATCTACGTAAAGTTGTCATTTACTTTTTTAAGGTATACGGATATCCTGCACCCCAACGAACAAAATATTATTGAATATAAAATCGGTTCTCGCTGTCATTATTTTCAGAACCATTAACAACAGGATTATAATTAAATCAAAGTTATTGCAAAAAAATAAAAGAACGTTTTTTTGTCGCAAAATCGGACAAAAGAAACAGAAGCAGAAACGACGGACGCAAGTTGCCCCGGAATTAGCCATAGGTCACCCGACCGACCCGTTTTTGACACAATACATGGCCATCAAAAACATTGTTATAAGGAAGCACGCACTCAACAATGGAAAGGACAGTTTTTATGCAAAAATGTATACTTGTGGTTTGCCGAAATGCACATTGGCAAAGCTTGAAGGTAAAAAATTGTTCACACAATTTTAGATGATTCTTTTGTTTTTTTCGTTTCAGTTTCACTTTCAAAAAAATCAACAACTGCAAAAAACAATCAATAAAACGTTGAGCCACCAAAAACTCTCAGAAATAACGAATTTCCATCGGAACACGTAACAAGACTTTCAAACAAACTAGACAGCAGTTTGAAACCCCCTAGAACTGCAGCATCGTTCTCGGTGGGGAGCGGGTAATCAATAATCGCACATGAATACGAGAAAAAAAGAATAAATTGAACGTAAACAAGAGAACCTCCCCCCCTCCCCTGGCTCACGGGAATAGGAAAAAAAGTTCGTGAGTGTTCACTTATTTTTGCGTCGTTTTGATTATGCATTTTTGTTGTTCGTCTGTCGCTCTCTCTCATAGAAACACACGTGTGTTGTTGACGTCGTCGTTGGCGTGCTCCAAAGAGCGATGGAAGGGCAACAAGGACGGACGAACAATTGTTTTTTAGGCCAGAGTTTATTTTTTTTGGATTTGATGATGTCAGAGTTGGGGATATT
Source organism: Turbatrix aceti (assembly GCA_963969345.1). NCBI lineage: Eukaryota > Metazoa > Nematoda > Chromadorea > Rhabditida > Panagrolaimidae > Turbatrix > Turbatrix aceti. The sequence continues at coordinate 11,031,563 of OZ017768.1, forward strand.
GATTTTTGATGATTTGTAAAAAAATATTACAACCACAACAGTGAATTGGAATTGTAAATGTTGGTAGAAATATGTGATAGACATCAGTTTACGCTATCTGTCCATTCATTTCTCGTTGATAGCAAAACTAATTTGTGTCCAAGACGGACAACTGACGTAAACATTTTAGACGGCAAAAAAAGGTGAAAGTGACCCAGATAGGTAAAAATTGGTTGAATATAGACCGTAAATGACGGTGAAAACAGTAGAATAATTCATTTCGCTATTGCTTCAACAATCATCAGTTTTTACCCTAGGGTGATATTTTTGTTTTTATATTAAAAAAAGGGGAGTAAATAAAGAGGCATGGTGCAGTTTGACTTAAACCCATTCAAGATTGCTCTAGCAACCCAATCAACGATCAATCATCTCCCATTAGGGTCAGCGAACAATCATTAACACCAAAAAATTTTTTGTTAAAAAATATTGGCTAAAAATTCCTCTTCCGTTTTTTTGAAACCCGAATGTATAAATGTATAGTAATTGTTTGATCACAAAAAATATGGTCCTAACTCTTTTATCCCAAAATTCCCCAAATTCACGCCAGAAAAATTGAATTTTTAAAAAAAATAGGGGGTGGGTTAGGCCTTCACAAACTGCAGTCTTCTATCCCCCGGTCTTCTCTCTATTTCTCTCGGCTGGCTGCGCATTACTTGCAGTTCGATTCCTTGCAGTCGTCGTAGTTGCGCAGGAAGGAGCACAGAGCAGATGGATGAATGCATTGTGCTTTGGATGGTTTGCTCGACAGGGTTGACTGGCAATCAATAATGTGAACCAAACCTCCACGTCAAACATTTTTTGGATTTTAAATTTGAGAAACCCTTAAATTCAATACCAATAAATATAAGCGTGCAGTTCAAAAAATAGCTAATGCCACAACGACACTTCAATCAGTGACAACAAGAAAATCGTACTCAATAGTATGAACAAATAAAGCTGAATAAAGTACACACACGCGAGCACAAACATTCTGAATGCTCTCACGCCATCGAGAAGTATATACCTGCAAATTCATGTCGATCATGAATAAAATTAGAAGAAAGATGAAAAATAATTTTTTTAATTACAATTGGTGTGCCAAACACAACAGTAAAACTGTTCAAATTCCTGAAATGAAGAGTTAGAACAACTTATTTTGAATCAATTCGTGGTGATTCCATCTTTCAGAAAAAATAACAAAAACCATCTCTTGTACACCAGACGAACCCAGCAACCAACCACCGAGCCTACCGACGGAGCAGTCGATCACCCCCCCCCCCCTCCGGCTGGCTGCTAGGGCGCCGATGACGCCAGGCAGACGACACGAATAGATTTATATATTTTTTGTTGGCAGCGTTTTTTTTCAGATTCAAAAAAAATTACAACAAGGGAAAAAAGACGCTGGAGAGAGAGAAGAGACACAGAGAGGTGAATTGACCGATGATTGATTTGTTGGTTGAGTCGGAGCACCCCCCTCCATCGCGGTGTTGTCTGTTTCTTTATTTCTCCTTTCTCTTACTCCACCCGTCATTCAGACTCAGTTGCTCCGCGGACGCGCTTTTTGTCCCCCACCCGTCGCCATCACCGTCGAACGACAAAAACAGAAGATTGTTCGTGTCTGGGTGCGTTTTTAGATCGGGTTATTTGTTGCCTCGGGTGGGAATTGGACAGACCGGAGAACATTACTTGGCCAGTTAATTTTTTGTACCCTCCGGAAATTCAAAGCTGCAACGTTCTACGATTGGCCCCAGTTATAAAAGACCCAAACACATTTTCAAAGGTCACCAGAAAAGACAATAGTACATCGTAAAAAATGAATTGCAATGATGGGCTGGCAGGGTCTTCGGAATGGAAAGAAACAGGCAGTTTGCATTGGACGGAAAGGAAAAAAGACAGTTGAATAGTTTGTCCACGTCAAGAACTCAAAATTAGACGTTTGTATAAAAAAAAAGAAAAATGCTCCAGTTTTTTTGACAGTATTTTGAAAATATAAAAACAAGTACAGTTAAAAAAAACAAAATGAAAGAATTAACAAAATTCTGCGTTCCAAACAAATTCAAATACCACCTTTCCTTTAGGTAAATGTTAATCTCACTTATTCTATTGCCTTCCAAACACGGTAAGAAAACAATTACCCTGCTAGCCAAGTCGATTAACGGCATGGCGCCCCCCTGACACGAGGCGCGCTCAACTTCACGCCACGCTACAACACAACTAGACACGGCATCATGATCGTCAGCTATGACTACATTTTAAAATAGATTCTTTTAACCCATCGAAATGCCATTCCAAGACAAAAGAACCAGGCTACAAATGTTGTGCATTTTGTGTCTTCATTTGAAGTCAATATTTTTAATTTATAGAGATAAATAGTAATTCTGCGTGCACACAATCCACGAGAATTTATCTTGCACAATTTTTCTTCCCTTTCCCTCTTTGCTTGCTTGCTTTGCCAAGCAGAGTGTCGTCGACTCGTCGTTGGACAGAAAGACGACCGCTGTTATTGCCGTCTGACTGCGGCCATATCATTAAGCGCCTTTATCACAACCACACATAAATGCAACAAGCTTGGATTCTATGTAAGTGCGAAACCTTTATAAGTGGTCTATAAAAGCGTTGCATTGTTGGAAACAGTTAAGCTGTTAAAAAAATGAGCCTGAAAAAAAGTTGAACTAACACAAAGACTGTGATTGTTTGTAAGAATGAGTATATTCTGGCTAACTTAGAGAAAATTCATAATATTTATGCACACACAACGTACAGTTTCTATTAAAAAAACATCCTTGAGACCAACGAAAAATCTAAAAAGAAATAAAAAAATGAGCCCAAATGGAGTGTTTTCTATTGAAAATAATCCAATTAAATGCAATCGAACAAAAAAAGCCACAGCATAGAAAAGTGCCTGGTGTCTGTAAACAAATATAAAACATTATAATACAGTGCACTCAGTGTTGCGTGTTCAATCTATAATTTTTTAACTCGATTTTTGTTTTGCCTGCAATCTGACGTTTTCTTTCAGCATAAGTCGACATGTCACGCTCGGAAAAAACAAGTAACACAACGCATAGCATTTCGAAATTGTAGTGCTATTTTACGCGACGTGACATAAGCGTGATTCTAGGGGAAATATAAAAAAACAAGAGCGCAATTCATCAAAGTCGTTTTCTGCACCTTTTAAAAAAAATCGTTCAAACAAATTTTAAGAAAACAGAAAATAATTTATCCGGGGGCCAAATTCGAAAACATGTACTCGATCTGGCCCAGTTAAATTGTGTCTTGTTGTTTGTTACACGTTGCTCTATTTCGTTAAAAAAAGTCATTAAAATTTTGAGTTTAAAAAAATTTGCACTAAAATTTGTGCCTACAGTTTAAAATAGTATTCTATACTGTAACTATTCTAAAGTTTCATTGACCCTTTCTAAAAATTTCCCCCTAACAAATTCAAATTCCCCACAAATTAAAAAAATCATAAAAACTGTAAAAAATAAAAATTATGTGCCTCATCAAAGAGTTTTCAGGCGAGCTAGTCAGTCAACGCCGCAGTATGTACATCTATGCCTCTACGTGATGTGATAAGGTCACGAGATTATGATGGAGCACGATGGTTGCAGAAACCGTAAAACACTGCTGGTTGTGGTTGTGGCGACGACAACGACAGATGGTGATGGTAATGCGCAGAAGGGACACGTGTTCCACCTAGTTTTAAAATATCGCTGTCAATTTTATGGGGAGTTTGAAAAAAAAAACTGAATCCCTCTATAAATTCATTTACAAAATTAATTCTTGAATACACTACTAGAAAAACCTGTTTAAAAAATTTACAAAAAGCCAAGGAAATCGATTGTATTTATTCATTAGCAATAATCGATCCCAATATCTAATACCCATTTATTCAAATCCGCATAGACAATGATCCAGTTCCCAGCTCCTACAAACCAACCAAAAGTTTGTAAAGACGGAGCAATAATGCAACAACCGCAACACTCCCTGGAGAGAAAAAAAAGTGGCTCTGACATGAGTGACAAAATTGATCGGGTAACAGAAGTTGACATTGGCATTTGTCACCCTCCCCCCTCTGCAGGCAATTTACAAAAAAAAGTTAAACAATAATTTGTGTTACTTTTAACTAAATTTATAAAGAAAACGACTCTCCATTTTCTAAAAACACCAAAAGCCATATATAATTCGCGTTACCTTGCAAAAAAAATTAAATGAACAGAAAAACATGAAAAAAAGTTCTCTGAAAGGTGTAAGATTGAATGACACAGGTAATATGTGTGTCATTGGCTCCTTGCCTAGAAACAAGACGCCAGTGTTTGTATGTCGACCAAAAAAAACTGAGTTAAAAAATGATAGAGAAGTAAGCTGTAAAAACCAGTGAAAATGAATCACATGTCTAAAAAAATTGATATTTTTTACCCGCAAGTGTTGCAAAAAAATATTTCATACACCCCAGCAAAAAAGAGAACTTTAAAAAATGTTCGAATCGTACACACGAAAAAGGGAGAGTAAGTGTGTGTGTGTGTGAATTCCATGGCCTTGAGCCAAAAACAATTTTTTTTCTCTTCGTGGCGTTAGAAATACGTGAGAGTATTAATCATAAAATATATCACTCCGATCATTTTTTTTATATTTGTACCCCTCAAAAATTACCTAATGTAGTCGTTCAGTTATTATCAAAAACGACAACCCCTCAAAAAGTCCCTTCTCTTTGGGCCCAGATCTCCTCTCTTCTCTGCGTTGTCCGGGGGCTGGGGCGGAGAGAAGGAGGAAAAACATAGTCGTCGTACGACGTCGTCGTGGTCGTAGTCATCAGAAAGATAGAACACGTCGGAGCGACGACGGCGGGAGCCCAGGGACACAGACAACTGTTCTGGTGTACGGATGACAGACGCACAACTAACCCCACACTCCTGAAAGCGCTCCGGCCTGGCAGATGGTCGTCTCATATTCAATCTGGCCCTTGGACGACACGTCGGATGGCTAATTCATCCGGCATAGGCAATAAATCCTGAAGGAGGTAAACCTGGGTCAGCCCAAGGCACCGCGCAGAAGGCCTTTCTATTTTTTTACGACAACCAAGAAAAAAACGTGCAGTGGTCCAAAATGCAGTAAAAAGGACACACAGACGTACAATACGAACCATCAGTGAAATAGTGTAAAAAAAGTTGTTTACTGTGCGTCTGTCATGGTTTTTTCCCCTCGGGGATAATATTTTGCAGCGTTTAGTGCGGTGGGTCTGCACAAACTCCGCCCTGTTTTGTTCTCTTGCCATTTTTCGCACCGGCGTGCAACAAAGTTGAAAGCACTCTTACCAGATAGACGCATACATTTTTCCGAGGCCGTGCATGTGTGTTTTGCATTTTCACGAGTTCCAAAATGAACAAACGACGACGACTAGGTTTTTTTTTATTTTTCAAAAGGTGATAATGATTTGTTGTTTCACATCAGCTTTGGCGATTTCTAATGCTTTTTTGATTCATTACTAATTGATCATCAAAATACTTTTAAACCAAATTGTGCGTTTTTTAATCTAATTTACTGCTAATTCTCAGAAAAAAAAGAATTACGGTTGTTTTGTTGCTTTATTTTTCTTTACAGAGCACATTATAGTGTGTTTCTCACTTTTTCGACTAACGAACTGTCGTCGTCAAAAACGAGATTAGTTGCAGTCATTTGCATTATAAAAGGGGTCTACTGACATAAGTGACAAGGCAATCGGTTGCCAAGCGACCTTTATTGATTTTTGAAATGGATATTTGGTAAAAGAGGATTTTTTATTCCAAAATCGATTTTGTTAACTTTATTTTACACAAATTCAATCCTTTTAAACCAAATTGATGCTTAAAAAACTAAATATTCAATATGTCGCAGCCTGGTTAATAAAAAATGATAAAGAAATTAATTTTTGACGATAAGATTTTTTTTAAAATTAATATGATCTATACGGCAGAACAGTTTTTTTATATTTATAAAAAAAATTGTATGTGGGTCCTAAAACCCTTCTTCCTCTACGAGTACAACACAACTGTCAACCCTATAAAATCCTGTCTTAAGCATACTTTTAGTTCTATTTAGTAACGAGCTTCGCTTTTATCCCTCTTCGATTTTTGTGTGAGTTGACAACAAGTTTAAAAATAGTTTAAAGTACATAAAACGACGTCGCGTTTTCAAATGGAGGAAAAACTAAGAAACTAAGAGAAAGACACTTGTTTTTCGGGTTCCCCTCTCATACCTAATGCGAATCCCATTCACGTTTGCATTTGGTCAGTGGTCAACGGAGATGCATTTCACGATCCAAAGCGATCGGATTGAGCAGGTCGGTGGGCTTTGCGCTGCTTGGAGTACGTACTACACACATCCCCACTTTTTGATCGAGAGGAAAGAGAGAAAGAGTCATCGAACAACACAAAATGAAGAGGGGGGCGAAAGGACGTGATCGGAAAAGAAGCAAGAATGAAACAATTCAAGATCATGTTTACTTAAAAAATTTATGACACAAACAACATCCTTCAGTGTGCCCCGCATGGGGTTAACCTAATATGGCGAGAAATAACGAGTGTTAGAAACGATTTTTACGTAAAGTAATGCCGAACAGTTTTTAAACAAATTTTTAGAAATTTTTGATTTCAATTTAATCACAAAATTGTAGTAACATGTTCAGTTATTTTAAACACCGCCCAAGATTTCAACAAGTTAGGTTCCATGTGAATACTAAATGCAGTGATATTTATAAGGCGAGCAGATTTAAAAAAAACAGTTATATGTATATTATTACAAATGTAGACCCGGACTATGAACATTCAGCCATAGAACCCAGTTCAATTTGGTGAAATTTTTTCAATAATGGTAAACGGTCATAGTATGTATATTAAAATACGTATCACACAACAGAAGAATACGCTTTATAATAGTATAAGAATGAAATCATGCGTATACGACAAAAATGTACTCTGTATCGAGTATGCTATCAAGCTCTATTCATATTTTGGAGTTATATCACCACCAGCACATGCGTATTACATCCTGTAATACTTTTGAGCTCAAAAAGCCCCCTGATTGCCATCCCTTTTCCCACACCGATGCAATCTATTTTTGTTCATAAATAATTTATCTCGTTCATCTACAACAAGATGAAAAGACAGATGGGCAGTGAATTATTATCCTAGACACATCAATATCACCGTATCCGCATTACAAAGAACAATTGTATGACTTTGCCGAATCCATAGAAATATGTTTTTTTGTTCGCGGAGATAAATACTGCAGCAGATTTTTTTGTCTATGCACTAATTGGTACCATGGAACGAGCTGGTAAGTAAGTACCACATCGGTTGGTGTGTTTGTTACAAATGACGGAATAGAGACTGGCAGATGAATGTGAACAACGATGCCATTACAACACAAACTCGACCACAGTTGTCATTCATCATAGACGTAACCCAGACAGATTATAAATATTGTACTGTATAAATAGCTTTCATCACATATGCAGTTATAAAAAAATCTGCTTCAGACATGGTTGCGATAACAGTGAACACCGTATCTCAGATAAGGAACTTTGGAAGTTTCGACCCCAAAAATGCTCTTATGTATACTTATACAAGAAATAAGAGCCTTCAAGGATGTTTTTTTTACATGAATCCGCATCATCTTTGATGAAGGAAAGTAGTGAGCAACAACCTTCTAAGATGTTATTATTGCGTACGATAAATGCAATTGAAAAAAATGCAATTCTAAAAAAAATTGAAAAAAAAGAAGGGGACAAAGACAACAAAAACGACGACCTTTTCAAAAAAATTTATACCTTGACGTAACAAACACACCTTGTTGTCATAGAACACAGGGGGGATACGTAACCCCTCACCTCTCCGCGCAGGCAGGTGGAACCGGACTCGAACCGAAGGGACCGAGATGAGCCGAGTCGCCGCCGCTGCTGCTGTCAACGCGCCACAACAGCAGTCATGGGAGGGGAGGAAGCTGGTGGCAGACAGACGCAGCGCACTACAGGGGGGGGAGGAATTACGGACATTTTTCATTTACGGATACACACACACACACACTACACAGAAAGGACGATGACTACGCGCGCGCGCACTCGGCGCACCCCTCTCTCCGCTTTGACGGACCGGGCTGAACTAGCCGCCTGCTAGGGAAGGAAAAGACTGAAGAGGGGGACCAACAACCAACCACGCAAAAGTCATCATATTTGAGTCGAAAAATTCAAATTTAAATCGGCTATAACTCGTGCCAAAGATCACAGAATTTTACCAAATTTTGCAAACATGTTGACTACCGTTTACCCGATCAGGTTGCAAAATTTGGAAACTTTTTATCGGCGGAAAACTAAGTTGTGGCGGAAAAACCGTTTTTTAGGGGTTTCAACTTTAAAGTACCGTAACTCGTGCACCAGTTTTCGAAAAATTGTAATTTTAGTACGAATCAACGCGGGAGAATGTCGAGAATTCATAAAAACTACTGACATTTGCCAAAAACTTTGCCCAGATGTGTTTTGACTTCTAGAAGTTAAAAATTCAAAATTTCAGGAGTTGAAAGGGGGTCAACCTTGAAGGCCTATACCTCGTGCCCCAGAAGACTTCAAATTGTCAAACTTTGATAGATTATGCCAGTATGTTAGGTTTCAGTTTATACAAATTTCCAACCCGGTAGCTTCACCGGTGCGGGGTACAGAGCCCCAAATATACTTATCATTTGTTTCATCGTTGTCACGGGGATCCCTGCGCTGTGCTCTCCTCGGTTGCTGTGTTCCCTTCCATCCCCCCTTCTGTCAGTTCGCAGAAGCAGCACCGCACGATAAAAAGGGTTTTCGTGTTCTTGCCGGCCGGCTGCGTAAAGTAGCCGGGGACTGCACAGTTTTGCTCTTGGCTTCCTCTCCTTATTCGTCCAACGTTTTGCTCGCTATGTGCTGAGGATTTCTTTCTGCCTTGGTGACGCGGGGGTACAAAAAGTATCAGGGACCGGCTATCTAAAAATTCGGGGAAATCGGTAATCTAAAAATTTTCCCTGTTGATTTTTGGGGAGGGCAACAGTTAATCTTATAAAATTCTTTAAAATTTTTTTTGATCGAATTCGAATTAGATGCTACCGGGGTTTCAGCACAGTCGAAATTCAGATGCACTCATGCAGATAAGTTCCAGGAAATATGTCGCAGAAGGCCGTATCTGGTTAACCAAATATGCATGATAGCAAATCTGTATTGCCAACATTTTGTTTCTACAACAAAAAAAATTCAAGGTTCTTACCAGTTGTGCCCAGATAACGCCAAATTTGCTAATTTTACACATAACAGTTCGAATTTTGTTCAAAAGGAGTCAGTGGACACTTTTTTTTTATTGCAACTCATTTTGCTGATTTTTTAACAGTTTGCCCTATTAAGAAAAAAACATTTATCAGAAACTTAGGTGATCAGTTTTAATACTACAATACAAAAAAATATACAAAAGAATTAAAAAAGACATCGGTGGTGCACAAAACAATGAAAAACGGTTACAACTTCTACACCAATTTTCCTGATTTTTGAATCAGGGTGTCTATTGAAACCATGAAGAATATTTTTTTATTAAAGAAACATTTTTTATAAATATAAGAGATATGCACAATAAAAAAAAGCGTACAATAAGTTTACTTTTTTTCAACATTTTGAATATCAATATAATTGATTCATTTTTTTCGTCTAACTATCGAACTGTAATGATATCCGGCGCCAGCCAAACAACAAAATAGCGGAAAGATATTGCTTTGATTTGGATTTGATGCGAATCGTTATAACAATTGTCTTAAGTCAAATGTACGCTCCCAAGTCCCGCACTCAAAATGATTAACTAATGATCATCAGTTGAAATTACTAATTACGTCAATGGTCACAGTTTTGTGAATACCTCTTCGCAAAGAACATCGATGTTCTTCGCAAAGTGGAGATCACCTTGCATACAATTTGTTCTCCGGTTTTCTAAATTCACCATAAAAGCACCTCTCGAGTGGAATTTTTTCACCACTACTTTTTAATACTTTTCACAGTGCAGTTCCACGTCGATCTTCTGAATCCTGTTGTTATGGCAGCAACGTGGGCAGATATTCAACGGCTAGCTGCCGATTTGTACCGTGTGCAACTGACTGCTGGATCTACACGGTATTGACGACGTCTCTGTCGAAATTTTATTAGAAAGCATATTTTTAGACTCTCCGAGCAAAATTGTGTTCAGGTGGTGTCTCACCTCATTGCATCCAAGGCCATAACTGTTATTCCTACCGTCGATGGGCAGCAGTACGTTACATGGAATCACCTGCTCTACGAAGCCAGGTCGATTATCTCTGCCGCTGGACGTATTCCACTCACCGAGCTCGCGACAGAGCTCAAGGTCGATCATGGAACGGTTGAAAATGTCGCGTCGACGTTGACGAAGGAGAGCGGAAGTTTTTCGTTAGCTTTTGGCGAAATTGTCACAAAGTAGGCTTTTTCGAGGTTTCGAGTGTTTATGAGTTTCCTCCTAGTTTTTGATTTTAAAATGTTCAGTTTCCGCCCACTGTCTTTCTGTATTTGAATAACATTGTCTTTACGATAACATTGATATGCAGTTTTTGTTTTTGAACCCTGTAGCGATTTTTTCTTTCTATTATATTTTTTTTTCAGATCCTACATCAACGGCCTCTGTGACAAAGTCGAATCCTTCGTCACCGAAAATGGCGGTCGTGCTTCCATCCTCACCCTCACGCAGTCCCTCGCCGTTCCCGTCGAAATCTTTAATCAGTTTGTCGATCCTCTCATCCGATCCCGGCCCGGCGTGGTCCGCGACGACGAGTACATCATCACCGTCGATTTCGTCCGCGAACAACTGCTCCTTCTGGTCAGTGCCGCTCGGGCACTTATCCATGAGACACCGCTGCAAGTCCTCTTCGATGCAGCGAACGTGAATCAGGGATCGTTCTTCCGACTTATGGACTATGCTCTGACGTCGGGAATCATCAAGGGACGCATCGTTGGCTCGAAGCAGTCCCTCAAGTCGCTGTTCGTGCCTTCGGTGCACGACGGTCTGGCGTTGAAGTACGTCTTCAAGGCTCTTCGCCGTAATGGTCTCGTTTCAACGGATGCGCTGAGGGCTTTGAGCATCAACATGGCCAACTTGGAGAAACACTTTGACGCGCAGAACAAACCGTTGATGTTGAAGACGTGTCTCGTAACGAAGAGTCTCTATGATGAGTACTTTTTGGCTGTGGAAGGTGGGTTTTTTTGCATGGACTTTGAACATGCACTACTGTTGAGACATTTTTTATGATTTGTTATGGTGCTCGAGAGGTGATTTTTTTGATTCGAAATTGGTTCGAAATTTTCAAAATCAAGTTTAAAAAAAAATAATGGTTCGGTGTATCAACGGTCTAAAAAGCACAAAAAATGAATCTTTTGACCAATTTTCGAATACTTGGTCTAAATTTTGTAAATTATGAAAAAACCCACAACAATTATTTTTCTCCTCTTTTAGAATCCGTAACAAATAACAATATCTTCCGTATCTCTGAGTACTCCACAGTCCTTAATTCCGAGCGGCTGGATGAAGATGACGTTCGCCAAATCGTGGAAGAGGTTTATGAAAAGCACAAAGCATCCTGGACGCTCAGAGATGATCTTTTGTTCGATCAGAGCCTGACCAAGCGCGCAGTCGCCGTTGTCGAGCCAAAAGTCATCCACCTGGCTAAAGAGAAGGCTCCTGAGATTCATCAGAAGATTATCGATGCTGCTCTTGCGCCTCAGCAACGCCAGCAGCAACAACAACAGCAGCAGGGAGCTGTCAAGGACGATGATGATGAGGTATGATAAAGGTTTTTGCGAACTGTTATTTTTTGAATTTTATTCCAGGATTGGAATCAAAAAGGGGGCAAAAAGAAGAAGAAGTCTGCGACGAAAAAAGCCCCTCCGGCAACGACTTCTTCTTCGTCTGCTGTTGCTCGGCCCGGGGATGTCCTGGCTAATGTTTCCTTGCCCAAGAATTTCATCCGGGACAGCCTCGTCGAAGCAGGATTCCCAGAAGACGCTATCGACGCTGTGCTGAAGGAAGTTGGATCCCAAGCTCTGGACAACTACCGAAAGCTACTTCAGACCGAGTTGACGTCGATCGAGTCCTCCATGGCTTCAGAACGGAAGCTCAAGTTCAAGGAAGTCGAAGTCGAGGCCAACAAACTTTATCACTGGTTTTTGCTCTTCCACGAGGCTGCTGAAAACTTTGCCGAGCCAATTGCCGCCCCAATGAGGCAGTATGTTCTCAAGTCCGCGGGCTACGATCTGGGGATTTATGTCTTGGGGTACTTTGCTTCGGATTCGAGCAGACCGCCTCTTGGATCTCAGGTATGATTCAATCTTCACTCTTTTACACCGGTTTATAAAAATCACGTTTAGCAACTAAACTGCCTCCTCGACAGCGTCAAGGATCCCAAAGCCAGAGTTGCTATCTCGGCAACCCTGGATGCCATCCGGAAAGACACCGGAGCTTTCATGGACGCCGTTGAAGGCCTCAGTCAGGCTGGATTCTACATCAAGGCTCCGAACAAGGAAGAAAGGTTGCTTTCATATTCATTCTGGTTTGATTCAACCTCTCAACTTTTTGCAGACGAAACATAGTCAACGAACATGTCAAAAACCTGAAAAACCTCCTCGCGAACGCTGAAAACCCGGCAGAAGCCCTGTTGTCCGCCGTGCTTTTGGTCCTGTCACAAAAGACATCGTCCGCAGTCAGCGCATCTGGCGCTCTGGTCAACGAGCTCATTTCCTCGATGAAGGAGGTCTCAGAAGCGCATCAGGAACCCGTTGCCGATGCCTTCGTTGAGATGCTCCAGACCGGGCACAGCCTGGTCATTGAATGGAAGCGTGGCGCAAAAAAACACAAGGAAATCAATCCGAAGCTCACAGAAGTCATCCAGGAGTTGAAGATGCTTCTTATTGATGATATTCAGGAAGAAGAGGGAAAATAAGTTTTGTTATTTGAAATTATTGATGCTTATCGAATGTAATATCACAAATAAATAATATATTTTCCTGATTTGTATACTTTACTTTACTTTCTTGTTTTATAAAAAAAGTAAACATTCTGCAATTTTGTTTTATAAAAAAGTAAACATTCAGTATTCTTTTTCATCTTTTTATACTTTCAGAATTTTTTAAAATTTGTCTTTTTTTGAGAGTGTAATTTGTCATTTAATTCAAAAACATGAACAGACAGTTAACCAATTTATTTTTGCAAAAAAATCAGTCAATCGGGATGAGGACATATGGATCATCTGGAGTTAATAAAATTTACAACTGTGCACATATATTTATTAATCGTCGTCGGCGGTGGGGAGGAAAAACAGCGGAGGATGATAAAATATTAACAGGGCAGCGGAATTTGTCGAAAACAAATTGTCATAAGGTCGATCAGTTTAAAAATCGATTTCCTAGACTAAGAAATGCAAACCTAATGTGTTTTGGACCTCATTGATCAACAAATGGAGAGGCAACAAAGAACGACGCTGCAGTCATCACTCGTGGTGAAGGGCAACAGTGCAGTGCACTCGTTAGGATCACGTGACCGTGTTGACAGGTGCAGTCCGGTCTGTGGTGCAGGTAATCAGGCCGAAAAACGATGACTTACACTTTTTCTACTTGTCGAGCCATCTCCTGAGGAGTTCAAAAGTTGAATTCGTTATGCCCCAGGCAAGGAGAGAGCGTGAAAAGTTGAGATGCACGCCGTGGTAGAAGCCGACGAGCGAGCAGCCCCGCTCGGTCCAGAGCACGCGTGCAGCCGCGAACGCGGAGACGAAGGGAATGCCGAGACTCGACTGCATGCGAGCCTTGATGACGTTGATCGGGAAGAAGAGGGTCGAAATCGAAGCGCCGAGAATGGCACCGGATACAAAATCAGCCAGAGCTTCGAAGTGGGATACCGTGATTACGTATGCCTTAAGCGGCTCGCGAAGAGTGAAAAACAGGGAATTTGAAAGCCCGTTTCGGCAAATAATGACAGACAACCCGCGGTAGAACTCCCGAATGCCTCCGACCTTGTAGACGTAGTTGAACGCGCCAAACGTGTTCCGGAAGTGGGAGTGATAAGCGTTGGATTGAAGGAGGGTTTGAACGCGCTCCAGGGGACAGAGGAGAGCTTCCGTTGTACCCGCTAAACATGAACAAATGTTGGTTGACCTACAGTTAAAATATAAAAACCCACCCAAAAAAGCAGCCTGCGCGTGGCAGAGAGTGATCGTAGGTCCCATGTCGAGGTGGTGGTACTGACAGCCCAGGATGTTGAGAAAGTTTTCATACGTGCCAAACATGACTGCCCGAGACGTCATACGCATGAGGAGGGGTGGCAGAAGACCGCGATAGAGAAAGTAGATGCCCTCCGATTTTAGCTGGAAAAATGAAAACTGTTGAAACATAACCAATCGAAAAAACGAAACATAAATAATGCAAAAGATTCCAGTTAATTGATTGAAGGTTGCCTTATTAGGTATGCATCGTGCAAAAAAAAATTATTTTACGTCGATAATGAACAAAAATCGATATGAGTTACGAAAAAGCAGTTACAAATTAAAATCCAAAGTCATTTGAGCGAAATAATTTACTTCAGGACCCCAAAAACCAACCTGAGCCATAGCATCGCCAGTCTTGATACCAAAAAGTTGTTGCCGGAAAATGAGTTTGTGCTTCGGATAGAGCAGCAACGTCTCCGTGCACCCCGCCACGCTCCCACAGATGAAGTGGGTGTAGTAGCCCCGGTGTTCGACATGGGTATAGACTACGCCGTTGACGCCATTTGCCATGAGGGCAGAAGGCAATTCGTCGGCAGGGACGGAACGCAAAGAAAACGCCACGCCGTCGCCTACCAATCCTGAAAGAACAAAAAAAAATATGCCAGCCTGTTAAGATCAAAAATCAACCATATTGTAATCATCAGAGAAAGCAGCAAAGTCAGACGTGCACTTTCAACCAGACACGGTCAACAAAAAACCAACCGGATGTCAACAACAAGCAAAAAAAAACTCACCTCAAGTTCAGTGCTGTAAAATCCTTCTAATTAATAATAACACGCCCATTTGAAGCAATGTTGCGGAGAGAAGCTCAACAAGTCAGACACGCAAGCTTGGAGCTTTAAACAGTGATAGCAGCAATTCCGCAAAGGGCAAAGGAAAAGTGGTACACCACTACCCAATCATTTGTTATCGAGAGAGAGAATTGCATGCAACGTCAAATTTTTTTCGTTGTGGGAACATCGATGCGCTAGTGTTTGTAATAACAGTTCGATCAACAGTTTTTACTCCAGAAATTACGATTATTTCAACTGTGATCAGTTCTTTTTTACGTTTTTAGTGGTTTTTCAAAAGCTTATCACCTTTTTAAACTCATCTCAATACTTGTATTGATATCATCTTTGAAATTTTATATTGTGCATTTCAATGATTTTTTCCATGCAGCGACACTAACGATGACAACTTGATACTATGATACATTTTTTGACACATTTTCGTAACAATTTTTTTGCACCAGGAAAATTTACCCCAATTTTTGTATTAAATACATAGTGTTTGTAAAAAATCGTTTTTCAATTCTTTTGGAATCCTAATTGTTTTCGCTTTTTTCACAATCAAATCAGTTTTTATTAATCTAATTTTTCGTAATTCACGACCAAACTAACAACAAAAAAACTCAACAATTATTCCAGCCCAAATAATTTGCAAATTATTCCAAAAATCGCCTCAGAATTTCGAAAGTAGAGTTGATAATTCCTCCTGCAAGAATCGAACGCGACAAGTTGAGGTGCACGCCGTGGTAGAAGCCGACCACAGACTGCCCCCGTTCGTGCCAGAGAATCTTAGCCACTGCAGGTGCTGACTCGAATGGGGTACCCAGGATGGATTGCATGCGATTTTTAATGACGTTGATCGGGAACGAGAGCGTGGAGGTGAAAGCACCGAGGATGGAACCCGCAATAAAATCTGCCAAAGGCTGGTACTGTAACGAAGTGTTTTCGAGAACCGAAGCCCTGAGCGGTTCTCGCAGGGTGAAAAACAGGGCATTTGAGAGTCCGTTTCGCAGCATGATGACCGACATTCCTCGGTAGAACTCCCGGAAGCCGCCGACTTGGTGAACATAACCAAAGGCGCCAAACGTGTTTCGGAAGTGGGAGTGATAAGCGCTCGTCTGCATGAGCGTTTGGACGCGTTCGAGGGGGCAGAGGACGGATTCTGCTATCCCAGCTGAAATCCGATCGTAAAAAATTTGGAAAGTTAAAGAAAAACCGACATAAAATCGCAGCTTGGGCGTGACAGGCGGTGATCGTCGATCCCTGGTCGAGGTGGTGAGTCGGGCATCCTATAACACTGAGCAGGTTCTCGTACGTGCCAAACATGATGGCTCGGGACGTGGTTCGCATGATGAGGGGAGGCAGCAGGCCTCGGTAGAGGTAACGGATGCCCTCAGCCTTTAACTGAAAATTTTTATATGTTTAAAAATCAAAAATCACACCAAAAGCCAACCTGCCTGGCAGCTTCACTAGCTGCGATACCAAAAAGTTGTTGTCGAAAGATAAGCTTGTACTTGGGATACAAAAGAACCGTTTCCGTACATCCAGCCACACATCCACACACAAAATACGTAAAATTTCCCCCATGACCGGTGCGACTGCTGCTTGCACTTGCCATGATGGCAAGGCAAGAATGGAGTACGAAAGATGTCTACCTATTTTGCTGCAACGTTTGTAATAAACATTTTAGCAATACAAAAAATCACTAACTTCAAAGTCCCCGTTCAGCGTTATAAGGGACTCCAAACTGACAGTAATACGCGCATTGATACGACGCCTCGTTCGTCAAAAATTGGTAGGCAAAATAAACTTGAAAGACAAGCTCAAGAATGGACAACGCTGGTACGATTTAAACTAAACTTGTCTTGGCTAATAAAATCCGTGGAAGAAAAAATATCGTTGTGGGAGCATCGAATATTGCGTTTTTGTTCCCAATGTGCGCCATTGTTTTTTTTGTGATTTTTCTTACTTTTCAAACGAGTTTTTTTGTTTTTTGTTGCTCGCAACGCTCCTGATCCCTATTTTTAAGAGGCACTCAGCGAGCAAATTTATTTCCGTCTGCACAGGCATTTTACACTTTCCGATGTTTTGTGCCAAAGTTGTAGGCATCTACACTGAGAAAAAAAATTAGCCTTCAGTTTTCGTCAGTTTAAAAAACTGCCGAAATCCGTCAGTGCAAAACTGACGTCTTTCAAAGCGTCGATTTTTACAATCTTGGTTTATTTAGCATTTCTGCGACATTCTGTACATACAAGGGCTTTGTAGTGTTCCTAGCATGGTTTTAAAAGTGAAATGAGCAAATTTCGACGGAGATAAGCCGCCTGATATCTGAAACGTTTGGCCGCTGCGAAAAAGAAAAAAAAACTAGGCTTTTTCTCAAATGGCGATATCAGTAAGGTGTAGGACTCTGAAGCTAATGGTGTGGGGATCGAGTCCCGCCGTACAAAAATCTTTTTTATGGTGATTTTATATTATTTTTCATATTTCTAATCACAATCAAGCAAAAAAACAAATGTCTGAACGATTTTATTTGCCGAAATTGGCCTAAATTAGTGAATTTTAAATCTTAAAAGAGAAAAAATCTGTGTGCCTGAACCATAAAAGCTTCACAAATCCATTTGTCTCATTTGTTGTTCATGAAGTCTCATTTGTTTAATTGTAAGTGCAAATCGCAGTTCATTTTTTAAATGCCAAAAACTGTTTTTTATAGAAAACGTCAATCGACGTGAAATTATGATGCGTTTGAATGATTTCGAAGTGCGTCGTCAAATCGTTGTCAGTTGAATTGCAATTCCTCCGACCGCATGAACAATATGACTGGGAGCAAGCTGAAGAAGAAAGAGGCCACAGATGCCGGGGCAGAACCGATCACCAATGACGTCACCAAGGGTCGAAAAATAATGATTGACTCGAACGACAATCAAATCGATCCGGGCACGACTAAACGAGCTGAAACCACTGCAAATGGCACGAAACTGGCTTCAAAGCAGTCTCAGAAAATAGCTAACAATCTGGCTGAAATTTTGACTGCTAATAAAATTTTAAATAAATTTTAAAAAAATTTTTAATTAATGATTTTTGTACGTATGCAGCATGCATTGAATTTTGTACTACTTCTTTACGATCAAATATGAATATACCAGTATTCACACCATTTGTCTGTCTGTCCCAAAAAAATTTAGTTAGCAAGCAAAAGCTGCGCAGAGTGGCCGTAAAAATACAAGCAGGGATCGTATAACGTTTGAATGTTGACCTCATTACGGTAAACAAACTGTGTGTTCAAATTTTTGGCGGGAAAAATATTTATCGGCACAGTAACACATTGGCAGAGCTGCATTCGGCAAGCGCGTAGCGAATCGACTCATCGGTTCGCACATCCCTGAAGAGTGGCAACAGTCTGTCGTGATCGTGCCGTCGTAATTGCGCGACGCGGATGCTATGCCAATTGCTTGTATACTGTTCTGATGAGAATTTTTCCCACCAAAAAAAATTTAGCATGCAACTCGCTGACGTCATTGAATCAGACAGTAAAGGACCGTGCTTTCTGTGGTGTAACCTCACCATATTTAGGCAAAGTGTGTGCGTATTAGTGTTTGGCTGATATAATTTTTTTGCTATCATGATATGATAGTGATAGTTGCAAACACTATCACGATATGATACTAATATCAGGATGATATCAGAATAATATGATGATATCACCATTAATAATGATAGTGATATCATCATTTCATTATTAATTTATTACTCTTACTTTACTTTAAGAGTAATAAAGTAAAGTAAAAAGTAAAGTTTCGATAATTCCCCCCAAAAAAATTTTTTTGGAACAAATTTATCATTTTGTCGTCCAAAAAAGCTAAAGTTTTTGTTTCTTTATGTTTATGCACTGCAAAAAAACACTACAAATGGTATTGCACACAGGGTTTTCTAATTTGACTTTTTGTACCGCTCTCCCCGCTCCCGCTCCTTTTTTTCTAAATTATGTACGCTCACGCACCAAATTTTTTTTTTCATTATACCGCTGGCTCCACTCCCACTTTATATTTTTTCGGTCTTTTATCGCTATAAAAATGAGTATTTTTTACATTAATTGTGAGCAAATGGCATCAAAAAACGTATTTTTAAGCATATTTTGACAAAATATCGATATCATGATATCATACTGATATCATCCTGATACCAAATCTCATCCTGATTAATACTGATACTGATATCATTATCAGTATCAGACTCTGATATCAGCCAAACACTAGTGCGTATATGCTTCATTTTGTTACACCGACACACAGACATACACCATATACAGTATGTTTGTTGTTTCACCTTCAGTTAATACGATGTGTTTGTAGTGTGTTTAAATAGACAAAATCCAAGACCTTCGATTCAAGGTGGCGAAGGGGTGATGGGAAATATCCCGGGAATTATCCCAGGATTCACATCTATCACGGGATAATTTCCCACAAACTTTTGAAAATGCGCGACCCCGCCTAAAATAACGCCGTTATTTTATGCAGATGTAAAAATTTTTTCCCTGAAATTTTGTTGTCATCATTCGTTTTTAACAAATCAGTGAGTCTTGTAACAAGAAGCCAAAAAACTCACTCGGAAGTTCTAAATCAAGCCAAAAACATGCTGATGTTGGGGCCTAACATGTTTAGATCCATTGTTCGGTCGAATAAAATTTTTTACAATGTGTCCCTGTCACCAAAGTTGTAGAAAATAGTCATTTGGTACCATTTTGCAAGAATCCGTGTACCACCGGCAGAAAACAAAAGTCCACACAACCGATTTGTATCTTAACCGAATAAAAGTGGCGAAATACGTAATAATTTTATAGGGTGTGTTAGAATAACTAAATACTTTCGTGAAAACTTCCAGTTGGAGTTCTGAACATCTGTTCGCATCTATGTTCAGTAAATTTCGATTTACAATGACAAAAATTTTTTTATCATTGCTAAACATTGCCAAAGTAAGGGTAACAGTTTTCAAACATATTATTTTTTCAACAAATTTTTATATTATGTACGAAAGTTTTTTTAATTAATGTAAAAAGGTATTCAATCAATTTTTTTGATGAAGATAAAGAACGGTGTCGCATATAGTGTTTGGCTGATATCAGGTTTTGTCTGATATCAGAGTCTGAAACTGATAATGAAATCAGTATCAGTATCAATCAGGATGAGATTTGGTATCATTATGATATCAGTATGATATCATGATATCGATATTTTGTCAAAATATGCTTAAAAATACGTTTTTTGATGCCATTTGCTCACAATTAATGTAAAAAATACTCATTTTTATAGCGATAAAAGACCGAAAAAATATAAAGCGGGAGTGGAGCCAGCGGTATAATGAAAAAAAAAATTTGGTGCGTGAGCGTACATAATTTAGAAAAAAAGGAGCGGGAGCGGGGAGAGCGGTACAAAAAGTCAAATTAGAAAACCCTGTGTGCAATACCATTTGTAGTGTTTTTTTGCAGTGCATAAACATAAAGAAACAAAAACTTTAGCTTTTTTGGACGACAAAATGATAAATTTGTTCCAAAAAATTTTTTTGGGGGAATTATCGAAACTATCATTATCAATGGTGATATCATCATATTATTCTGATATCATCCTGATAATAGTATCATATCATGATAGTGTTTGCAACTATCACTATCATATCATGATTGCAAAAAAATGGTATCAGCCAAACACTAGTGGTCATGCTTTTCGCTTCATTTGCAAAAGTTAACAAAACTGACAAAAAAAAGTAAGTTTTTCATACTTTTTTTTTCAGTGTACAGTTAAACAACACACGTTTTGTGTATTTGGGCACTTTCACAAGTCTGACATTCGGCGCCAGTTATTTTTGGAATATTTATTCACGATTAGAAAGCGTTTAGCACTTACAAAACATCCTTGAAGCTTCAAACTCAGTGGTGAAAAAAGCTGAAGTAAATCTTGTTTGACACAACTTGAACGCCGGTCCCATCGTCTTTGAAGAGCAGCGCTATAAATTTGCCGCCGTCAAGAAGTGTTGTCGGTGTAGTGATCGTTGAGCCTGGTTTCGTAGTAGTCGTTGGGGGGTAAGGGATCGTTGTATTGTATGCTTCTGCACCAAGAACCACTCCTTTGCCTATGCGTGGAGTGGTTATGTTGATTCCACGATTGATAGAAACGACTCCCTGACCAACTGGTGACGCAACTTGGTGGTTTTTAAGGACGACACCTTCACCAATCTGTGGCAGCTTTGAGTTGTTCTTTAATCCGACAGGGGCAGCGGTGATTTCATTGAATCGAAGTACGGCCGTGAGGCTGATCAGGAGAAACGCTAGGACGTTCATTATCGAAAAAATCAGACAATGATTGATCAACTGATTTTTTAGTCTTGATGGGCTTTTGTATTTCCCTTAGTTGCGCTTACGTTTGCGATGATTAACAATGGTATTTAAAACCGTTGCGATAGAACTTTACAGACAACCGCCGTGCACTGGTGACTCATAAAGTTGTTCCGTCATTAGACTTTTTTTTTTAAAACATGACATGAACAGTATAAAAGAAGCTTTTTAAAATTACGTTTGATTAAAAAAGTTGTTCAGTTAAAAAAAATACAGCATCAAGCATACATTCTGTTATTCAAAAAATTTTTAAATTAAAATAGTAGTTTATAATAATTACCGCCATTTGAACAATAATGAAAATTTTCGCTAAAACCCACGATTAGAACATGACTCACTATGTATGTGTGTCTACTATGTTCCTGGCGGTAAACAAATAAAAAAAATAAACTAGCGTAACTTCAAACTTAAAAACAATTACTAAATTGTTACTTAATTCAATGAAAAGGTAAAAAATGTTGTTTAGTTCTTATTGTACATGTCGATCATAAATGTACATAAAAGCAGTTTTTTACAACAAAAAATCAGTTTCAGTAAAAAAAACAAGAAAACCCGTGTAATATTTTTAATATATTTTTTTTAATTTTTATTATAATATTTTACCATGTGAAACAAAAAAGTTTCAAAAAAATTATGATTATTTTTTTTGATAGATACGCAAATTCTTGTATCTGTTCCAAGGCATAAAATCCGGCCGGCTTTTCGATTCAAGGCGGGCCGAAAAATCCAGGAAAAGCTGGAAAAAATTCGAAAGTTGATTTTTTTCAAAAAAAGTATGATTTTCTGACGTTTTTGTGCTTCATTGATCTTTTTTTTTTTACGTTTTGCCAAAGGGGAATTCATTATTATGCATTTTTTCATAACATTAAGTTGTTTCCAAAAAAAATTTTTCCCCTTTGGTCTAATTTTTGCGAAAATAACCCTAAAATAAAGCTCGAAATTTTTTTCAAAAAATAGGCCGCGGCCGGCCCGGCTTTGGCCTGAAAATTTAGGCCGACCGCAAGCCGGTCGCCGGTCTGATTTTTAGGCTGGTTTTATGCCTTGATCTGTTCACAAAAAAATATCTGTTAAATTTGTTTTTAGAACTCCACACTGGTAAGAAATATATTTTTTCAGTTTCATCAACTATATTCTGCAGCGTCCATCGACTATATTACTTCTGTACCCATTGAGTGAGATACAAGAGTAATGCATCAATTGATGTGCAAAAAAGGTTGTTTGTGATATTTATGCAAATGATCCAACGCCAAACACGCATTATGCAATTCCAAATTCAAAACGTAACATTTCCAACAAAACCACGTTATATGCTAATGAAATGGCAATGCTAAAGCAAAGAACATTCGGTTTACAGGTTGTTATTCCACGGCACAAACTAAATACATAAGTACAGATTAGCTGTTGTCAGGTGTCGGTTTTTGAAATACATAAACACACTTTTTTCCCTTTTGCGCTCCAGTGGATACGTGTAATTAACTTGAGACTGTCAGGGTTTTCTACACGTATAAATTAAATATTTTTCTTTATTATTGATTTTTGGATTATTATAACGTAAGTGGTTTCTGTCAAATAATAGTTATTTATTACTTCGTAAAATTGTGTTTATTAAATTCACATTTTTTTGCAAATCGTATCAGTTATTATCATACCTTTTTGTATCGGGCTTCCTGTTTTGTAGGTGTGTGCATTTTGTGACGCTAATGCATTGAGTTGTGGGATTGTTTTATAGCGTGGTAATGTTAAATCGGCGGAAGCTTGGCAAACACGACAAACTATAGGGCCTTTTTTATTCTTGCTATTGCATTCAAACGTGCTAATAAATAAATATACGTATGTATTTCACCTTAAAAATGTGCGCAAAACAAACCCGCAATCAATGGTTTTATTGGCTTGTATTCAGTTGAACGTATGCATTTTTTTGGAGGCGACAAAATACTAAATCGTTAAGGGTTATATAATCAACAACACCTCTAATCGCTAATCTAAAAGCTCTGGAACAAAATTATGTCAACAATGACTAATCTTTATGTCGTTTATGTCCGTTTCTGCTGACTAGTTGATTAAAGAAATACGACTTTTTGTTTCTCGCAATTCCAGTAAATATAATAATGTATCAAATATACAAATTATAGGTAATCCTTTCGGCAACACGATGTCAGATGCAAAAAAGAACCGCATCGAAATTCAGTATCTCCGAGCCGTTGCCATTGTCGCTGTTTTAGGGTTTCATCTGACGCCAACCTACGTACAGCAAGGATACCTCGGCGTTGATATGTGAGTTTATCTTATTTTTAAACAATTTCACATATCCCTGGCATTGTGATTTAAAACTTATGCTGCTTTCAGATTTTTTGTTCTATCAGGTTACCTGATGACGATGCTACTTGGCTACAGCTCAACAAAAAAGCCCAGTCGTGCAGTGGTTGTGAACTTCTACGAGCGTCGACTGAAGAGACTCTCACCGGTGTACCTTAACGCCATTCTGCTGACCCTCATTTTTGGATCCTTCATCCTCACGACAGTCGACTTTAAATTTTTACAAAGAGATGCTTTGCTGGCTGTGGTGTTCGGGACCAACTTCGAAGGACTTATAACTCAGCAGAGTTACTTTGAACTTGTCGCCACTCAAAAATTTCTACTGCACACCTGGTCACTGTCAGTTGAAGTTCAGTATTACCTGATCGCGCCAGTAGTTTTGGCAGGCATAGCTGTATCTCGATCCCCAATGCTGATGGCCTTCGTAATTGCCTTCTGCAGTTGGGGGTTTCAGACAGTCTACATGACTAACGACACATTAGCTTTCTACTCTCTTCCTGCAAGACTCTGGCAGTTTTTGCTTGGGACAATTGCCTATTACGCAGAAAAAAAACAAAGCGCTATGATTCAGGCGAAATTAAATGAGATTTTAACTCTAAAAGAACAAAGGGTAACCAAAGAAAACGAAACTCAAACACAAAAAAGAAGAGTGATGACTGGATGTTTTCTCGTTCTGCTCTGCTTCATGCCGGCTGTTTCAGAGCTTCTGGCTTATAAAACTATGATACGCACTCTAGCCACGCTTTTCACTGCTTACATAGTCTTTCTTGGGCCGCCAAAGATTGAAGCATCTTTTACCAACAGAGTAATTTTGTATTTCGGTGATATTTCGTACTCTGTCTATCTCATCCACTGGCCAATGGAAATTTTTACGCGGTACCAATATCCTGAAGCCGGAAATCGACACATCCTACTACTTATCATAATCGTTGTTTCAATCCTGCAATACGAGATTTTTGAAAAGAATCTTTTACGGGCGACAGGAAAAGTCGTGTTTATTGTCTGCGGTGTGCTGTACCTTATCATTATTCCACAATGTTTTATTGAAAATGGACTGCGCCCAATCCCACTATTCAATACAAACGATGCCATTGCACTTAATGAGCAGTACGCCAATTGCATTACGCCGGGCTTTTGTGATTACGATCCGGAAATTACAAACTATTTTCCCAAATCAAAGGCCTCTGATGTCTACGCATGCACTCATACCGGAAATGGCACATTGACGGTATTTGTTGCGGGTAACAGCTTTGCACTTCGGCAGATCAATGTCATACGCAAGGTGTTCAACGGGAGATTCAAAAAACTCTACTATATGGCGCGTCCTTCTTGTGTTGTATTTGAGCACATGAATATAGGGCTGCCTGCAGTGTATCGTTGCGAAGAAATGAGTAATAGGACTCATGTTTTCATGAAAGAAATTCGGCCGGATATTATGATCATTGTTCAAGGGTGAGTGTTTTGCATTATTATTGTGCATTATTGTTTGTAAAAATGTGTACTATATAATTAGTTTGATGACATTTATAAGGATCCAGAAAACAGGATTTCACGCGTCAGTGGTGTAATGGTCAGCATTGAAGCCTTCCAAGCTTTAGATCGGGGTTCGATTCCCCGCTGACGCAAATTTTTGAATCCTGAAACCTTAAAATTTTGAAAAAAAGAACGCTTAAAAAATGTTTTTATAATATTAAATGATTTTGTCTTTAATTTTACATTTACCATTTATTAGAGGTTTCATCGGTGAAATATCAGCGAAAGCCAGTTCTTCTGAGGCTGTCAAAAACGAGACTATCGTGCAAAAAATGCAGCACTTTATTCAACTTTACTCCGGTTTTACTCGCAAACTCCTTCTCGTCGAGCCGCACGGCCGACTTTGGCACAACCCCGCACAGAAAATGGCGCAGTTGCTCAAGACGGGGCAGTCCCTTGAAGGATATCACCAGTCGACGACAGACTACTACGACTTCCTGAAATACACCTGGTGGAGACACGAAGCCGCTCTCGAAGGCTGCAAAAACTGCATGGTCGTGAATCAGACGAGCGTCTTCTGTCACGCCGAGACGCAGACCTGTGACATCTTTGACAAGGACTCCAAGGTGTCGCTGTATTGCGATGCTTCCCATCTCTCGATCGAGGGTCTTAAGAGAATAGAGCCATTGTACAAGATTGCGATTGACAAAGTTATCAAAGAATTGAACGGATAATTACTAATGTCAAAAAGAGTTTAAGGGGTAAAAATAAATTCAACCAGTCATCTTCGCTTCCGTCTGTTGGAAATTTACACAGCGATTTCATAAAAAAAAGTACAAGGCAACATTACCGATTCGTATTCAGCCATCGGGTGACCAGTTAAAAATAATCATCAGATTCTCACGCACGATCGATCCAGTGCCACCTTTGTGCCGGTGCACAATGCGGCGGCGGCGGCGGCTATAATCGAACCAGAAAATCGATTGTTGCCCAAAATGTGTGTGCCTTATCTCAGTCGATACGATACGACTGACAATACAAGATTGGTAGTAATTACACAGTAAATTAAAAATAACCATTTTACGCTACTTTATACACTGATTGCAAAATCTTAACTATATGTTGCTTAAAATACAATACAATGTATACATATCGGTCGCTCTATACAGCAAACATTTCTGTTCGTAGAACTGAATCGAACGTTATATCTTTTGTTACCAAAAAAACTGTGCATATCAATGATATTTATGACGCAACTGCCGAAAGAACCGTTATTAACGTTCTAATCGTCTTTTGTGTCGAACTGGGCCGTTCCCCGGTGGCCTATCTTCTTTTCCCGCTCGCTTTCCCAGTGGCGCAGCAAACTTTACCGCCAAGCGTGATGTTATGAGAGCGAGATGACGACGGTCATTTGTCATCTTCATCGACAGAGGCTGTTTATAATGCTGACTTGTAAGCGAGCTGGCGCACAACATATCAACTAACTCGGCAATCAAGTGGGTGTTTTGTGTTGGCCCATACGGACGATTATGACTGATTACCTTTTTCCTGTCATTGACGGGGCGTGTGACGGATTTTTAATGCCAGTACAACTTGTGATGTTGGGCGGTTGTTTTGTATTGTAAAAAGAAATTTTTTGGAGTTTTTCAAACAGTAAGCAAATAATTATCATGCTAGGAAAAGGAGACCAGTTAATCAATCAATCATTTACTCTTTTTCGTACTAGCAAATATTTACATAAGTTAGAAAAAAATACGATATCACATATAAAAAAACTTTAATGGTAAGTGACATTAGTCAAGGTACATACATATTTATGTGTATCTTCAAAAAAATTCAAAAGGTGTTTTCTCGCGGCGTCGAGCTCAAGTTCAAGGCGAAATCCGATCTCCGTCATCGTCGTCGTCCTCCCGGGAGGGCCGAGCAGCAAGGCAAAGTGCGTATAATTGCAGCATTGCATTGTGCCCTAAGGAGTACTGCAGCTCGGCACGGAGGGAGGGGAGGGGGAAGAACAAAGGCAAATAGGCGGAATACGCGTTGTCGTCGGGTTTGGCTCACATCTTCTCGATTTCGCTTTCGACGCTGTTGCACGTTAGAAGAGTTTTTTTAGAGCCCATGTTTTACGCCTGTTGCTCTGTTCTATTGTCTTCCGTTTGTGACGCTTATTGCGTTAACTTTGCCATTTTTGGATAAAAAAAACTACGACAGATTGGAGAAATGGAAATAATAAACTAAAAATGCTGCTGACATGAGAAAAAAATTATTTTTTCTAAACTATTGTAAAATACGCATTTTTTGGGCAAGGTTTATAGAAATAACGCATTACGAATAATTCAATAACTTTTTCTAAATATGAATTATTATTATAAAACATGAGTATTTATTTTTGTTAACTTATTATTATAAAACTGCATAAATTCATGTTACGAATTTTTTTATGTAAAATTATTTGTCCTAAAAACGTAAAACAATTTTTTGAACCCCTGATTCTTGGATTTTTGGCCTAATGATTGTGAAGCAGTAGGAAAGGAGGTACCACACGAGCCGTTTCAATTGCAGGGATACGCTACATTGCAATTGAGCGGACATGACAAGCCTAAAATTCACACCCCTCCGTTCCCATGCTAGTATGTATTTATCCCAGGCTAAATTGAGCAAAATTCATCGTACAGGAATTTTTGAATAACTGAAGTTTGTGCCTAAGCTTTTCGTTTCCAAAATTTTGATTGTCTGTCCGCTGACCGATGTCCGCAATTAACCATCTGTGGCGTATCTTTTCTCTCGGTGTAGCTTGCTACGGCATTTCGCGGACTTGCCACCCCCTTCCCTGTCCTTTCCTGGCCTGTTTATCATTTACACTTGCGCGCACGCCATCTCTCCTCTTCTCCGGCATTTTCTATGCATTGGTCAGAGTTCTGGTCGGGTTGCGTTTATCTTGTTGTCATCGCATCCGCTATGAGTCCCTTTTCATATTTCTTTGTCTTTGTTATGTCCGACTATTATGCATATATTTTTTTGACGTTTATGGTTTGCCATCGAAAGGGTGAAGAACTAGTACACAGTTTTTTTGGACCTCGGTCGTGTTCACACCAGAGATGGCAAAAAAGTGATCTGATGGGTTTGATCGCGTACTTTTCACAACCAATTGAAATGAAGTAATGCAAAGTTATAGTGCCAAGGGTAGTAATTACATTTGAGATATTATAATTTGCTTAGCGCATTAATTGGCATAATGACGCGCGCCGTAATTAACGTTTTTTAAACTTTAAAAATTTTATTTCTCAAAAACTACTGCACTTTTTGAAACAGATGGCATATCATTCGACTCAGTTTTTCATGGGCAATTTTATAAAAATATAAAAAGGAGGGGTCACGATTTAAAAAAGTGCCAAACTAAAAATGTCAAAATGGCACTTTTTATTTCGGCATTATTTTAAATCGTGACCCCTCCTTTTTATATTTTTATAAAATTGCCCATGAAAAACTGAGTCGAATGATATGCCATCTGTTTCAAAAAGTGCAGTAGTTTTTGAGAAATAAAATTTTTAAAGTTTAAAAAACGTTAATTACGGCGCGCGTCATTATGCCAATTAATGCGCTAAGCAAATTATAATATCTCAAATGTAATTACTACCCTTGGCACTATAACTTTGCATTACTTCATTTCAATTGGTTGTGAAAAGTACGCGATCAAACCCATCAGATCACTTTTTTGCCATCTCTGGTTCACACGAATTTTTTCAGGAGAGGGGTTAACTGAGATTTTCTATGTAAATAGGTCATGAAATCAATATAAATAGAAGAGTTATTTTTTCGACGGTACCAACTTGTTATTGTTTTGCCAATCAAATCTATTAAACTGTATAGCGATCATCTAATCACAAATAATTGTGCTCAAATCAAAATTTTAGCATAATAAAAAGTAAAAAACTTTAAGATAAATAAAAAAAAGTTTAAAAATCTGTATTCTTCTTCCTGTAAACAATTCGTTTAAAAAAACTTATTTCTGAAAACGGCTTCAATTTCTCATTGAGCTTCAATTAGACTGCCTACTGTCGTTGTTACCTTAGATTTGTATCAACTGATCACGTTGATGCTGATGTTGACCATTATTGTAACAATGTTTTAAAATAATTGTTACAATAATAAAATTGTTACAACAAAATCCATATATATACAAATGTTGTGCATATATGTAAATATACAATTTGGAATAAATATTTAGGACTGTCGGTTTGTTTTCCAAAATTAGTTCATATTTAAAATGCGTTGTTAAATTAAATTTTAATTGTTGACTTTAAAAACAGAAATAATTTACATAATTCACTGGTTTGTCTTTTTTTTAATGTCAATTTTTTTGAAAATAGAACACCGAAATTGGACTTTTTTGCCCAGAAAAAAAAAATACATAACCGCTGAGTTTCCTGAGTGATAGCACATTCAAGGTTCCAAATGAATTTAACATTTTACTACTTTGTTTCATCAGCCAGTGCCACGCGACAGGGCTTTACATAAATGGTTAAGCAAAAAATTACATAAAACCAGTTCTAATGTACGAGCTGCCTGGCTACTAATAAAGTTACGTTCTAGCCATATTGTTCCAACCGCTTGACATCAAGCTTTGGCATCACATTAAGAAATGCTATTAGGAAAAGCTAGCTGAGGACGTAATCACATTTTTTTTTTTGAGGTGGTTTTTCTTATTTTTTATGTACTAACTGACTCTGAACTCTGCAAAGTTTTTTTACACTTTAATCGACAATAAAATGTCGATTGGTTCAAATTTTTGATTTCAACCAATGTTTTTGATAAAGATAGTAACAAAAAAGCCTAACAAAACGCCTTTCAAGTTCTATTTCTGTCACCTGCACCTGGTCGTGGCCCCATCATTTTGCCTTCCCGGACTTTCCCCCCGGGCTGTCAAAAAACTTCCTGTGCATTTATCTTTCTCATTCTTTTTTTTTCTCCTTTTCATTTTTTTCTATTACTGGTGCCATAATAAACCACCGCAACCAGGGATAGGCGGATAACAGCTTTGTCGCGTCGTCGACTCGACTCGGCCATCTATCCCCCTCCTTCTCCCCTGTCAGTGCAAAACATTGTAGACGTCTTGTCACCGGCACTGGCGCTGCCACCACCCCGCAGCCGCTGCTGTCTTTGTCGTTTGTTTGGTCGTCGGTAGTCGCGGTCGTCGAAGCCGTGGAGCCTGGCGTAATTGACTGGTGGAGACCGAGACCCCCCGACTCCAACCAAAGCATCCACAAACTTCCACAAAATGAGTAAAAAAGCTGGCGTTAAAAAGTGTTTTACTCGATTTATCCATCCCTTATCCCGTCGTTTTCGTCATTGTCGTCGTTGCTGTCTTCTCCGCCCCTCTTTGTCCCAGTTTCTAGGACTTCTGCTTGCGTGCCTATCACTTGTACTATTTTTACTGGCAGTTGATTTTTTGTCCGATTAGAACAAATTTGTTTGCTTGTTAGCTTTTTTTTATTTTTAATTTTTGAACATTTTTACTAACCTGTTCTTGTACTACAAATTTCGCTTTTAGAAAGGTGCGGAATAAAATAAAACTTTTATATCCACTTAGCAGTTGGAACCATAAAACTATGATAGACACTAAACTTTAAAAGCATAAAAACTTTTTGGGGTTAGTAGTAATAAAAAAATGTACACAACATCTGCATTAAATTTGCTTTAATTTTGTGAACACATTTTTTATAGACTTTACTGGTAAAAATAATTTAAAAAAAATGCAATTCACCTTGTAAGCTGCAAACAACACTGTTTTTTTGATTTACCATATTTACCATTTTGTGTCGTTTGAAAAAACCGCTTTGTAAATAAACAGATTTGTTCTAAAAAAACTCGTTTTGAAACTATTCAATTATACATTTAGATAGCATAGATATGTAGCACAAAAGCTATGTAAAGCTGGCCAAGGGGGACAAGTCTGACGACTATTAGCTGCATGATTGCATCTGCAGTAGCCGTTCTCACTCGTCTTCATTCCTTTGTTTCTGTCATCATCTGTGTTTAAACCAATTTTTTTCTGTTTCTCTAAAGTACGATTTTGTCTAAAATTTAACCCGGGGCATGCATTAAACGTTGTAGTACTACCCTAAAAAATATTTTAAAAGCCGTTCGAATTCAAATTTTTGGTCTCGCATCTTTTGCATACCCAAATTTAATTGTTTCTGTATTGCGCGGCCGACTTGGCTGGGCTCCATCCAGCTAGTCCGCCTACAATGTCGCGGAAATGCCGGGTAATTGCACTTGAATAGCCCGCATCCAGCGTCCTCGTTCATTCTGTTCTATTTCAAATGAATATAATCATCAGCTTTCTGCTCCGCAAAATCTCTTACTGATTTATGGATGGCGACAAAGTTGACATTCGGTTTTTTTGGATTAATGGAATTTCGGGGAAATTGTTTTTGGAGAGTTTTGTAACTCGTGGAGTTGGAACTTGATAAGGTAATTAATGTTAAAGTTAAAAAACTGTGTAATAATCAAAACTGTGTCAAAAGTATTTTTTTGACAAAAATATGCATCCATTTTTAACTTTTTTCCATGTATTTTATTTGAACCTTTTGTTAAAGAGAGTATGACTTTTTTGAAAAATTTTAAATTAAAAAAATGCACAATAAATTTTTTTTTCCAAAAAATTATAATCTGGCACTGGCGGAGTCCTTCAATCACTCGTATCCCGATTCAACACTTGTTCCCCCGGTTGCTTTCACGCCGGTGCTTTGCCGCCTGTCTGACTTGTTGTTGACCAAGAAAGCGAAGGCAAAGGAGAGCGCATGCACAAATCGAGTTTCCGGCGGTTCGTATCTCGTTTACATAAACTGCGTTATGTTGCCGTGTTCGGACTTGCTCAACGCAAGAGGTGAAATTTCTTTGTTTTACACCCAGAAATGCTAAACAGGCATTTATCAAATTTAAGGTGTCTTGGAGCGCACCAAGGACTAATAAAAATGTTACGGGTGTCTGCAAAAATTTTCGTGATTTTCTGAAACCTTGGAATTTGTTCTGTGAGACTTTGAAATATCCCCAGTACAAAAAAAAATTTATTTTAAGATGGCTCCAAGTCGCCTTCGACGCCGTCTGGCCTTTGGAGCGCCGATCGCAGAAGCCGTCAGTCGTTACTCCAAAGTTGCAGCCTACAACCCTTGGTCCCAGTATGGAGGCCCATCAACAAGTCGAGGCTCTGATCCGTACGCTCCTGTACAGAGAGGAGGATACGGTCATCAGCCACTAATCCACACCTTCGAAACCCAGTCATCGTGCATGAGGAGATGTGCTCTGCCCTGCGTGGTTCAAAACGTCGAGGATCTTATGATGCCTAGGTGGATTTGTCCATCACAGGTAAATTTTTAAACAAATATGTATCGATAACTGTTGCGAATACGATCAAAAATTTTTGATCGTATTTGAGAAACTGGCGTTTTTTTTCTACGGTCGAAACAAAAAATAATTGTCGCAGTTTTTGGATAATCCTTTTACACTTTTAGACACCCCAAGACTACCCCGGAATGGCAATTGCAAAACCACCGGTGACGACTTCGATTGCCAAAGCCATGGACAACCAGTACCTGTTACTTCTGGTTCCCCTGCTTCTCATACTCATCATCATCCTCATTATTGTGTGGATTCGTCGTTCTTCTCGAAATTCGAGTGATGATATTACCGTCTAATATGTGTTGTTTGTATCATTTTTTATTAATGTTTGTTAATCAACTGGTTTTTGGCATAAACGCTCAGCTCACAAATAACTGACTTATTAATATTTTTCAATTTGATAAAAATACAGAATTTGTATAAATAATTGTGTGATGACACTAAATATACTATAAAAATTTTATAAAAATATTTCGTTCCATTAGCCAAATTATTTATTATTTACTGTACATGATTGTTACAATTTTAAAGTGGATTAGTATATTGGTTTTATGGTTTCCCATTCGTCTGCGAACACGTACCTCTTCTTCTGCATCTCGGGTATCACAGTGCATGAAACATACCACCAAGCCTCCGGCAGAGAAGTTGCATAAAATAAGCACAGGTATACAGACACAGGAATTGCTTTTAAGAACAAAAAAAACTTTGAATTTTTTATAAGATTTGTCAGAGTTGATATTACTGCAAACTGAGTCAACTTCAGGAATAAATTCTCTAACCATTTTGATTTGAATATTTTGTGTCTAAATGTGTTAAACATAATGAATGGAATAACCAGTGCTGTAAACAAGGCTTCCTCTATTAAAATTAATAGCAAAAAAACAATTGTAAAAAACACAGCGTGTTCGTTTGATCTGTGGGGGCCATTGATAAAGTAGTTGTATAACACGGTCAATGCACCGTATATCAACGACATTATGCAGAACACAGTTGTCTGAATAAGCAGTTTGTTTTCTGCCTGTCGACGTTCTAGAGAAACGCTGAAATCAACAACACCGTGTTGTTTGCATCGACTGTACAATCCAGTTGTTAGGCACAAGCAGGTTGACACCACCGTAGAGAAACCAATGATGATGGTTACTGTATATTGGAAGTAATTTTCTGACATTGCAATTTCATTCGAATTACACGCAAATGTTTGTGTATAGTAACATGCAAACAAGTGAGGAGCAGGAAGCCACATCACAAAAGGAGAAATCAAGCAAAAAACAACACACCCAATTGTTGTGTATTTGTTGAATATACGATCAACCTTTCGCCATTGAATGATGCCTCAAATGGAGCGTTTGTAACAGTTTTTTTTTAATTTATAAAACAACTTACTGGCAAACTTATTGTACGATAAAATTAAATTTAAAGTAGCAATTAGCGTCTGAATTACAGTATCGTATAACAGATAAATAACCATTGTGTAATTGTTAGTTTCAGTCGTTTCATATGCGATCACATATATAACATTCATTGACGTTTTATAGAAACAGCCCGCAAATAAAATAACAAAAAAAGGTGCCCGAAATAT
Source organism: Turbatrix aceti (assembly GCA_963969345.1). Classification (NCBI taxonomy): domain Eukaryota; kingdom Metazoa; phylum Nematoda; class Chromadorea; order Rhabditida; family Panagrolaimidae; genus Turbatrix; species Turbatrix aceti. Next base: position 11,065,800 of record OZ017768.1, read on the forward strand.
ACTATCTTTGACCAGCATGGCTTTAAGAAAGAATACAAGAACCAATATCTCGAGAAAAAGGTTGTTGTATTCAAAACAAGAAACAAGATATTGCAGATAGATAGTTAACAAGTATTCAAAGCGATTCTTATAGCTTATATGCATTTCGTAGTCAGGAATTATGGTTCCATTTTTTGTCGGTAAAAAGTCAGAGTTGTTCATGGTCGGTTTGCCTGAGACTGAATATGAGGATACCAAACATAATTGAGCTTCAGAAAATATTCACATGCGCATGCAACATTCACCTGTGTGCCAAACATTAACCAAAATTGCAGTGCAAGCAGTTGTACTTGAGCCATTTAATTGTTATCTTGACATAAGAAATCATGGGTTGTAGTCTGCCAAAAAGAACGCTAGACTATCAACACAATCTAGCATTTTACCACCAAGTCACGCTTGGTAAAAGCAGGTGTTTTTTACCGTTACATTGGTAAAAACATCAGAAGTCTTTAACTAGCCACTGAATGGCATGTACCCCAGGGTGGCGAAGCGGGAGAACCTCCCAATTCTCCCGGGAGAATTTCTCCGGAGAATCTCCGGAGATTCTCCCGGGTAAAAAAACTCTACCGGGAGATTTAACAATGATTATACGGGAAATAGTGAAAGAAATAATAAAAAAATCCGTGTTTTTATAAATTGCTGTAAACAGAAATGCGTTAGCAATGTGCCGAAACAGAACAGAACTGTCTGTTTTGATTTTTATGCTGTTAATTATTTTTTTAAGAGGCAAAACATTTTTGGATGCTTTTTGGCAAGCTTAGTCTCCCGGGAGATTTTGAGAGAATCTCCGAAGATTTTCTCCCAGAATGCAATCTCCCGGGAGATTTCGCCACCCTGATGTACCCTCTCAACAATAACATACAATGCGAGGTATAAATTGCGTAAACAAATTTCCAATATAAAACCGAATCATGATTCAGATTGCCAATTTTTTTGTCGAACTGACAAATAAAATCCCGTGTCATCTGCCGTAGAAAAATTGACAAATACACCAGGTTACCTTTTTTCGCCCAATCAACAATGCGTATTTATTTTAAACAAAAAAAGGATCACATAAATAATTAGATTAACCGTTCACAATTCCGATTATCATCAGCAATCACAAGAAAAATAAAATAAATAAATAAAATCAAAAACAAATTTTTTTCTTTTCTTTGCGGGAAGCGGAAGAGAAGCTGCAAAAGAGAGAGAAGTGGAGGAGGGAGCCTGACAAGAATGCCGACGATGCTGATGCCGTGCCACCGCCTTGACTGCACGACAGCGGTGTGATGATTGGTGTGGTCATTGTTCGTGTTAACTGGAAATTTAGTTTTTTGTTATGCTTTTTTTTGAAAACTGAACCATTTTTTTCATGACCGAGGCAAAAAAAATGAGCAAAAATTGATTTAATTTTTTCAATAACAACGCAGTTCAGATTAAAAAATTGTCAAAAAAAATGTAACTGTGACTAAATTATCCCAGATTATACCTTCAATTTCAAAACAAATTCAGCAAATTGATAAAACCGCTCGTACGCGAAAAACAACAAGCATTCAAACTTTTTTTTTATTTACATAAAAACCTACCGCGGTGGTGAATGAGTGAAAGAGAGAGAGAGAGAAGTCCATGGCATGATCGTAGGCGGTGATGCGTGCTCTCAGCCTTCATCAACACCAGCATGAACCTTCGTCGGTGACGATCTCCCTCCGCTTGATGGGGCCGATATCGATCGTTTGTTCTGAAAAAAACGCGTAGGATTTGAAACTGAACGTGCGTGGTGTTTTAATAAAAAAAATTGCGTTATAACAAAATGTTAAACTGGCCATGCGAAATGCTTTAATATTTGGCTTTTATAAAAATTTTGATATTGTACATATGTATGTAATGTGGTGCTAACCATTGAGAAGGACGGTAAATAAATAAAAATAAAATAAAAATTTTGTAACATCTGACCGTTTTCAAAAAAAACTCACTCGCATCAGCAGGCTTGTCGTTGTCGATGCCGGGCAGAGCGTTGGCAATTCGTCGAAACAGTTGTTTGACGTTGTATCCGGCCTTGGCAGAGGTCTCGATGAACATGACGTTGAGCTCCTTGGCCTTGCGTTCACCTTCTTCGGTTGAAACCTGGCGCTTGTCCGCCAGATCCGTCTTGTTGCCAACCAGCATGATTATCACATCGCTGCCGCGTTCTGTTCTCACGTCATCAATCCATTTCGATGTTTGATGGAAGGAATTTGCATCTGAAAAAAACAACTGTACTGATTAAATTCAAGTCAAATTTAATCATTGTATCGAACGAAATTGCATAATGTCGGATTTCACCAGATTCCCAACCCAAGAAGAAATTATCTGCTTCATCGATGAACAGGTGAGTGTAAACTGACCACAGTTCTCAACAGGGTATTATCGGATTCCAATGACTTCAGCATGAAACCACAAAGTTCATAAACACCCGACTGGCGACGCTGGATGAGCCACCAATATTCCAGCAACAAATCACAATCCTGGAAAAAGAGATCCAGCGCATGGAAAAACACCAGGAAAGAATGGAACGCGCCATTGGAGATGCGAAGAGAAAGATTGATAAATGGATGGCGCCCAAGATCATGTATAACTGACCATTTTTGTGATTCCAAAAAAACTTTTTTTTTTCAGAAAACACGTCCTTCAGCCCTCCTACACCTACGTGAACAAGTCAACCCTCCTCAGCGACCGTCACCTAGTCTCGGCCAGATCTCCGTCGACCACCAGCAAGCAGAATAAGAAAAAACCCCGCGCTCCGTCTGACTCGCACGTCACAGAATCCACCCAGCCTATCCAGGTGAACAACAAAAGCAAGAGAGGAGGCCCGCAGACGAGCAAGAAGGAACGGGAGAAGGAAACGTTCGGTCAGAAGGTCGTCCGCCAGTTCAGCAAGCTCTTCGGCAAAGACAAGGATAAAGAAAGGGACAAGAAAAAAGACGTAAATTCGACCACGCGTTCGGCATTCGGTCATCCGACACCGCACGTCGGGGTCCTGGCAGACCAGATCATGCTTGCACAGCCGTCGAGTCAGATCAGTGACTCGGAGCAGAAGGCGGCTCCGTCGAAGGTCCTGTCCCCTTCGCTGAAGTCACCGATAAGGAAAAAACCCTCCAATCGCAAGAAAACGTCAAACAAAAAGACGTCTCCTCGAAAACAAAATTCCAAAACAAAAGAAAAAATAATCTCAGTCAGAAAAAAATTGTCAGATCAAATCTCACAACAAAGAAAATTATCGAACAAGAATGAAAAGCAAAAAACAACACAAGAAAAATCGTCCGTGAGTTCGCACAAGAAGTACACATCTGCCAGAAGGCACCCCCATCAGAGGAAAGAATCGAAATAAACTGCTGCTGAGTAAAATTTGACCATAAATGGACTTACTTGTAATGTCGTAGACAACGACCGCCACGGTGGAGTCTCGGATGTAGGAAGGGATGAGGGAGCGGAAGCGTTCCTGACCAGCTGTGTCCCAGAGTTGGAGACGTACCTGAAAAGTGGGTGAACTGATTTTGATAGCAAATATAGAGATAAAAAACAGGAGAAGATGGAAAACAAACAGTTCTGTCCTCGAGATACATAGTCTTGCTGAGGAAGTCGATGCCTATCGTGGCCTGATACGTATTGTCAAAGCTGTCATACATAAAACGCGTGATGAGCGACGTCTTGCCGACTGAAAAGAAAACATAAATTACAAAGAAAAGCTGCGTGAAAAAATTTTGTAAAAAAATCACAAAAAATAACGCTTTATTTTTAGTTATTACGATAGCGACAATCTTTTTACGATACTCACTTCTTTTTCATGTCGTTACAATATTTTTGATCATAACAAAAAAAATAAAAATAAAAAGACAAAAAAACTGGAAAATCATCAGTGTTGTCGGGTTCGGAAATTTTTCGGGTAACCCGACCCGAACCCGAAACCGAACCCGAAATTTTCGGGTTACCCGACCCGAACCCGAACCCGAAAAATTTGAGTAACCCGACCCGAAACCCGAAATTTTCGGGTTTTGGGCGGGTTAGCTGAAGAACCCGACCCGAAACCCGAATTTTTTTTTCATAAAATCGGTAAATTTATTTAATTGTACTTAAATTTTTGCATTGTGGAGGCTAATATAATAAATATTGCGTCTTCAGAAGCAAATTTTTGACACGGTTTTTTTCAACTTTTTTTCTCATTTTGACTTTTATTGTCGGGTTCTGAAACCAGAAATTTGGAAAAACCCGACCCGAACCCGAAATTTTCGGGTTACCCGACCCGAACCCGAAAAATTCGGGTTACCCGAACCCGAACCTGAACCCGAAAAATTCGGGTAACCCGACCCGAAACCCGGGATTTTCGGGTCGGGTTCGGGTCGGGTCGGGTAACCCGACAACACTGAAAATCATATGTCTAATAATTACGTCCCGATAGTAATCTTCTCCCTAATAATAACAAAAAAAACATAGTTAGTAAAAACGTTCAGTTACGTTTTTTTCTTATCCACGTTGCAAAACACCCAAATTACAAAAACGTTATCAATGTTATAATAAATAAAAAAATAACTGTTAGTGCATTGAATTTAAAAATCAATGCTTACCAGATTGCTCGCCGAGAAAAACAAGTTTGAACTTTTTGAGCGGATTTCCGAAATCTGAAGCCATGGCGTCGATGTATGTCCGGTTGGTTGTGGGTGGGTGAGGTAAGACGACTACCGGCGGGCGTTACGAAAAATGAAACAAAAGCCAGGCAAATTTCTGAAAAAAATAATTCATAAAAAAATGCGACATCTGTGCAGGCTGCCACGCAAAACAACATCAATCAATTGTGGGAACAGGAAGATCGCATCAAAAATGGGGAAAAAATGAAAGTACAACGTGGCGTACAACAATACAAGAAATCGTCATCATCATACCTTCCCTCCCAATCGAATCGAATTCTTCTCTTCCTTGTTTGACTGTCCGGTCCACCGGTCCGTCGACCGACGTGTTTTCCTTCGAGAAGAGAGAAAAAAAAAATTGACAGTCAGGCAGCCAGCAAGTCAGTCAATGCGGAAACAAAGACACCGTGCAAGCAACAGCCAGCAGTCAAAATAACGGGTACAAAAGAATCGAAAAGCACGACACTGGTTGCGTCTCTCGCTCGGTCTTGCTGACTCGTTGGCTAAACTCAAAAATCGCCACGCTTTGATCCACGCTGTATTTTGACGTGTTTTGCAACGACTTTGTCTCGCGCTTTCGTTTTGAGAACACTCAAAGCGCAGACTAATAAAAACAGGGAATAGCTGTGCTGAATTTTGCCACACATGATTTCCTTTTTTTTCAGTGTATGCAACAAATCATGGAACAAGCAGGCCCAAGACAATAAGAGTTCAAAACAATTGATTGCTTCATACAATGTATATACAAATTGTGTACACAATGAGAATGCCCAACTCGCATGCCATTTGAGAACACATTGCCAGAAATTTGTCGATTAATAAAATTTTGTTCGAGGTGATAAAAAAATCGTTTCTTTTTTTTGGTTTTATTATTGCCGTTACCATGGACTAACATATGCTTTTTTGCACCGTAGCTTTTACTGCATTTTTATTTTAAATAGACTCATTTCTTCGTTTCCGGTTTTTTGAAACTCACTGGTTTGAGCTGTAACAAATTGATAAATAATATCGATATCGAGATCGAAGAGTGATAATCCGCCCCCGTCTGAATATTGTTAGCCTTCTCTGCGCCTTTTTTTTGCACCGAAATTTGCGCCGCACCTACACCAGTCTCGAGGCTGGCCTCTTGGTTTGCTTGACGACGTGCACCACGACTGCTTTGTTCTCGAAATTTCTGTTTATTACACGCCCTGTTTGACCATGTTGGTAAATAGTTAGTTGGATGTTTTTGTTTTGTGTAGCGGGGTACAGATATGGAGAAAACATTTTCTAATTGTAATAAGCGTACAATGTTTGTTTCTATTTATTTTTCAGATCTATGACAACCAAGCCATCGCCATTTGTATACTGGGCCCAAAATGCCAAAAAAATCTTTCTTCGGGTTGATTTGAAAGACACCAAAGTAAGCTTGTTTTTTTACTGGTTTTTTGTAATACTACGTAGTCGTCGTTCAGGATCAAACCGTCTCAACAACAAAACGCTCAATCACTTTTTCTGCCACCGGCATCGGAGCCAAGGGTACGGCTGAGTACGAATTCATCCTCGGACTCGCTCATGACATCAAGGTAACTTTTTTTCTTACGTTTAGGGTTCGAAGCCCCCCCCCCCCCGCCCCCGATCATTTGTGACCCCCGTCGAGGAGTAAATTCCCCGCCCCTGACAGATACTGCCCCCGACAATGAGCAAAATTTAGCGTTAAACGCGGAAAAACGTTCAAAACCAACATAAATAGGCAAAAAACAGAGCAAAATTTGTTCAAAATATGCTTCGGTTTTTGTTTTAAGATAAAATTGACACCTTTTTTTCTTCTTTTTCATAGGACTCGGGGGCAATTACCCCCGTCCCCGCCGACTTCTGCCCCCGTCGGGGGCAGAATTCCCCCGCCCTCGACATCTCTGCCCCCGACTACCCTCGTCCGCGACCCGATACGGGGGGGGGGGGGGTTCGAGGGTTCGAACCCTACTTACGTTTATGATTTTTTAACTGTCACGTGAGGTTTTGGCATTTATTTGCAATCTCAATACACTTGTTTCAATTTTTCTATTTGTTTACCCCATTTAAAATTTTAACTTTCTTTAAAAAATTTTTTTCATTGCAGAAGAACTCACAAACCGTCCGAGTGTCGGGTTCACACGTCGACATCGAACTGGTCAAGGAAACAGACGGGTTTTGGACAAATCTCATCGACACTCCTCGACCCCACTGGCTCAAATTTGACTTTGATCGCTTCGAAGACCCTGATGGAGAATCCGACAATCCGGACGATTTTCTGCACCATGATAATTTGGTAAGTTTTTTATTTTTTTAAACTGAAATTGTAAAGTATTTAGTTTCTCTTATGGGCATAACCTGGAATGACACAATTTCATCGGGATTGTAAATGCATTTTTTTTAGAGCTCTGAAGAAAAAATGCAACGCTGGGCAAAGCGATATGGCGGCAAGCTTCCAGAGCAGGTTGATAAGGCTGACCAGTTTGTCATGGATTTTGGTGAGTAAAATTTTTTTTAAACTTGTTGGTTTTTGAACACGGAGTGAATAAAAACGATTCATGTTTTTCATGCACGTGCAAATTACTGTCTGACATTACTGAAAAAATATTGAAAATTGTTTCCAAGCCAATAGGGCTCTTAAAATTTTGTATTGGACAAATTGATGTTTTTTAGTGACCAAGTTCTACCTCTTTTCGTACAACATTCTCATGTTCCTATTCCACTTTTACATTCTCTCTACCCTGTTCTACGGTTTTTCAACTCAGGGAAACTGTAAGTTCTTGTGTTATTTTTTTTATAAAACTGATAGTATTCATTCGGCTCGGATTTTAGCGTTCTACAAGTCCACCGCCTTCTGGGAAACCCACAGTCAGAGTTTTTTTGTCACGACTGCTCTCCAATACCTGGACGTCCTGCACGGCATCAGCGGTCTCACGAACACCAAAATCACGACTGGCGCTCTTCAGGTCACGGGTCGGCTTGTGATATTTGCGATCATAAACGCGTGCCCCCTTCTCCACACCGCGACGACGACCTTTGTGCTCTTGGTCGTGTACTACCTTATCGAGCAGTTCAGGTACCCCTACTACGCCGTCTCGTCGCTGTCCCTTGACGTCCACACGCTCACCTGGCTCAGGTACAGCGCGTGGATTCTGCTCTACCCTCTTGGATTGATTCTCGAGTGTAAGTTTGCGGGCGGGGACAAAAACATTTCACTGGACGGGAACTTGATCGCTTTTTTAGTGATAACAATGCTTCAAGCAGTGCCAGTCTTTTACGACAGCGACAACGGCTTCGATCTCTTCATCGGCATCCGAGTCAACATTGGCGTTCTTCTTGGTGTCTTTGTTCTCTTTGGATTTCCTCCGAGTAAGTTTTGATAACTGCCATTTTCATTCGCATCATTAACATTTTTCAGTTGCTTACACCTTGCTATCCCACATGCGACGTCAGCGGTCTAAAAAGATTTCTGCCAAATCCAAGGCAGCATCCAAGAAAATTCGATGAACAATTTTTAAATAAATATTTGCAAAGAACATGTTGCTGCAAGTGTCGCTTTTGTCAGTTGTCATAAATTTCGAATTCTGACGATGATGCTTTGTGAGTTGCCAAGATAATGAAAAATTGAATTGGATTGCAAAAAAAAAATAGCAGATTTTTTTAACGTTGTTTTTATTTTTAAGTAAGGGGCCGAGGGGACCGGGGCCGAAAATTTTGGGCCTCCTGACGTGCCTGATGCACACGCACCGAAAACCGTTTTTAGACGATCGCACACAAATCACCCTTCCCTCAAAATGATCTTGTTGTAAAAACTTCTCTTTACCGTTTTCAACACAAACAAACAAAGTTGCTACAATACATATCAGGCCTGTTTTTTTTTATGACAAATGATTGTTGTTTTGTGACACAACCCGCACTAGCATAACGAGCACTAAAGGAGCACAACAGGGGGGGAAGGCCTTGCGCGCGAATGTTTATTTTTGTGACAAATTCGCGTTCATGTGCTTTGTTGCGCTCCGCAATTCTAATTTATTTGTTTTTATCGAAGGAATTTGAATAAGCATCACAGGAAGATGGATAATGTTGCGCGGTGCGCTTCATTGTGCTCCTTCATTTTCGTTCCGACCCTCGGTAGCTCCCGCGCGTCTTTCTCTCCTGTTGTGCTCCTTTAGTGCTTCGTTATGCTAGTGCGGGAAGGAACACAGTATGAATTTCCTCTGCAGATCGCGCATTTTGCCTGACAAATATTTGAATATCCAAATAATTTGCATTTGTTGCGAACAACGGCACAGTCCACGCCGATCTCGACAAACCGACGCTGTGAATCACGACGAACGCGCACGTTACGATGTCTGCTCCGCTACGCCGCCGAGTTTTTTCAGCGACGATCAATTCAGGGAATCTTTTGGGTGTTGCCTTCGCCTGGACAGCATGGTTTGGTCTTGCATACGGTGCCTCTTTTGGCCCTAATGTCTCTTTTGGCTCTAAAGCACACGTGGAAGGTTAGTTCAGTGACAAAGATATGCAGAAATTAAAGTTGCATTTCTGGATTCAGCGGATAACTTCATTGCTAAGAATATGGTCGGTTTCATCGTGGTCATAGTGTTTCTGCTGGTTGCAATACTGATTTCGGCGGGGATGCTCGTGAACACATACCTCAAGGTCAGAAATGCACAGAAAGCGCTGAAAGTCAAGCAAGCCATGCTCAAGAGTTCTAAGCCAACATCCAAACCGCAGAAGAAAGGCAGCGGCTCTCGCTCAGGTACCGGTACTGCTAAGTCATCTGCTAAGTCATCATCTTCTAAATCTTCCCGTTCATCCAAGTCCTCCCGTTCATCCAAGTCCTCCCGTTCATCCAAGTCTTCCAAATCGGCCAAGTCTGCGAAGCCGCCTGCCAAGCCTATCGCCAAGCCGCCTGCCAAGTCGTCGAAGCCAGCAGCGCCCCGTCCACCTCCCAAAAAGTCAGAATCTCCAACTTCACCAGTTAACAAGACTCCGTCTCCTAGAGACGATGGTATGCCGGTTACCGCTGAAGATATCACTCAACTTGACGAGACCGTAACTGTCAAGTCCTACGTTCAATACGGTCTAAGGAACGACTGGAGAGCTGCCAAATACGCGGATGAAGACGATTTTTCCTTCGACATCCCCAGCGGGCACACTTTTTCGTACGACGGCCCTGCATAGGTTCCAGGCGTGTTTATATGTAATTTTGTATTCCAATGATAAACTTATGTTAGCAAAAAACAATTTTGTAATTTCTGTTTTGGCACGTGAAGGTTGATGTCTTGTCGTCGTAGGCGTAGCTGTAGCAGGTCGCGCAGTTGCTTTTGAAGAACTGCGCGTACTTGGACGGTTGACACTTTTGCGGCGAATTGAATGCACCCGTGCAGCAGAACTCGGGCTTGCCAAACTTGGCGCACGCGCTCAGGCACTGCACGGCTCGCCCGCCTTTTGAGACTTTCAGCTCGCCGGGGCACTTGTCGAGGATCGCCGAGCTGCTCGTGCCGATCGTCTTGCACCCGTTTGAGGGCCGGATTGTGATTGGCACGTTGAATCCGTCGACCAGAGAGACGTCGTAGAAATCCTGCCTGGCATGACCAACCAGGGTCATTTCTGCAAGGGTCACGCCGACGTCATTGGTTGCGCAGTTTTGGCCTCCATCGTTGCAGCCTGTTTTGGCCCAGATTCGACCGGCTGACCAGTTGTCAGGGACGTTGATAGATTTGGATTGTCTGGGGTTTAGGCGATCACCGCTGCCACCTGGAGTGCCGCTTCCACCACGCCATGCTGGCCGTACGGAATATCCGCAATGGTTCTCACAAAAAAATTTCGTTTATAGTCACATCTATAAAACACTTTTATACACAGTGTCTACAATTCGGAGTAGACAAAAGTATAGAACCAGCAATGCATCTTCATTTTTTTCAATCGGCTATAGACAAAAGTATATAAACGAGCGCAAATATCTCAAGAAAAATCAGGGGGAAGGTCGCGACTGCCGACGCTTTCGCATGTTGCGAACGAGTCAATGAACTTTCGCGATGAGGATTTCAAATCAAATTTAAAAAAATTGTAACTCAGCCCAAAATTCAGTTTCTTTTATAAAATTTTGTTTACAGACAGATTCAAGGGTGTTCTTTATGCTGACATAATTCTTTTTTTTAATTCGTTCAAAATTAACAAAATCGAAGGAGGTATGGTAGAAAAATCGCGGCGCATAAACAAAATTAGCTATGAAGGCAAACAAAAGCAATTCTGAAGCGAAACAAAATTCTCTAACTGATTTTAAATAAAAAAGTATACCTTATCACCTTAGAAGTTTCGAAAAAAATGAAATTTCTGAGAAAAATTAGGTTTTCGGAACTTTTTAGAACTCAATTTAAAAAACGGAGTACGCCATTCGCTTCAGCGTTCATTTCTGCCCCGGATCCTACTTTTTCGCGTAAATGCATTTCGAACGCGATCCATGCCGATTTTTTTACCGAACCCTACTTTGAAAAATTTTGGTGTTTGCACAACAAAAAAAGGGAGGTTCAGAAGAAAATTTGCACTGGCGCACGGAAAAGATATAAAATCCTGAAACAATCAATACAAATGTAAAAGATACTGTAGAATCCGATTCTGATTTTAGTTTTTGGATTACACTTCGAAAAAGTTTCGAAAATTCATTTTTCAGGCAAAAGTTTTAGAAGTTTGAGTTTTTCAGGTATTTGAAAATTATTTTGAAGCATGTGCATATTTTTACTAGATAGAGAATTTTGTTGTGCTTCGAAATCATTTTGAACTGCATGTATAACTTTATTTGTTACCAAGTAATGAATTTTCTAGTACACCTCCTTCAATTTTGGCAAAAATGAAAATTTTGAAAAACGTGAATAGAGAAGTTCGAACGACAATGCTCGATTCTATTTTTTCACAATAAAATACTTTTAAATATCAAATCAAAAACCTAAGTTTTCGAATTTAGATATAAATTTCGTCCAATTAATTTCACAACTTGCGCGATCTGCGACTTTTCCGTTGTTGAGGAGAGGAGTCTCAACACGAATGTTGCATCGCAGCGCTCGGCTTGTTCAGCCGAACTTTGTTCTTTTTTTGTCTATGTTATTTTCTTCGGGCGAGTTGCAATTGTTGTTTTTTTTGGCTTGATTTATTTTGTTTTTGTTTCAGACTCATCCGGCGACACCCTCCAGCGTGTACAACCTATCGACAACTTTATCCGAGCTCTTCCACCGACGTAGGTTTTTGAATTTTTCCAAGTTTTTGGGTGTTTTTACTATTTTTTGTATACCAACCAAGTTTCAACCATTTTCTTTCCTTTTCATGCGATTGTGCCATGAGAGTTCTGCAATTTGTTAGGTAGGATTGCGCTGCGACAGCTGGGGTGCCAAGATCTGGCTTCACAATTGCAAAAAAGGTAAAAAACGGTTGAAAGGCAGTTGACATCAAATTTTGGGGCAGAAAAGTTTCAGGGTTTGATTTGTTTTCAGTGGTGCCTCGAGACTTTCAGATGACTTCAATCCTGTCCCAGCTACAACCATTTACCGCATCATCCAAGCAAAAGCCAAGTCCACGATGCTTCACAGAGAAAAATGAAGAAGACTTCGACGATGCTTTCATTTTTTTGTTTTGTTTTATGTTTTGTCATTTATTTTTTATTTTGTTAGTAAACGAATGCCTGAACGTGCCAAAAAGTATTACTCAGCGGATGCCGCGAAGCGGGAAGGGAAGCCTGAAAATCAAAAGCAATGAAAACGTGTTTGACACGCTTTGCCAAGCTTGTTTGATTTATAGTTTTGTCTATACGGTGCTCCGATTTATAGTTTTGTGTATCAGGTGCTGAAGTCATAGTTATGTCTATAACTCTTTATAGACATATCTACTTACATTTAGATATATTTTTTTGTGAGTTGGTGATCTTGACGGTCCGGCCAGAATTTATGAATCTTTACATAATAAAAAAATATTTGCAGGAGAATCACATACCATTAACACCAACCAAAAAAGTCAAACAGAGAAAACAGGTAAATTTAGCAGACATTGTTGAATACAGTTTTTGACTCAATTGCAAAAATTGCATCACAGGCGCTTAAATACAAAATTCACTGTTTGTCTTCTCTTACACATCATACTCCTCGCTCGCGAAATAGTAGTTCAACAAATTTTGATCTCACTCTTAGCATGTTAACCGTGGCAATTCATAATTGTTTTAACAAAATCATGGAAGTGCAAAACAGGTAGCCGAAGTGTATATTTTATTTTTTTGCTTATGAAGTAGCAAAAAATACTTGACGTTGAGGGGGAGTTGTTTACTCAAACATCGATGACAAAATGTTTTCAATGACCTTCGTAAAATATTTATGATGTCATACAAATGCGATTTTTTTTTATTTACTGTCCTTCTCAATGATTACTTTTGTATTCTAATGATAAAAAAATAACCATTAATTTTCATTCAAAATAAAAAGCATGCAAAATATTTTTTAACTGTGTGACGTAGTTTAAAGTTACTGCAAAAAATATCTGGTAATATTGTAAAATGAAAAAAAAGTAACTATACACTGTTGAACTAAAATTAAGCATTAGTAAGAGTAATAGTAAATGTAAATGTAAATAAATAGTTATCATTAAAATGCGATTTCTAAAAAAACATTTTATTTCAATTGTAAATTTTACGAAAATGAAAATTCGCAGCTGATAAACAGATTCCACGTTGACATGCATAAATCGGTGAGTGCATAAAAAATTACAAACAAGGAGTACGTGTTTTAAAAATTAATCAGCAGAGTTTTGAATCAAAACAGTATAAAAGCATGCTAGCTCGCAGGAAACATACAGCATAAACTGTAAATTCATACCTGAAGATGTTCACCAAATCGACTTTTCTTCTTTTCCTGGCTTTCATGGCCCTTGCTTCAGGTAAAACTGACCCTAACGATTATAACTTTAACTATAACTATTTTTTTCAGCCCGAAGCATCAAGATAACCAACCGATGCCGATATTCCTTGTGGCCCGCCTGGAAACAAGGCAACGGCGCTCCTAAGGGTGGAAACCGCCTCGACTCCGGCAAATCCTTGACAATCAACGTCCCCGACAACTGGACAGCCGGTAGAATCTGGGCTCGCACGTTCTGCAACGGCGCCGGGGCGGACTGTGCAACCCGGGATGCGGCAGTCAGCCTCGGAGAATGGACACTCAAGGGCGCCTACGGCATGGACACGTACGACGTCTCGCTGGTCGACGGATTCAACGTGCCGATCACAATCCGGCCCTCAAACGGGTGCAAGACGATCGGCACGAGCAGCTCGGCGATCCTCGACAAGTGCCCCGGAGAGTTGAAAGTCTCAAAAGGCGGGCGAGCCGTGCAGTGCCTGAGCGCGTGCACAAAGTTTGGCATGCCCGAGTACTGCTGCACAGGTGCCTTCAGCAAGCCGAAGAAGTGCCCGTCGACCAAGTACGCGCATTTCTTCAAGAGCAACTGCCCGACTTGCTATAGCTACGCCTACGACGATAAGACTTCGACGTTCACCTGCAAAGACGCCAACTATGAAGTTTATTTTTGCTGATTGTGGCACTATTTGTGGTTTTGTAACTGAATAAACTGTCGATTCGATTTTTTTAGAACGCATATTACGTTATTTTGTTGTTTTGCCAGCTTTATCATGCGCGCAACCTGCGGCGTACACGCACGCCTTCTCCGCATCAAGTTTTCACTTTTACTTTTCTTCTCGAGCTTCCATGTGTGATCGGGATTATATAACCTTTCGCCGACAAAAAATTCCTTATTGATTCAAGCTCGTTGGTATCGAGCTATCTTGCTTCTTACCTGCCTACTTTCGTCGCTGGTGCTCGGTGTTATCACCTTCACGTGCGGCGGCCGAGGTCGCCTGGCGTGGCGAGAGTTGTTCTGACGCGAACTTAGTTTTTTTTTCATATTTTATCGCCCTGTCGTCATCATTTTTATTGTACAACTGCGATCTTGCCTGACACTCAATTTTTTTAATCTTGACTAATTTTTCTTTCAGCAGCTGTTGACTCGCATGGCAATCGACGACGACGACGGCACACTCGTCGTGACGACGACTGCTCCGGCCACCTCTGTGGTATCACCGCTCTTCGGGAAGGGGAATGGCGACCAGCAGGAGAGTACGGCCCTGCGTGAGGTCACGTACGCGTCGATGCAGATGTCCAATGAGTACTGGAGGGCTCACGTAGTCGTCGACCACGAATCATCCTTCGACGAACACGGTCGTATTCGTGGTACGTTGTCCTTTGTGGCGCCTTGTACCGGGGAGTAATTTATTTGGGTCTGTGGGCACTGATAGCATTGTTTGGGTAGCGCAAATGAACCGATGCGGTGATAATCAAACCGGTTTTTATGTGGGCTTGTTGCAGCAGCAGTTGAGTTAACGTATTATTATTTTATACTTTATAAAAATGTTTTTGCAAAAAAGTTTTTTTAGCTAATTGACATTTTTCGGTATTTAGTATTTTGTGAAATTTTAATTTTATGTTATTTGTAAAACAATTTTTTTATTCACTGTGATAAAGTTCTTTATTCCAACTTCAGGACTCGTAGGTCTCTATAACCAAGGCAATACGTGCTACCTGAACTCTGCAGTCCAGTGCCTTGTCAACTGTCCCCCGCTCCGGGAGTACTTCCGCTCGTACCTTCCGCCTCTCGCCGTGCGTGCCAAGGATTCCGTCACGCACAGTCTCCTCTGCCCGAAGAAGCCCATCTCGGACGCCTTCCAGGACGTCGTCTACAAACTCTGGGGCCTGCAGACGTCATCTGCGCTTCGACCCATTGTTTTTATTTACGTTGGTTTTTTGATTGAGTTTTTTTTACATTTCTACTTCTATGATGAAACTTTTTTAGAAGGTAAAAGAGAGGTGCGCTCAATTCAAGGGCTACGCCCAGCAAGACGCTCAGGAGTTTATCAGGTGTCTCCTGGATGTCCTTCATCAGGAACTTCGGCGACCGATCGTTCACCTGGCCGAAGACCTGATCGATGGGGAGGGCGATGGCGCGAACGATGACCGAAAGTCTGAGTGTAGCAGCAGTGACAGCAGTGCTTCGAGCACGGATGAACTCAACCGGGCTAGCGGTGATCACTTTGAGACCGCTGACAGTGGACTCAGTTCTGATGCTGTGAGTTTTTGGGGGGGAGTACAAAAACTGAGGGGCAATGATTTTTACTTTTAAAAAAACTGCATAAAAATTTGGGTTTCCAACTATGTATTTCAGGGAGATTCAACAAAACAAGAAGAACCCCGACGCGCCATTCGCTCCCCGCCAACCCGTGTCCGACCTCCTTCGTCTCCCGAGCCCTCGGCATCGCCTTCCTCGTCGTCGACCCACAACAACCGACAACAACAATTTCGTTCGATCATTTCCGACGTCTTTGATGGCGAACTCGTCAGCACGGTCAAGTGCATGACTTGTCATCACCTCTCCAACACGAGGGAAACATTCCAGGTGAGATTTTTTTAAATCGTGCCTCATCAGGAAAGATATGGTGTTTTTAGGATATTTCGTTGCCCATCCCGTCGACGGATCAGATCGCTTATCTCAAGAACACGCCTCCAATTGACCTGTGTGCACAGCACCGCAACAATGGATCGATGTTTGACTCTGCTTCGTCCACGGCGTCGTCATCGTCGTCGGCGGAGGCGGGAGCAACAGGCACAGCGGGTTCTTCGTCGACGGCACCGCTTGTGCCAGTGACACCGACTTCTGGCTTTGGTCCGAGCTCTTTGCTTCAGTCTAACGAATACAGCTATGCTTACGTGAGTCGGGGTTCTATAAACTGTACTTTTACGGTTTATCTACGGTTTACAATTTTGTGAGACAAGTTTTTTCATCACAAACCTTTTTTTTCCAAAATAAACTACAAACAAACGAAAGCGTTTAAATAAAAAAACTTTTGCTTTGAGAACCACAGTCATATTTTGATTTCACGGTTTTCATAAACTTTTGGCATAAACTTTCTTTTTCATTCTAATTTTTTTATCGAAAATCTAGTTTTTTTCTCAATTTTATTGTTTCAGTGGATACTGGCACTTGCCCGAACGTGGTTCATCGATCCATGGCTATCGTATATAATTTATTTTTATCGATTTATTTTTTCAACAAATATCTCTCTCGAAGACTGTCTACAGGCTTTCTTTTCGGCTGATCACCTCTACGGCGAAGACATGTATTCGTGTGATAAGTGCACAATGCGAGTTTTTATCACATTTTTTTGTAACTGAATTATACATTTTTTTTCATTTTTTAGGCTACGAAATGGCGTCAAGCAATGTCGTCTGACAAAGTTGCCCGAAATTCTTTGCATTCATCTGAAGAGATTTCGGCACGAATACGCGTACAATACAAAGGTTGGCACCAAAGTGACTTTTCCACTGTGTGATCTCGATATGAGGCCTTACGTCCTGCAATCCGTTCTCGAAGATCACAAAGATCAGGACGACTTTACGACTCAATACGACCTCATTGCCTTTGTGTCACACCGGGGCTCCGGTGTTGAATGTGGGTTTTTTATTCAAAAAAATGAACTTTTTGTTTTATAACAAAATTTTAATTCAAAAAATTTATAAACTGTGTACAATGTTTTAGACGGTCACTATGTGGCTTACTGCCGTAACAGCCTTGACGGAAACTGGTACGAATACGATGACTGCAACGTGACAGCAGTCAGCGAGCTTGAAGTCATGTCACGCGAAGCCTACGTACTGTTTTACCAGAAAAAGGGCACAGATTCGACGGAAGCCTTCCGTGACCAGGTCATGCAGGTGCTCTCTGAAATCAACGAGCCCAGCGGTGACGCTTACTTCATCTCCTCCGAGTGGCTTCATCGTTTCCGAACATTCTCTTCGCCCGGTCCCATCACGAATACCGACTTCCTCTGCGAGCACCTCGGCAAGCTACCTGTCCTCAGGGATAACGAAGTACTCCCGATTCCGGCAAACGTATGGGCGATGCTGTTTGAGAGATTTGGAGGCGGTCCACCCTGCGACAGACTGGGTGTATGCGAGATTTGCACGGAACGAACACTGCATATTGTGACGAGGAAACGGGACGAATCCGAGGCTATCAAACGTCTCGAAAAGCAAAATCCCTATTCCGAGAGACTACCGTATAATTTGATTTCATATTCGTGGTGGGAGCAGTGGGAAGCTTTTGTGACGCAGCTGAATCGAGGTTGGTTTTTTTTGGTGCGATACTGTAATACAAGTCATTTTTGTGTATTTTTTTCGTGCTGAGAAACTGTGCTACATCGTAGGGTTTTTGTTGTGAAACACTGAATTGTTTTTGTAAGATTATTTTTTGTTTTCAGCACCTCCGGGTCCAATTCGGAACGAAGCCCTCCTCCAGAAGCACCGCGATGGTTCATTCCGCCTCCGACAAGGCATCAACTTCAAATCCCTCACGCGACCCCAGTGGCTGTACCTGCACAAGATCTACGGCGGCGGTCCTGAGGTATTCCGCATCTACGAACGCCAACCCTCGCCTGAAGAAGTCGACCGAATCGTCCGACAGGTGGATCAGATGATAGCCGCCGTCAAGGATCACCTCGTCAAGCAGCAGGCCAAGCGTGACGCCGCCACCGGTGAGAGTGAGCCTATCGTGGAGCTTCCAGCCGATACCGAGCAAACAACCACCACCTCAATCGACAGCGAGGCTGAAGGCGATATTTCGGGTGACTCGACCAAGACCCTCAAGGCAGACGACGACGGAAAGCCACAGGAGACGTCTGCCATCGACGACGAAGACTTTCTGAATTCGGTCATCAAGAAGGAATTCGATCTGGATGACAACGAGCAAGTGACACAATTTTTGGGTTAACTGGAAAAATTTTATTTTGATACTATATTTTTGCACTCCATCCCGAGTTTTCTTTCTGCAGAAGTTGCCCCGTCCGTCTCCAGTGAGCAGCGGCTAATATTCAGTGATCAGCGCCACTCGTCAGCCAGGATGGACAGACAGGCGGTAATAATAATAATAATGTTATACTTATGCTCACTCCCCTCGACTGATGACTGTATAATTTTGTGTGCGTTGTCGTATACGATAGCTGACAGAATTCAATTAACTGTGTATCCTGAGTGATGATAAAGGCTTGGCTGACGCGAGCCAGAGCTTATCAGTGTAACGCGATCTGGGAGTAACCCAATTAACGACCGATTGAAGACGAGAGGGTAGCTAGAAGCATCCGGGCTGGGCTCCTTAATCGAATTAAGCGGCGAGAGGCCAAAAAAGAGTCGGAAAGCGATAAAAAAAGCATAATTCCTTGAAACATGCAGACTACTTACCTGCAGAATCAAAAATTATGGGGAGGAGGAGTGATAAAGGCGGAAAAGAGCGAAGGAAGGTAAGGCACGCAGCAAAGTCCGAAGCCGTCATTCATTATTGCTCACTCACGACAGGCAAAGATGACGGCGCCACGGAGAGGTTCATCCTCTCGTGCACTGTCTCTGCTTGTAGCCACTGCCGTCGCAGCAGTACTTGTTGCAGGCGTTGCAGCTGCTGAAACGCTCAAAATCGACTCTCTTCCCGGTGGTAAGCCTGAAATCTCGATTTTTCTTGACAAATACATATGAGTAAAACAAGGGAAAACTTACAGATCTGAAGCACATTGACTGGCTCAAGTTCCGCAACAACCTCGAGTCTAACGTCGACCACGCTGTCGACCGAGAACCACTCAATGGCAAGATCGTCGATCCCATCACACTCGGATCTGGCAACTCCAACTGCTACCATGGATGGACTGGTAACGACTGCGAGTTCCGTAAGTTTGAAAAAATTTTGCGAAAATGTGTAAAAAGGGGTAAAAAAACTGACGAAGAATGAGAAAATGGCTGTAAACGGATACGATGAAGTGATAAGAGTTAAGATTAAAATTACGGTATTAATAACGGTTGCAAAAACATTGACTGTTACAAGGACATATATCCTGTTATGATTTGTAATTGCACTCAAATTAATTTTTTTATTATCTGGTTTTACACGAAAATTATTTTCTTTTTCCTTTCTTTTTATATTTTTTTACAATTTTTCATTGTATTTTTAGCCATCTGTCATCACCACCACGACCACGAACACGGACCTGCGAATCCGGAAAATACTCTTGTCGACATCTTCTTTGTCCGGCCACCGGTGAATGCCTTTACCATCTACGTCGACAACACGATCTTGTCCTTTACGCTCAACGTTCACGTCCAGAATGGCACGAACCCGCACCTGTACCTCTACGACCGGAACAACACTCTCATCCTGCCAACCACGGAAGAACAACAGTCGCATTCTGAGACTACTTTTGGCTACCGGGATGTTAGGCCCGGAACCTACAGCGCCGTCGTCTCGTCCGATGTCCCTTCTGCGTCCTACATCACGTTCTACTACGCTGAGACTTTCCTTTTCGTCGAGATGGGCGGCATCTTGGTTCGTGAATACCACAACGGTGAATCCCTCCACGACGACTTCCCGGCTCTCAACACGCTCTACGCTCACCGCGTGAACGACCTCGTCGCTAGTCCCATCAACCTTGAATTCCCGGGAACCCTGTCGACTGTTTCGCTTATGTCGGAGCAGGAACCCGCGGTGTTCAACATGCGTCTGGATCTTCGTTACGGCTGCCACTTTGCCTACTACCTGAGGAACTATTTTTGCATTGCTGAGGGACACTACATCGCTCGCTTCCGTGGCTATGACTTTTTCGGACATTCTTTTACTCGTATCGTTTCGTACCGCTGCGAAATTTACATCGCGCCACCAAGCAACAATACGACACCGTCTCCGGTCTCGCCGACGCCAACTGGGCCTCTGCACTGCAACCACCACGGTTTGTTGATCACCAATGCCGACAACTCGCAATACTGCTACTGTGACGACCTATACGGAGGCGCGGACTGCAGCATTGCTCTCTGCCTCAACGGAGGATCGCAGTTTGAGGGACAGCAGTGCCTGTGCCCAAATGGATTCTCAGGATCTCACTGCCAGGACGTTCAGTGCGTCGACAATGAACAGACACCGTACCTCGAGGCACCACCAAGTCTTAACTTTGTCATCAGGACGCGCTCTCAGTTAGGGTCTGTTATTGCTCAGGTGGCAGAAGCCGTCCAGCAGGTGATCAATGCTCTCGATACCGTCGATCCAGATTACACCAGCAGGTTCTCGATTGTCTCGTTCAACAACAATCGTAAGTTTATTTTGAGCTGTTTGACATGTTTTTTCGATATTTTTTTAAGAGTCGTCGTACAACAGCTACCGCACGGGCAACCAAGTCGTCCACGCTCTCTACCAGCTAGCCAACACCACGGACAATACTGGGGGATGCAACGATCAACTCTTCGGACCCCTGATCCGTTCGCTCACCGGTGAATTTGTCACGAGCAACTCTCCTATCTACGTCATCACCGATGCCCTGCCCCATGACCACAACGACGGCATCCTCGGAGTTGTTGAAGGCGCCTACAGCCGTGACCGAGCTCAAATCAACTTCATCGTCGTCGAACCCGCCGACACCACCTGTCCTCCAATTGAATTCGGTGACCTTGAAGTTGGCTTCCTCGCCTTGACTTCTCAGCGCACGTCGGGTATCACAACAGTCGTTCGCCGCAGTCAACAGAACACGGTGGGCTCGCTCCTCTACGCTCACATTGCCACGACGTATCACAACTCGCACCTCGTCTTCGCCGATGACCAGCGCTCGTGCCACAACATCCCACGCTACATCCCGGTTGCCGTTGACAACAGATTTGCCCAAATTGCTGTTGTTGTTGAAGGCGTGAACGCTTCCGTCCAGATCAACGCTCCTGATGGCAGCGTTGTCCAGCCGTACTCCCAGACGTACGGTGTGGTTACGATCGCTGCTGTTTCTGCTTTCTCCGGTTCCTGGACTGTGACTGTTATTTCGCAGTCTATCCAGACGCCATGCTCGGTCCGTGTTTATGCCATCGAAGAGTTCCGCGGTGAAACGAGCGATTACGCTCTGCACTACGGCATCACCTACGGACTCGTGGAGAACGCTCCCTTCTTCCAGCCGCTTGCCGGCGTTCCAGTCAGCATTACAGCTCGTCTTGAGAACTTTGAAGTCCGCAGACCGGAGCGTCTGAACGCCGAAATCATCGTCTACCAACGAGGCGACCGTGCCGACCAGGGTCGATCATTTGTTATGGCCAGCAACGGCATTTGGCGCACCCACTGCAACTATCAGCTCTACTTCCCGCCTCTTACGTGCTACGACGAGCGAAACACGCTCTACTTCACCATCTTCGTCACCGACAACCACGGCTTTGCTGTCCAGCGGGCCGGAACCTTCTTCTGCGCTACGATCCACCCACCACCCCCGCCTCAGAATGGAACCTGTGCAAACGGCGGCATCTACTTCAACAACACCTGCTACTGCCAGCCAGGCTTCACCGGCAGCCAGTGCATTCAGACGGTCTGCTTCAACAACGGCACGCTCAATCCTTTCGGTTTCTGCGATTGCCCCATCGGCACCGGTGGCCAGCACTGCGAGCTCCTCCGCTGCATCACCCCCAACCCCGTCGCGTCATTCAGCCTCCACATGCGTCACCACACTTTCGTTCTCGACGTCACAAAGAACAACGTACCTGTCTTGCAGAATGCCGTTCAAATCATCAGCGACACTATCCGGGATCTCGGACGACACGGTGATAACTGGATTACCCGTTACTGGGTTGTCGCAGCTGACAGCCAACAAGTCTACAACCTGGGTGACACGCACGGCACCAATCCTTTCCACGTCGTTGACTTCTTCAACCGAGCGTTGCAAATTGCGCAGAACTCGTCTGACAGCTCGTGTACGGCCAGGATCTTCCAAGCTCTTACCCACAACTTGCATAATCACAATCACAACTCGTACTTCACGGTTGTCACTTCGGCGTCGCCAGATACGACCGATCTTGCCAGCACCGTCATTCCGGCATATGCAGGCATCATCGAAGGCGAACACATCCTGAACGTCTTTGCTGCGAAAACCGGCCCCAACACGTACAACTGCCCGACGGCCAACATCCAGGCTTTCAACACGCTTGCGGATCTCACGGAGCTGTCCAACGGTCGCCTGATTGGTCTGACAACGCCTTCGCTTGCTTTCAAGCTGCTGCCCACGCTTTACTCGTCGTCCACGGTTTACAACATCCGATCTGCCGACTGCTCAAACGGACTGACCCTTGTGACGCCCGTCGATGCTTACGCACAATCCATGCAGGTCTACGTCAACGGCCTGCCCCGCACCGGCTCGAGTGTGACCAACAGCCTGACGATCCTCCGCCCGAACCTCCACAATGCTCAGAATGTCACGACTGCGCTGATCACAGACAGCAACGTCGGCTTTGGTCTTTTCGATGTTCGACGGGCGTGCGATGAAGACTGGCAGTCAGGAGGCAACAACCTTGCCGTTCCCTACTGCTTCCACACCTCGCTGAACCTGTTCAACTGGACCACCGCTGCCCGTGTCTGCCAGATCGGAGGAGGCCAGCTGGCTGACGATCTCAGTGACTCCATGAACGTCTTCCTCAACGATATCATGAACGGTCACAACGGTACT
The DNA here is from genome assembly GCA_963969345.1 of Turbatrix aceti. Classification (NCBI taxonomy): domain Eukaryota; kingdom Metazoa; phylum Nematoda; class Chromadorea; order Rhabditida; family Panagrolaimidae; genus Turbatrix; species Turbatrix aceti. The sequence continues at coordinate 11,089,053 of OZ017768.1, forward strand.
TGGATTGGCCTCCACAGCATCAACGGCAGTTGGGAATGGGACAACGGACCATTCCGCCCACCGACGCCCTACAACATCACGTCGTACAACCGCTTTGCCAACGGCGACTCGTCTGTCGATCCTAGCAAACCATGCGTGTACCTTGGAACCGATACCTACTGGCACAAGGACAACTGTTCGACGCCTCGCTACTACACCTGCCAGAAGTACAAGTACACGGCTGATTTTGAGCCCAACCACATCGACAGCGACGATATCCCGGCTGGAAGATGGCAGGTGTCCTACACCGGCTCTGGAGCATGCCAAGTTGAGATCAAGGTTCAGTCTTCGCTCCGCCTGTACGCTGGCTTCGTCGATCATCGCCACAGCGATTTCCCGCAGCCTGAAGGTCACTCGCACGGGAACAACCGACTTGTCGCCCACGTTATCGGAGTCGTGGCTCCTGACCAGTTCCCCTTCCTGCGATACGCCAACTTGCGCAACGCTGCCAACAACTCTCTGGTTTCTGCTGCGACGTACGAATATCGTCTGGGCTGCACGTACGAGTACGTCTCGCAGAACTTTACGTGCCCGAGCAACGACCCGACCGCTCGCTTCGAGGTTCTCCACATCGGTGAAGACGAACGTGGGCTGCCATTCCAGCGTGTCACAACCAATCTCTGCGCAACGCCTCGTGGTGGATGTGAAAATGGTTTGCTGTACAACGGCCAGTGCATTTGCGACGACTACTTTACTGGTCCTGAGTGCGCGCAGCCTATCTGCCAGAACGGTGGCACACTGAACTCCAACCAGTGCCACTGTGTGTCCGGATTTGCCGGCCCGGCTTGCCAATTTGGTTTGTTTAAGGTTTTTTCTTAAAGAAAACGCTTCTTTTCTGTTTTTAGAAACCTGTATTAACCGCGTCGACCACAACCACACCTTCTCCGACAACGGAAAGACCCTGGTCATTGTCATTGAGACCACGACTAACAACCAAGCGGCACTTACCGGTCTTCAGAACAGTCTGCAATCGACACTGCAATCGCTGAATGCTCGCTGGTTCTCTACGTACACGTTCGTGACGTTCGACACCACCGGCGTCCGTGCTGTTCAGTCGACTACCACGATCTCGTCCGCGGTGGATCTCTTTAACACGCTGACTGCTAATCCATCGACGACCAACTCATGCCAGCTCCCCCTTGTCGATTCACTCGCTGCAACTGCCAACCTCACGCTTCCGGCAAACAGCATCGTCTTGCTCATTGCTGCTGCCGCACCGGCGGACCACCACCTACTTGGAGAGTTCTTCACCGGCATTGCAAACTCTGAGTCGCAGCTGCACTTTATCAACGTACTGACTTCTGTTTGCCCGAACAACACCATCACGGAACCTTCCATTGCTCACCTTGGCGAGCTTGCTGTTGCCACCGATGGAAACTATCTTCCAATCACGACCAATGGCATCGCTACGATTCTGCCAAACTACCTGCCTGCGCTGCACAACGAAACCGTCGCCGGCACGCCGTCGATTCGTCAGGGAACATTCACATGCCCGCAGTTGATCCTCAACATCCCGATCGACAACCGCACGCACAGCGCCTACATCTACACCTACGGAGCGTACGGCATCCCCTCGGTGACGTCAACCCCCAACGGCGGTGGAGCTGCTCTCAACTTTGTTTACGGCGATGGCAACTACTACATCTTCCACTTCCACCCGCAACAGCAAGGCTACTACACCATCACGCTCAACAACCCCGGATCGTGCTACTTGCAAGTCAGACTCCAGGGTGGCGCTGAACTTTTTGTCGGCTACACCCCGATTGGAACGCTCATTTCTGAAATGGCACAACATCTTGATCAGGCCCAACCCGTGCCAAACTATGGTCAGAACCTTCTCGTGGCTCACACCCGACACGAGCGTGTTCGTCTCGACTACGCTGTCATCGAAGAAGCGCATCGAGGCGTCGGCGAAGTACAAATCGTGAAACTCCACGAGAGATTCAACTGCTCGTACCGCTTCTTCTCTGATGTATTCACCTGTGATCAGCGCGGCTATCACGTCACCATCTTTGGCACGAGTGAAGGAGGCACGTGGTTGTCGAGACAGTTCTACACTGTCTGCAAGAATTACACTTCTTCGACGACCGGGGCTCCATTGACTACCCAGTCGGGTCTCACAACGTTGCCGGTTCAGACGACAACGGCAGGGCAAACTACACAACCTGGGCAGACTACGCAGACGGTGCCCACACAGACGACACAGTCAGGGCAGACGACTCAGCCTACCCAAGCTACAACAACGTCATCTAATTTGAACCAAGGCCCCGCAGATGTTGTTCTGCTTCTTGACGGATCAACGGCACTAACGCTCTTGCAGCAAAATCAAACGGCCTTCTTTGCTCAAAATCTTTTTAATGGATTTAGTCTAGGTTCTAGCACTGTGAACATTGCGATTGTTCTTGTGGGAGGTGACAACAGTTTGGTATTCCCAACGTCTACGTACAATGCTATCGATAGCACGACAGGATTGGTCGGGCAGGTTGTGAATTCGTACAATATTTACCAAAATTTGGGCACCTATTCGTCAGGGCAGACTCTTCTGTCTTCAGCCCTGAATACCATTGCTACCAGCCAGGACTTCAATAATGCTTACAGAACAAGCATTACTAACCATCTTGTCATCTACCTGACGTCAAGCTCATCGTACGTTTTTTTCTAAAAATAATGACCCAAACAAATACAAACTTATAGACCTGATACCGCCGCGATCAATGCTGCAAACACTCTGCGTAGTAGTGCACAGTTTAAGTACAGCACTGTCGCCGTCTCACTCACAACTGGTAGCTCTGCAAATGCCGGACCTTTGGCTCAGTTTGCGGGCAACTCAAACTGCGTCTACCAAACGACTGATTACAACACTTACATCGGCCAGTTCGCGCAGACCTTGGCAGGCAAGATTCAAGCTGCTTCAACGTAAGCGTTAACACCGAACAATGAATCTTTTTATTTTTTTATTCCTTTTTTCAGCAGTGGAGCCGCATACTGTTGATGCCGCTTTTTTTGTCCCGGCGTGAACAAACACATCACATCCGTCAGTCAGTGCTAGCCTGTGATTTAGCTGTTAGGGCTAGCTTTCAAAATTGCTTTGTGTTTGAATAAAAAATGTTATTGAGATTGGGCAAACATGAGATCCATGCGATTGTTGCAGGGTGGCGTCAAGCATGGAACCTGGCGGGATGCGATGCGCGCTTGACACAGCTGCGGCACGCCGGATCCCATAAAAGACGCTTTATCCCTTTGCTCGGGTTTTATTTCTTTGATCACAATATTTTGTGTCAAATCCCTAAATTTCCCAGTCGTGATCATGCGTTCTTCCACCATCCTCAACGTCCTTCTCTTCGTCACGTTTGTCTGCCTTGTCGTCGCAGAAATTCCAACAGCTGTCCATCGTGAGGTAAGTCAAAAAACCCCTAGACTGCCTTCCGACGCAGGTGACACCTCGTGCTCGCTTCTCCGGGCTTCCTGACCGAACCACGAGGCGGCTGGTGCCTGTTCGACTGACGCCAGAAAAAAATAAGACGTCAAAGCGTTTGTGTCGAGATTGAGGGTTAGCCAACAGCTGGGTCGTTCCGTTGATTGCCACCTGCCTGGCTGACGCTTTCGATTAGATACAAAATCAACAACTACGTGATTTTTCTTGTGATTGACGAAAGGACAAATGCAAAGATCTGCGCTCGTTGCAGGACAAACCTGCACGCCAGGCGGTTGGCGACCTTTCGACGCCGTCTTCTGTCAATATTGCTTCGACGACTCCGTCTGGCGTCTTTGGACGCATTTCCAACACGTTCAACGGTTTCCTCGGATTCTTCCGCCACTGAGTAATTCTGCACAATATACCTGACAACAAAAAAACGGAAAGTGATGTATACTTGGTGTGCTATCAAATAATAAAGCTTGTTGGTGTTATCATTAAATTTTAGCCAAAAAAATAAATGTTTTACATATTGCGATTCTGGAAAGCTGTTATCTTACTTCTTTATTTAAAAACAACAATTACTGTAGGTTGTGAGTTCATCTGCCGTATGAAAAAATGGTGGCGTGCCACTTTATCAGGTCACGTTTTGCGTTTTTTGGGGTTTTCATTCTTATACATTATTCAAAAACTAAATTGTATCCCCAATCAGCACCTGAAGTGTCAATATGTTTTTATTTTTAAAATTATAAACGAAATATTGCGTTTAAAAAAAACAAGGCTAAAGGGGGGGCCCCCTACGGGGGCCCCAGGAAGGGAAAAGGAAGGAAGGGGAAGGCAAGGTAAAGGTATCAAGGAAGGATCAGAAGGATCGTAAAATCGAAAAGGATCGTTTATCGTTTTGTTGTTTATTTTCTTTTTGCCCGTTTTTCGTTTATCTTTTGCCGATCATAATTTTACCGATAGAAAATAATTATTTTTTGTTATTATCTTTTAGAATAACCGATAATTTGCATATTATCAAAATCAGATAATCGTTTTTTGACCCGCTTTAAAAATATTGGAATACATAAATACAATGGGGGCCCCTTTGGGGCCCCATGTAATTTGTTTGACGCTTTTGTAAAACATAAGTAATAATGTTGCTTTTCAATATCGCGCATCTTTCGCCATCGCCTAATAAATCCTCGCCCGCTGCAATCGCTTATTGACCCGTTTCAAAGCATAACACCAAACACAAAAAAATATTCAAAGAATATGTACTAACACTAACACTGGGGCCCAGGAAAAATAGCAATTTAACAAAAATCATAAAATTATGTGATACATAAATCATCAAAATTAATAACAACAATCTCTTGTTTTGCCATCTTTCGCCATCACCCAATCGCCCACTGTCACCGCCGTTGCGGTTCTCTCGACTGATGGCATGTGCGCCGTCCGTCTCTGCACCCGCTGTCTGTTCCGCCCACTCACCATGGATTTCATTTTCTGAGAGATCAAAAAATTGAATTATTCAAATTAATTTTTAAAATGTTGAAAAAATGTTTTTCATACGCAGCAAAAAATGTCAATGCTATTGATATCACATTTGCCCCTACCCCAGTATCTAGCAAAAATTATTTTTTTTAAAATCAAAAATTCAAATTTGTTCATTTTTGATTTTTGATTGTCAAATGACCCATCATTATGATTGCCTATTTCCGAGGAATTCAAAAATATTTTTTTCAACATTTTTAAAATTAATTTAACAGAATCATTTTTTTGTCTTACGCAATCGTCCTTGCGCTATCGCTCGCTCGCTCACACTCACCCACTTGACCCTGCGCGCCGCCTCCTCCCTCTATCGCGCTTTCGCCATTGACAATTTTGACAATTATGATAAAGCGCGCATTATCTTTTTCAAATCAATGGCTCCGGACCTAATGGCCCGCCAAACCGTTTACAGCGTAAAATTTGGATTTTATCGAATATACATACCGTAAAATTAAAATTGTGTCTTTGCACAAACATCCTACTATAAGAAAGAAGAACAAGGCTAAAGGGGGGGCCCCCTTCGGGGGCCCCAGGAAGGGAAAGGGAAGGAAGGGGAAGGCAAGGCAAGGCAAGGTAAAGGTATCAAGGAAGGATCAGAAGGATCGTAAAATCGAAAAGGATCGTCTATCGTTTTGTTGTTTATTTTCTTTTTGCCCGTTTTTCGTTTTTCGTTTATCTTTTACCGATCATAATTTTACCCGCTTTCAAACTTAAAAATATTGGAATACATAAATATAATGGGGGCCCCTAGGGGGCCCCATGTAATTTGTTTTACGCTTTTATAAAATATAAGTAATAATGTTGCTTTTCAATATCGCGCATCTTTCGCCATCGCCTAATAAATCCTCGCCCGCTGCAACCGCTTATTGACCCGTTTCAAAGCATAAAACCAAACACAAAAAAATATTCAAAAAATATGTATCTACTAACACTAACACTGGGACCCAGGAAAAATAGCAATTTAACAAAAATCATAAAATTATGATACATAAATCATCAAAATTAATAACAAAAATAACTTGTTTTGCCGTCTTTCGCCATCACCCAATCGCCCACTGTCACCGCCGTTGCGGTTCTCTCGACTGATGGCATGTGCGGCGCCGTCCGTCTCTGCACCCGCTGTCTGGTCCGCCCCCACACCATGGATTTCATTTTCTGAGAGATCAAAAAATTGAATTATTCAAATTAATTTTTAAAATGTTGAAAAAATGTTTTTCATACTCAGCAAAAAATGGCAATGCTATTGATATCACATTTGCCCCTACCGCCGTTACTGGCACAAATTATTTTTTTGTAAACCAAAAATTCAAATTTGTTCATTTTTGATTTTTGATTGTCAAATGACCCATCATTATGATTGCCTATTTCCGAGGAATTCAAAAATATTTTTTTCAACATTTTTAAAATTAATTTAACAGAATCATTTTTTTGTCTTACGCAATCGTCCTTGCGCTATCGCTCGCTCGCTCACACTCACCCACTTGACCCTGCGCCGCGGCGCGCTCTCCCCTCCTCCCTCCATCGCGCTTTCGCCATTTTTGATGACAAAATTTTGACAATTATGATAAAGCGCGCATTATCTTTTTCAAATGAATGCCTCCGGACCTAATGGTTTATGAGATCGTTGATAGCGTAAAATTTGGATTTTATCGAATATACATAACGTAAAATTAAAATTGTGTCCTTGCAGAAACACCTTACTATATAATAAGAAAGAAGAATGGTAGAAAAAAGGTCCTCAACAGAAGAATCTTTCGCATTATTTTCTTTTCTGCAAAAACAAATGAAGACAGCTTGTGTGTGTTACCAGCTGTATCAGAAAAATGCTAAGCGCGGTACGTTGCCGACAACAAAGAAATACAAAAAAACACCTGCTTAAAAAAGCTGATTTTTTCTCTAACAGAAGTATTTAGCTTTGTAGTGATTAATTTCTGAGTGATCTGTCGGCCTTGATTTGACTTTTGCTTTCTCGATGATTTTTCTCCAACATTGTTCTGTCACATAAAACCTGATAGGGTAAACAATGTGTGCTTTTTGGGGCCGCACACAGCTATTATCTTTTTTCAATCCTTCATGTGACTTATTTACACACCTGCGTAGAAATCCGATTATCAGGCCTAAATCCGGTGTCATTCGACTTCAATTTTTTAGATTGTGTTGCATTTTTCTGTGGAGCGTTCGTTCTTCAAGAAAATTCTAGTTACAATGGAGAAAAGTTTATTGATCACCCTGTATGATACTTTTTTACCTTGCAAATCAAACCAAGTCAATTTCTCGTGATAAATGATACAAAAAATATGATATCGCTCTGCCTGCGTCTCTTTTTTTGATTCAAAGTGAAAATTGTACGTAGACGAAAAAAAAGTAGATATAAGATAGAATGGATGCTGAGAACAAGCAAAGTAGGTACAGTACCTTTGGTGTGATAGATCACGCGTAGGAGTACATTTTGTCCATCACCGATCAAAGCTTCCATAGCTTCGACCGAGCAAACATGGTATTCACATGCTAAAAAGAGGAAGATTGCGGTGATAACGATAATGTCGGGCGCCTTCATGTTGATGAGTGGGGACATTGATCGGTGCGTGTGCTTGAGTAGCGTGAGCATGCGAGGTGTCAGCAGGTTCTTCGATTTGGTATCATCCATTCTTGACACTGATAAATAATAAGTAGTAGTACACAGTGGACGGAAAACAGATGCAATTTGTGTTTTTAAGCAATTTTTTACATAATTGAGCATGATTTGTTTCCAAGATGTGGCGGGTGAGGCAGAATATGAAAATGATTCTCGGGAACGAGTTTTCGCAGTCTTCCGGTTGGCCTGTACGTTTGAAGGAATTCAAGTTGTCGTTCATTCAAGGCACCTCGGCGTTGGCTGAAATTAGAAATTTTTTAATAGTCCAAAAAATTAGTTATTGTGACATTTTGTGGAAATTTATACAAAAAAATAATACAGTGTAACCTTTTTTGTGACAAAAAAATTGTTGAAGTAAAAATAATTTTAAATATGATTCGCACCTCCGAATAAGTGAAACGGCTTCGTCGCAAGACATGCCAGCCTCGAGGAGGGCAATGGCGACGAGTACGGGCGCTCTTCCCAGCCCGGCTACGCAATGGACAGCAATGCAGGCACTCGAATCCAAGGACACGCTATTTTTAACCAGATTAATCCACTTGTCGATGACGTCGCGGGGCGGAGGGGCGCCGTCGTCAAACTGCCAGTCGAGAAATTCGATTCCGTGATTAACAATTCTCTTTGGCTCGTAGGTAGGATCACAGACGCGAACCAGAACTTTGACGTTGTGTCTTTCGAGCTCGGCAGCAAAACTGTCAAGCATCATGTCTGACGGACGATCCGTGATGAGGAATCTCATCTGGCCATACTTGATTTCGGACATGGATGATGGCAAGAAGTAGCAGTACTGCTGCTGGTTTAGCAGTGGCGCGTGATGGTGATGGTGGCTCTGGAGAGCCGCGGGGTGAATGGTTTCAGTCAGCATGGTTTTGGTAGTGTGTGTGTTGGGCCACGCAGCGTTCGGCACTGGATGTGTGCAGGATTCTGCAAAAACACGTTTCATCGCTCGCTTTTACCATTATTTTACAATAAACACGGTTTTGCGATTCTCATGTTGCGAGCAGCTTATCAGTTGACTTTTGGCTAACTCAAAATCAAATATTTATCAAATTCAAAAATGAAAGAGATGTCAAAGGAGCTTGTTTACCGTACTCAGGTACGCACAAGCCCAAAACAAGGAGTCTTCAGTGCTTGTTTTCGTTTTGTTTGTTCGCTATCAAAAAACAAAAAAATGACACTTTTTTTAGTTTGTTTTCGAACATTTTTGTTTTTTAAATTCATGAAAGATGCATGTTGTTTTCCTCCTTAACAGTCTAGTAGTGATCACGTGTTTTGAAAATTCAACAAAAAATTGTACGAAACTCCGAAAAAACATCACACTAAATACTGCTAATTCGACAAGGATGACAAAAAAATTCAACGTATTAGCGATTGCCATATGAAAATGAGAGACCATTATCTTTATTATATTTTTTTAATAAAAAATAAAAAAATAATAAATTTTTTTGATGTGATTATTTAAGCGTAAATTACCTGAATAGTTTTATAAATGTGCTCAAACTCTGATTCGTGCGCCGGAAATGTCAGTTATTAGAAAATGTGTCACCTGCGTGACTTTTGCAACTCTTTTTCTACCCTAATCTGTTCTTACAGCGTTTTCTAGTAACTGCAAGAAATAAAATTATGCATTTTAACGTTAAAACGTTTTTACGCACATGGTATACAATTATCAGCCATGCGTCAAAAGTCATGATATCCAGGAACAACATTACGTTCAGAAAAGTGAAAGGTGGAAATGTTTGCTTTTGTTTTGATTACAAAAAATATGCACAACTTGGATAGAATGCGGAATAAAACATGTTCTGCCGCGTTCAAAAAAACTAGAATTTAATCCTTCAAAAATTAGAATTTTTAATCCTTAATTACAAAAATTGTATCGTTTCCATTCATGTCAGACTAACCCCCGGCAACAGAGCGCCATGTTGTTTTCATCTTTGTAATTTTCAATTCCAAGTAGTAGCAAAAAACAAAAAAACATTAATTCCATACTTATAAGATTATTTGTCACAGGAGGCTAACATTGAATACTACCTACATACTTACTGCCTACGCTAAACACCTACTTGCCAGGGTACGCAACACTATGAACACTTCTGTCTACCTGCAGTTTTGTTTTTTACGAAGTCAGGGAGTTTTTAGGTTTTGCGCGTGACATAAACAGTTTGCTAAAAAATAAACCGGAGAGCACGCGGGTATTTATTAAATATAAAAAAATGTGAGAAAAATATTTTGTTAAAAACCGAAGTCTGATCATCACCCAGACAAGCTGATCAACAACATCCTTGCATCTCAATCGTCATTCGGCGACTACCCGACAAAGACGCGTGATCGAATTTTGTTTCTTCGTCCCCCTGGCAGCCGCGATCAATGATCATACCTTTTGCCTGGGAGGTGGAGGAAGGAAGGAAAGACACCTTTACGAATAGGATGCACGCAAGTTGAAACTGAACTCACCGAGGGCTTGAATGAGGCAAGCCAAAGAGCATCACACGTTTGATTGGAGTCTGCTGGACGTAATTAAAGAGAATATAAATATCAGATGCTACACCACTGCTAGTACCTGTCTTGGCGAAATTCACGACAGGGGCTAGAGAATCAGTCAACAGTGGGGGTTCCGAATTCGGCAGTAAAACAAATCGTCGATATGTTGTGTCTTCAGGCGACGTTGCTGCAACAAAAAATTGTTCATTCAACAAAAATTCAAAATTAGCTCCACGAAAAAACACAATGCCAAAAAAAAGTTTGGCAAAATACGTCAACTTTTTTTGGAAACAACAGATTTGACAAAAAAAAACATCAACAAAAACACTCGACCGCCGCAGCACTCACATCAGACCGGGCTTGTTGTCAGCCGAGTCGGCCTGAGGCAGCATTAGCAGCAGCCACGTACTACTGCGTTCCCACCGACCTCCTGCCCCTGTCTGTCGACCGTCAAAAGTGTGTTATTACACCACCCAACTGTTGCCTCGAAGGAAGAAGAGGAGGAGGAGGCAGCGGGCGGACACGTTGTGCATTTAGTTCTTTACAAACCAAAAAGCCAGGTCACGCCTTGTTTAATACCCTGAAAAGGGGAGAGACACGTCTGATAACGAAGCACGAGAAATAGAAAAGACGCGGAAGAGGGATTTAACTGTTCTTTGGGTCAATGAAGCAAAAATCATGAAAATCATGATCGCAAAATATCATTTATCGTAAAAAAAAACAAAAAAAAATATTTCATTCAAAATTTCAAGCTTAGGCTGATATTTTGAACGTCTGCATTAGGCTTTATGCTGAAATTACCAAAATTCAGTCGACGTTTCTTGTTTGTTCCACATCAACAGTGAATCCAGTATTGACATATCCATAACCTGATTTAAATGATATGCTTAAACTGCTTTGTACTGGTATTTTGAAAACTGCACTCTCTTCATAGATTCCGGACAGTCTGTAATATTATTGTGAATCGAAATATGGCAAATGTTGTCAGCGCAACAACTTACTCGGCAATGGGTTTACCATCCGCGCTAACTGTGACAACATCATTTCCGACAGTGGTACTAAAATTCGAGAATGTCAGTGTATAATTTAACAATGTGCCACTTCTTTGATAAACTGTTGTAGTTGAAATACCGTTGCAATACAAAGAAGATGGATTTGTCGAAATTGTCGGAATAGAGTAGGTTTGCAACGTTTGATATTCATAGGTTGGTTTCAGGTTACAAACTAAAAAATTAAAATTTTACATTTTATTAAATAAAATGTCATAGTATAACAAACGTTTTGTTCCATCTAAAGTAGCATGAATTAATGTTGGTGCAGAGTCGCTAGCTGATCCAGGTAATAATGGTGCCCATATATATTGATATGAAGAACTTGGATCAACATCCAAAATGTTTACCAAATTTGACAAAGCATTTGTAGTATTAGGAGTGGCAACAATGACATGAATGTTTAATAAACTGAGTGATTGGCCAACAGATGTTGGATCATTCGCACTAAAAAATATATACTACTAGCTTATACCCTCCGGGGTTAAAAACAATCTTTGGGACATGTTAACCTTTTACAAGTGACCGCAGGCAAAACAAATAAAAATTGGTTTCAGCCGAATTTTTTGAACACGACTTCTTCCGTGTGCCCGCTTTTTTTTCGCCAAGCAAGGCAAAAAAGAGACTGCCTGCACGCAGGGGAAAAATAATCAAAAGGCCTTCTGGCCCCCCGAATATTTTTTCATGTTATTATCAATCGAATGGCAACAAAATGATCAGAAATAAAATGTCGTTTTGTTCCAGCCGATAAAAATACGGATGCTGCAGCCGCTTTAGTAAGCAAAAACAAGGGTAAAATGCCAAAATTCAACATTTTCAAAAATACCAGATGTTTAAAAAAAACGATGGTTGACCAAAAAACAATGTCCAAGCAATGATGTGGGATACCCGAAAGCTTCGGGTCCGGATCAGGTGCATGAAAATTTCGGGTTTGGGTTGCAAAAAGAACAAAAATTCTATAAAAGATAAGCTCTTCGCGCCTATCATCATCTTCTTCTGACTTTTTTAGATTACATTTAAAAAAACAAAAATTTTGGGTTTCGGGTCGGGTATCCGATAATTTTGGGTTTGGGTTCGAGTCGGGGTAGGGTACCCGAACTTTTCGGGTCCTAGCGCTGTGTCTCAAAATTCATTTTCACCGATTTTTCTTCTACTTTAAAAAGTAGGAGGAACTGCTCATTTTTTTACCCTTCTCCCTCCCTCGATCGAATGACATAATTTCTAGACGAACCCTAACTAAAAAAATAAAAGAGTGCAAGCGGATTTTTTTACGAGCTCAAAAAACGCGACTCGCGTTCTTTGATCTTGCTCTTGTTCAGCGTTACGCGAGCTGAGCAAGATCGGAAAATGAGTAAATTAAACAACTCGATATTCAGATATTCAGAACAGTTTATGTTCTACGACGCCCTTCTAAAAGGCTCACAATATTGGTTCTGTAAAACTTCATTGGCTTTCCCCTCACGTGTTCCTAACTTGGCAGATGTATGTTAAGATACTATGTACTCACTCATGAGAAGTAAAATAAAGTAGTACACGTTGAACATTCGGCCTGAACGCAAAAAATGGATTCTTTTTGACAAGTTCAACAAAGTTAGTTAATGTTCTGAAAAGTAAGATTATTGCAATTTATATAAAAACGGGCTTCGCTGACCCTGAAACATTAGATGATGAAGGAGCGTCGGGGTATTCACTAAAACTATTAACATTCAACAGCTGGGAAGCAAGAGTGTTTGCGTTTAACGTCCAAATTAAGTTGGTATATACCGAAGATGTAAAACCGTTAAACGTCAATAAGGACAATCGTGTTGTAGTGTTACTGTAGGTAAAATTACTCGCAATAATGTTGGCTATATCTCGAACCTAAACGACGTATGATCTTTTTGCATTTTCTAACAAAAAAAACCTGGTTTAGCTGAGCAGCAGTGTCCGACTGATCGACGGCAATAATCAAGTCCAAAAGAGCCGTACTCGGATTTGTTTCATATGGTCCATCATACGGTGTAGTTGTGATTGTAGAAGGAGTGGTTGCTGGAACAATTGCTACCTGCGACGCCGTTGCGGTGGCGAAAAAATATGTACCACCCGATACAAATTTATACTGAAGAGTGATAGTGTTTGATGTAAAATTATAAGTCGCACCACGTTGTGACGTGGTTAAACTAAAAACAAGTTTATTTCATTAGAATTGTATGTCTAAAAGTACTTGATGATCTGATTTCCACCGGAGATTTCCACAAAATTTGTAGAAGTTAGAGTTGCCAACGTTATAAAGAGCTAAAATTTATTTAAAAAAATAAGCGGGCTTAGCTAAAAATAACAAACATTGATGTAGTATGACGTAGCATTATTGCCAACAAAGGTAACAGTGGTGCTGCAGCTGGCATTACATGCCACGCCTGAACCGACACCACCGATGGTTGGACCCCAAAGAGAAACCGCATAACCACTAGAAGGTTGTTCCACTGTGGTGCTGTTTTGGCATTGGCACTGGCCCCAAGTACTGCCTGAAAAACAAGAAAAATAATTATTTGTATTCCTGCGACTGTTTCTCTCTTCTGAAAGTAACACACCTGTGAGCAGTGCAAGCAATATGAATCCGCAAAGCTTTACGTCGAGCATCGAGTCGAATGGTACTGCAGCATGAATGTCAAAAAGCTTGACTTTACCCTTGTTAAATATAATATGGGTGTGGTTAATTGCATCGCCTTTTGATAACAATGCCGAGAGACTTGCGTCCGCACCCTAAGTGTCGCTCTGATTAGCGTTTCGCTGGATGATAACAATAATGCATAAAATTTTCAACGCTATGGTAGCGGGACTGATCGCATTGCCAAGCCTAAAAACTAAGCAATAACGATAACAATGGTGCACGCCAAAGATAGACTTAAAGGTTCTCACGATGATTAGAGGAGGAATTTGGGAAGACGTGCGAGGCGTTACCGATTTTTGAGAGAGGTAGAAAGGCAGCAACGCAAGGCAGGGAATATTTTTTTCAAGGAATATTGTTTATCCATAAGTTACAGTGATCTCGATAGTTTCTGATCGATCATTGATAAAAAATCGCGTTTGTGTTTAAAAAAACGTCTGTTATATTTCATACTGTAGTTAAAGTAAGTTTTTATTTGTTATACAAAAAGCGTTTTCAAAGAAGTGCATTTACGAATGAGTTTAACAAAATAGGAACCGTTGTATTTAATTTCTCCCAAGATTGGTTGCTTTTTTTTCATTATCGCAAACTACCCAAGTAAAAATGAATTATCTGTCCTTCATCCTGTTTTATCGCACGGATGCACATTGCCTGACTGAAAAGCATATCAGAATGAGAATGCACCGTTATTTGCATGAAATCAATGTACTTTTTATGAATTTGCAAGTAATTTGTTATAACAGTAAATCCTTTATTGGCATTTAGACAAAAAATCTTATTCGTCCAATCCAAACGATCTAGTACACCGCTGCCACGGATGAAGCACGTATATTCAAAAAAAAGTATGTACACACAATTGATGGCTTTTCTCACTAGATGACATCAATTTCAGAGTTATCGGTTTTGGCTAGAATTCGAGCCAAACTGCGGGGGATTTTTCTTTGTTCTGATAGTTGTGCAAAAATATTGATGTTACGATGGCTTCCTATAAGAATTACCACATACAATATTCTCGTAAGGCCAGTTTTGACTTAATTGACAACTCTGATCGCGTTGAAAATAACACAATTGCCTAATTAGAATTTTTGCTTCTGTGATGGGTGACACGATCTTGTAGTCATTGCAGCCAGGATGGCTATAGTACTGCCTCCAAGCTTAAAAAAAGCACATGTTTGAGTTAGCGTTTGCCACTGATGTTTGTGTTCAGGTGGTAAACAATGCTAAAGAAAACCGCTGATAAACACGTATGAATTAAAAAGTAACACAGATCTTACTTTTCTGATCTTTGTCAATCCATTGATCCAAAGTTTTAACCGTTGGACGGTCGTCCGGATTGACAGCAAGAGTCATGCTAACAAGCTTCTTTGCCCCATCAGCAACATTATCAGGAATTGTGTCGTACAGGCAAAATCGTACTTTTTCCATAAAACCTTGAGGATCCTTGTCGACGAAAGGATATTTGCCAACGAATAGTCGGTAAATAAAAACTCCGAATGACCAGATATCCGTCGCCACGCCGTTGTACTCTTCTGGTTGAAAAAACATCTCAGGTGCCCAAAATGGAGTGAAGCGGTGGCGGCCTCTGACCGTTTGCGAATCTGACAAAAACAGTTCGAATGGGTTGTGCAATCTGATGTCTGTTCTGAAAATAAATAAGTAAACAAATATTTTCTTTGTTTTTTTTTATTACGATCAGTCAGCAAAAATAAAATTAGTCCAATATTTAAACTTACATAAAACATTGCTTGAAAGTTTGCACAAACTTTTGAAGTTTGCAATCTCGGAAAAATAAGTCTTCTTTGTGGCACAGCTTCATGAATTTGAGAATCTTCTGGATGACAGTCACTTTCTGTTCCATAGTCATCTCGGCATGAATCGTGTGAAGAGATTCTCCGGGTTCTGGAAGCAACAAAAAAATGAGCCGGGTATTCGACCGAGCATTGACATCTTGGATGATAATCGTGCCTTCCGGTATAGCCATATTTTGGTAAATGATAAACTCTTCCAAACTGGAACAGTGCTTTTGGAAACAGTTTACACGTTCTGCCACCTTGTAGAAGCATTTCTCATAGTGCTCCGTCAAATGGAGGCCCTGATAGACTTGCCCCGTATTCAAGTCCTGGACAGTGTAATTTCTCGCACTTTGTGGAATCGCGTAGAATTTATTGTTGCAGAGATAAATTCCTTGGATGTTGTCGTTGTCATGATTTTGGCCATGAGTCGTAGCGGCCGATGCGCCATTCGTGTTTTTGGCCTAAAATCGTAAATAAGTCCAAATTATGCATGCGTAACAGGGATGACCAAAGGTACACGCCTTTTTTGCGTTCATTTGCGAACACGGACAACAATGTTCACGTTTTTCTTTTTTATTTTCACAATGTTCGTGTTCGTTCTCGAATTTAAAAAAGGCTATTCGCCCATCTCTGCTACGAAAAACAAGGAATTCATCAAACTTTGTCAAAGCACATAAAATATAATTTAAAAAATAACAATGTCCACAAATGTTTTCAAAAATACAGACACTCACCATTGTTGATTCTCAACGTTGATCGCTACTTAGCTTCACAGTATTCACTGTTAGAACTGGTTGATGACAAAAAACAGGGTCTTTTATGTATACATCAGACGTTATCAATTCTACCGTTAATCTCGAAATTATTTGATTACTACTAGATAATACACCGTTGAGCAACAGACGCGTTAATTTATTTTTGTTTACTAGTATCATATAGACATTTCTAGAAAATAATTGAACTAAAAAATTCTGAACGAACAAAACGTGTGTTTCGCTTATTAGCTTTATGCCATTGTCGGAACAAAGTTCCGCTTGTAGTTATCGCACATACATACGGGGATGTACGATAACTACAAGCTGAAATTGTCACAAAGTGCGTCAATGTTTCTTTTTGCATTATTTTTTCTTCATTTTACTTGCTTTAGTGCGTAGATCCACAAAAATTGCCGATTCAAACATTAACTATTCCATGATGCATGCAAGAGCCACCAAAGTCATGACTTTTTAAGAACAATTTATCATAAAAACATAAATTTATAACCAGAGAAAACTAAATAATAAAATCTAAATACATGTAATTGACATTGATTTAAAAAAAGCATTGATTTAAAAAAAAAAGGTGCACCTGATGAAAAAAAAGAAAAAAACGAAATAAAACTGATTTTATTACGCTCGACTTCGTTCGGCTTCGACTGATCCTTCACTAAAAGGCCCGGCCCAAGTTGACAAAAATCCACCTGTTTCCAAAAACCCTGATAGTGCCATCAAATGGGAGTCCAGTGTAATTTGCGCGTCTGTTGAATGACAATTAGATCCTATTATTTGTCAAAAAATGTTGATTTTTTCTATCATGTTTTCAAACAACTCATGTTTTCATGTAAATGATGTGCATGTACGTCGAAAAAACCGATTTCAGATTTTTGCTAATTGACATCAAGTGTTGTCGCGAATTCTTCGCAAACTGCTTGACAAATGATATAGGACCTCGTTTTTTACCAAAACCACCCGACTGAACTGAATTTCTCAAAACGTATTTTTTAAATTCCATTTTAATGTTTCCCTGACTTCGTAGATTGTTCTTCATATTGGCTTGATGAGAGGACGTTAAAGCGCCCTGAAAAAAAACCTCATAAAAAATACAAGACAAATACAAAAAAAGTTTACCGCGTTCCAATTGACAATGAACCCAACAATCCAGCGCCTCCACCGTTGGCCGTTGTTCCGCATTTACGATCAGAATCATGTTGACGAACTCGACTGCCACATCGGACACATCGTCGGGAAAGGGGCTGTACAAACAGTGCCGTACTTTTTTCATAAAACCTTGGGGATCGTTGTCAACAAATGGATATTTTCCGACAAACACCCGATAGATGAAAACACCGAACGACCAGACGTCTGTCGCAACGCCGTCGTATTCTTCGGGTTGACAGAACATTTCAGGTGCCCAGAATGGAGTGAATCGGTGACGGCCTTTTACGGTTCGCGAGTCGGACAAAAAGAGTTCGAATGGGTTGTGCAGTCTGATCTCCGTCCTGAAAAAAAACAAAAAATAAGGATCGGAAAACAATGCTTCCCGCCATCTTTCGTCTTTATGAAATCGTAAATGATGATTTGTTTTTTTACTGCAAAAAGTAAATATTAGAGCTTCCAGTCCCCGGCGGGGGTAAAATTCCCCGTCCCCGACGAAACCTGCCCCCGACATTGAACAAAATTTGGCGTCAAACGCGTAAAAACGTTCAAAAACAACACAAATAGGTAAAAAACTGTGCAAAATACAAAAAATGTGTTCAAATTAAGCCTTCTTTTTCGTTTTAAGGCAAATTTGTACCTTTTTGACACCATTTTTTTTCGATTTATTCTAGTGAGTTGTTAAACTCGAGATTGATTTTCCCCGTCCCCGACTAGATTTGTCCCCGTCGGGGGAAAATTTTCCCGGCCCCCGACTACCTCTGCCCCTATCCCCGGCCCGATTCTGGGGGGGGGGGCTGAAACCCTACTTCCAAGACATCAAGTACATAGTTTGAACTACAAACTACAACTATGTGTTCTGTGATTTGAAAAAGAAAACGCGCGTCATGGGGCAAATCAGACAAAGCATCAAAGATTGGTGTCTGATAACGAAAGAAGTGCAAGATGACATTGTTAATATCCTTTAATTGGTTTTTTAGCCATTTGAACTGTTCCCCCTTCAACTTACAGTGGACTATTCTTGGATCGTTGAACAAACTTCTGAAGCTTGCAATCACGGAAGAATAGATTGACTTTGTGGCACAGTTTCATGAATTTGATGACCTTTTGAACAACAGTCACCGTCTCGCTCATGCTCATCCTCTTGATTGCCGTATGGAATGAATCTCCGCGTTCTGGAAGCAACAAGAATATCAGTGGGTTTTTCGGCCGACCGATGCAATCACGCACAATCCTTGTGCCTTCTGGTATAGCCATATTTCGGAACGCTATAAATTCTTCAGCACTGGAGCAATGTTTTTGAAACTCATTTACGCGGTCGGCTAATTTATAAAAACAAGTCTGGTAGTGCTGTGTCAAATGGAGGCCTTGATAGAATTGCCCGGTAGCAACTTCTTGGACAATGTAATTTCTTTCACTCAGAGGAATTGCACAGAACCGTTCATAATCAAAATAAAATTCTTGATTGCTGTTTTTGGTTTCACAAGAGCTCTGCGATGTGATGGGTGTTGCGCCATTTCCGCACGTTCCATTGGCTGCAGTAGTTCGAGATGATAGTACACTTTCGCCACCTTTTTGTGTGTGAATCTTTTCAGTTCTATCTACATTGGGTTGTAGGGGTATGTTGATTGGTAGAATCCGGGGCGGTTGATGAATTTGAATTCCACTTGTCTCAGATGGTGCAGATTCTTCAGTTTTTGCAATTTTTTGAGGGGGAGGGAGGTTTTCAGAAGTTGCTGATTGTGTTCCTATGGGTTCTGGTTGCTGAGAACATCTTGTTGTCGACGAAATACCTGAGCCACCAGGTGTATCTTCATTTATTGTAGTAATTCTAGACGGCGTAGTATACGTTTTTGTAATTGTTACTTCAGAGGTTGTAGTACTTTTTCTTTTACCGGGCGCCATTTTACAATATTCAGTTTTATATAACTTCACAATATACAGCCAAAATATAATGATTCACCTGAAAAATACATGAAAAAAGTTAATTCATATAAATATGCGACAAACGTGGCTACGCCTACGAACACCGGAAGTTCACGTAATAGATAAGTTTATCATTTGGCAAATGCATATTTATGAATAACCAGACACCCTCCGCGCCCATCTCATGAAAAAAAACAAGTTAGTCACAAGAATTCGGTAAGTATAGGAATGTAATGCATTCACTCCGATATAAACCGACACTAAAAGCACGCGATTTGTTGATCGATATCGACGCACACCTTTGACAACGACTGAAATGAGTATTTTTATAGTTTTATATATAACATTACCACCCGAATTTCAAAAGCAGCTCGATCGCCGCCCTCTTGCCCGTATTACCAATTCAAAAAAGTAAAAGATTACAACGAAGATTTCGCGATTTAAAAAGACACGATTTCGATATTTGTGAAAATTAACGAAAGACGATTATTGAACCAACGTTGTTTGGGTGAGCGAGCAACTCCCCTTTTTACTGTGCGTCGTTCATTCCTGTATCCATATAAACTATGCCCGTGCATGCTCCACCGGCCAAACCGCCTGACGCAAAAAAAAGCGTAAAAAACTATCGAAACACAAATGCATGTGTGACGTAAAACAAAAATCAACAAACGGCAACTCATAATTCAGCATTTAACCTCGACTTTGAAATCTGAAAACTACTTCTGACATTTGGTATTGGAAAAATGCGGGCTGAATCTTTTAAACAAATCTGTGCCACTTTTACATTTGTGTGCAAATACCTGAAAAACTCTTTATTTCACTACAAAAAATTATTTCGCTACGTGGAAGTTGAAACTGAGTGGCAACCTGAAAACACATGATTTGGACCACGCTGTAAATAAATGGCCCCAGCCACAGCCGTCCTCATTTGAGTCAGAGACATACATACAATGGTGGAACACTGCCATACATCTATCCATCCATCCATACAAGGAACAAAGAGAAATCGTAAATGTGATGCAGCAACTGAAAATTTCGAAACACGTCGTGAGTCAGAAAAGCGAACAAACAGTTCGCAAATCCGTGACGTGGTGCCAGCATTTTTTATACAAACATTAGAGAAATTCAGAAACTGCGTTTACTTGTTCAAGTAGTGAACTATCAGCATAAACACAAATCGTAAGTATCATGATATTACATGATATTTATCAGCCTGATATAATCAATCAATCAATCATTTACTCTTTTTCGTACTAGCATACGTACTTTTTTTATTATTATTTCACCATTACTCAGTAGTTAGTTACATTACATTTAAATGAAATGTAAATGTATTGTATATATTGTATTTTTGAATTTGGATTTTGTATTGTATTTATTGTATTGTAAGGTTGTCCACAAAGTTCCCGGTTTTTTTAGTATTGATTTTCAAAAAAAATGTTTTCTATTGCACACGAGCAATAAAAAATCAATATATCCCCTATCATGTTTGGCAACGTCATGCCCATTATATATAAACCCATTGGCGCGCGAGCCAAGAATTTTGGCGTTAAAGACAAGAAGTAGTTCTCGAAGTGCTTATTGAGGTTTCCATTCATCGAACTGCTTATCCGCTAAATGACTTTGAGGAGAGCCTAAAAGTAGGTGATCTGTAGGTGCCATGTCTGGGCTGTACGGTCGATGTGGCACCAACTCGATGCCTAACTCCTTGATTTTTTTGTTGGCACTTTTTAGTTTGAGTGAGGGCGAGCGTTGTCGGCCAAAATTTTTTTTTGTCAATTTTTGTCCGGTGATTGTTGCATTTGGAGACCATGGTTATCCCTTTTGATCCCAGAACGTCGATATTAATATTTGCTTCTCATGATGAAGGGTGTTGGATTCAGATGCCTGTCTTTTGCTCTCAGGAAGTCATTGTCGCTTGTGACTGTAGTTAACATATAGGCACCTCCTCTGGTCTCCAGTAACGATGTAGCGAAGCCATGCCGTAATTCGTCAGCGAAATAAATATAAAAGACGACTCAACACTGATCTTTACCTCAAGTTGACCGCAGGCAAGTTCATGAGCTTTGGTTGACATTTTTTTGCGGCAAACCTGGGGTTTGTCAGACGATGTTCGACGGTTGTTGGGTATGTGCCAACCGGGGTCGCTAAATTGGTCAAGCTTTGGCTGGGCTCTCTCTATAGAGAACGCCGTAGGGTCAAGTTGATGTTCAACGGTGGCCAATCAGACCGCTCATATTTGTTAAATTATTATCCATGTTGCTGAAGCGTCCGCACCATTCCGTCACCGTAGAATGGCAGACAGTACCTTCGCCTAGCACGGCATTGACATCACGATACCCGCCGGCGGCTACTCGATTTTTGACCCATTCGTAAAGAAGGCAGATGGAAAGGGTAGATTCGTTGTTCAGCAGTTCTTCCTCTATACTGAAGCTCTGACGGTTGAAACTAAATAACCGCACAGTGCAGCAGGAGCACTACTTACTACTACCCACAACACAATTCCCAAATTTACATAAACCGTTTGAAAAAAAAATGAAAAAAAAACCGAGAACTTTGTGGACAACCTATGTTGCAAGCGCTCGTCCCGGTTCGGACACGCAGCGGTCGTCGTCATCGAGTCGTCGCCTACGTCTATTTGTTCACGGTTGTTGTACAGAAGTTACTACGAATAAACTGAAGTCTACGAAAAGTCTTGGATCTACGAGGAAGCGCTGGCTAGCCGGGGGCACCCCGATAGCAATTATGCTACAAACAATGGTATCAGATAAACACTAGTGCAGTCATTCAAGGTTTGCCCCATATGATCCGCAACGGGCACGCCATACAATAATAAATATATAAGTTTTAAGTTTTATATTTAAGAATATTTGTTGCTGATGTATGTGTGTCTTGATTCCAGAAAACTAAAAAATATCAAAATTTAATGACTGGTTTTTCTGATTGATAAAAAATCAATCGAAACAACGTCGGACAAGTTAACTTTGTTTCTGACGCACAACAGATTCAGCCATTTGGTATCGACACGAAGTTAGAGTGAGCGAAACGTTGAGTTTAATACAGCTCCATTAAAATTCTTCTTCCATCACGCATAAGCACAATTTACACCAATTGCTATACATATATATACATATATTTTATTCACCGCCTGGTTCATACAATATTATAAATATCAGTACCGCCCCTCACATTGATAATGCAGTAAGGAGACCAGAACTAAATTCATTTACATCTAAAAAACTGAGCTATTTCGAATGGCACATTTTTAGTATGCTTTCTTCCAGAGCAAGCAGAATACTATGCATGCTAACGACAATAAGACAATTACGAATTAAATAAATATTTTTTTCTTTTTTTATCCGCGAATCAATCAAATGTGTTTATAATTGTCATTGGCATTTTGCCCTAAAAGTGTTTTACACACTTTTAAATATTATATCGCAATTGCATCAGATGACAACTTCTGATAAATGTAACAGTTTATTTACAGTTCGATCACGCGTTTAAAAGCAGAAAGAATATCGAAATTGGGGGAAAAATGTGTAATCCAACCGAAAGAATCATAGTTCGCTTGCATTATTTGTTATTGTGTTTTTACACAAAGTCATACTTCTATTTACTTTCAATGGTTCCGAGTCAAAAAAAAATATTTATTTGTTTGCATCAGACATGAAAATGGCCCGCCGAAGCCCGGCCCGGCCCGGGCCCGGCCCAGGCCCGGGCCGGGCTTGGGCGGGCCTGTGACTTTTCAGTAGGCCCGGAAAAGCCCGTTATGGCCCGTTATTTAATAAATAATGTAAAAAATTATAAAAATTTACTGCATTTTGGTTATTTTTAACAAAATTTAGTCTCTACAGATAGAAAACATGGTATTTTGAATAAAAACGAGTTATTTATGTCATTTATATAACGATTGGCTGCTATTTTTTTGGATAAAAATTCGAAAAAAAACAGAGGGGATAATTTCGGGCCGGCCCGGCCCGGCCCGGGCCTGGGCCGGGCTTTCGACGGGCCGGGCCTGGGCCTAAAAATTAGGCCCGTTTTCATGTCTGGTTTGCATCATAAAAACTTTTGATCAAACGGTCAGACTGATGAAAAGATGTGTGGCTGGATAGCCCGGTGGTTAGAACCAAGGCACAAAATCCGGCCGGCTTTTAGATTCAGGACCGGCCGCAAAAGCCGGAAAAAAAAGACGAAACTTCATTTATTGTGTTTTTTTAATTTAATATAAATTTACTTTTCTTTCTTGAAACAACGCAAACCTGAACAAAGCAATTTTTGTCTGAATAAATTCTGAATTTCGATATCTGTGACAGTTTATAGCGCTGATATCGAGCACATGCTTCAATCTGACAAAGACACATTTTTTAAGTATCACTACTGCAGAGTCGTAAAATGTTGACCAGTGTATCGCTTAAAAATATTCGGCTTCGGATCGTATTTTCGATTTTTTTAGAATTATAAAAACCAAAATCCAAATAAAGCATTTCATCCATTTCATCAGGTTTGTTGTCCAAATGTGTACTGATACTAACCTACATCCGACGACTGACCTTGTGGATACCACAAGGAAAACGACCCGTGGGACACCCTTCCTTACGATGGGCCGATTCGCTCAACTCGGTGTTCAACAAGACGAAAAACAGACCACAGCGACGATGGGAAGAAGAAATCGCGACCAAAACGAATCGAGTTCCCTCCACTCCACTCATGCAAACTAGCTGAGCATCCAAGCAGTCGCATATTGGCATACACACGCGATTTTTCGTACGCCGCGGCCGAGCAAAAAGAGGATGGCATCTAAGCTGTTTGCTGACATAGTAAAAAAACGCGTATACGCTATAGAGGCCAGCTTGGGTGAATACTTCGTTCCAGCATGGGAAAAACGGCGTAAATACTAGGCATAAATATATCGCGTAGATGGGTGGACTTGTGATTGAATGCGTTACTTCAAAGAATGCCGGAAGTTTTAAAAAGTTGTACAAAAAGTTACATCAAAAAAGCCAAGAGTTTGACACAAAATGATCCAAAAAGAATAAAAAAGATTGACATCGAAAAAATAAAAGCTACAGTAACCGCACATAATCGTAAAAGGCCGTAGACAGAATCAATTGTAAATGCAACTTTAAAAATAAACAAATCAGGAAAGCAGAACAATATCCCTTCAAACCGGAAAGAATCCAAAATCGTTCAAAAAAATGAAGCACATCTGCGCATAAACATAAAATATGGCGTAAACTTTTGTAACAATGTTACCCGGTTTCCTCGGCTGCGTGCGCACTTTAGATTCGCCAGACACCAGACACCCGCACGACACGGACGTACGCACACACAGGATATACGCCAGTGTGCGTCGACTGTATCGATCGTAACTCATGTCAGTTGTTGTTCAGTCGGTCGCTGTCGTTCATTTTTATTCTGCTTTTTTCAGTACGTTCTCGTCGTTCTCTCTTCGTCGGCCGTTTGTGCTTATTTTTGATCATCGCCTCCGCTTTTGGTGCATTCATTGCTCCGACTGATTCTTCATCGTTGTTCGACGCTTTTTTTCACGATTTTCGACGATTTGTTGTCTTAAACGTATGTTTTTTTTGCCTGCATTGATAGTTTTGGCGTTGCATTGTTTTTGAAAGTCATTAGTTCTATGTCTACTGGACATTGATCCTGATATGTCAGTTTCTAGCTGTGGCTGATTAATCAATTTTTAGGCCTAAAAATTGTAATTTATATGTATGTATAGCGGGTTATCCTTATAGCCTTGCAATCAAGCATTTGTACTTCAACACGAAGCCTGTACATGTTTTTTTAGGATTTTCCTATTAGCTTCTTCACAGTTCTAAGGAAAGGACGAGTCTCGAGCGTATAACTCATCCCGATAGCGAGCGAGAACACTGAGACACGCAGGCTATTAGAAAGTCAGGAGAAGTTATCTGATAAGCTTTGTCGAGAGCGCTTTACGATTTCTAAGAGATAACAGATAACATGGTCAAGGACGAGACGTCTGAGCATACGACAGTAAGCTATTTTTTAGGTTTTATTGAGGTTTTTCTATGACGAGAGTTTAGAAACCATTGTTTTGGGTTCTTACTTGCTTTTTGGTGATTTTAGGCTAACATATGTTTTTCAGAACTCTGCGGGAAACGGCAAAGATGAGCAGTTCCGCAAGTTGTTCATTGGTGGTTTGTCTATGCAGACGACTGATGAGTCCCTGCACACCTTTTACTCGCAGTATGGAGCGGTCGCGGATTGCGTTGTCATGAAGGATTCCACCACCCGTCGATCTCGTGGATTCGGATTTGTTACGTATGAAACCATCGAAGCAGTGAGTTTTTTCCTTTTTTCGGGGTTTTGTTATTTTTGCTCTGTTTTTAGGTAGATGCCGCCATGAACGCTCGCCCCCACGTTGTCGATGGCAAGACTGTTGATCCGAAGCGTGCTGTGCCTCGCGAGGCTTCCCAAAAAAACGAAGCCAACATGTCTACCAAGCGACTCTACGTTAGCGGCGTTCGAGATGACATGACGGAAGAGATGTTCACCGACTATTTTGTGAAGTACGGAGATGTCGAAAAGGTCGAAATCATCAAGGACAAGAACACCGGCAAGCTGCGCGGATTTGGTTTCATTACGTTCAACGACTACGATCCGGTTGACAAGTGCACCCTTGAACGCAGCCACATGATCAACGGCCACCGCTGCGATGTGAAGAAGGCACTCAGCAAGGAGGAGATCGCCAAGGCCCATCAGATGGAACGCGATCGTGCCGAGCGCAGCCAGCGTTCCCGAGGCTCCGGTGGACGCTCCGGCTGGGGTGGCGGAGGACACGGCGGCGGTGATGGTCGTGGACCGAACTGGATGCCTGCCCCGCAGTGGGGACCGCCTAGTGGCTATCCTGCTGCCACTCCATGGGCTCAGGGCCCGCCTCAAGGCTACGGCTCGTATCCAGGTTTGTTTTGGTTTTTATCATTTTTTTCTATGTTTTGACTTAGTTTCAGGCCGAGATGGTCCGTGGGCAGCTGCTCCAGTGAATGACGTTGGCCCGACTCCTTGGCAGCACGGAGGCGGCGGTGGAGCCTGGCAATCGCAGGGCGCATATCCTCCTGCCGGTCCGGCACCCGGCGGATGGGGCGCGCCCCCGCAGTCCAGCGGCGGCCCTGGTTGGGGTGGCCCGATGAATCAGCGTCCGTACTGATTGATCTCTTTCTTCTCGACTACTTCCGACCTCTTATTTTTTTCCACTTGAATCGTTGAATTGGCCTTTGTGAGCTCATTTATGGTTGATTGAATGTATCCATTTTGTCCTTACTTTTTTTGATGTCTGTTTTTTCCATTTGTTTTTCGATTTTATTTATGCGTCTGTTGTTCGTAAAGAGGCCTGATCTATAAGTTGAAGGACGATTTTTTTTGCTCTAAATGGGACGTAAAAATGATCATGAAGCTGGTCGCAATTTGTGAGCGGCTTTATTTGATACCGCCAGTGATAACGACGCTAGTTTTGGTGGTCAGTGTTTTTATTGCTTGCTGCCTTATTATAAAAAAATTGCCACTACGGATGTTTTTGTACTTTTATTCCTCTCGTGACAACTCGTGATTCTTCAAGGAGCAAAAACCAATAGTGCAAATAAATATTTATTATCAAAAGGGGCCAAAACATACAATGCTACACACGTTTTCTTTATTTTCTTAAATTTTTATTCTAAACTTGTTTATTAACCCAAAGCAAAAATTTCTGATACCTCTCCAGAAAATCTGTTTTTTATACCCCAAATAAATTTATAATAATTATGAAAATTTATAAAAATTAGTTTTTTTTTTTGAAAAAAAACTGGTTGGTCACCTGAACTCGAAATATTTGGATATCCAACCCAAACCCGAATTTGAATACTGTCTGCAATCACTCATTAACAAAAAAATGCATTGTCGTTAACGCGGGTGATTCACTCAAAATTTTTTTTTTTTAAATGAAATCGTATTTCGGATAAAGAATACTGCAAACTGACATAGATCATTACGATTTTTTAGTTATATGTCCACAAGTTTGAAACATGCAATTGACAAGTATGGTATAAAATCTTTGACGTAAGCACGCCGACTAAAAACCATTGTTGCACATATTGCGAAACTTTCATTCATAGTACTGCAATAATAAATACATGAAAAAAGTTTAGAACAGCAAGGAAAAAAATGTAAATCATCTAAAATTTTAATTTTAAAGATGGGCTTGCGAATTTTAAACAATCGGTACCCAAAGACATCTATCGCTGACGGCTTTCAGCGTACCTTTATTTTCATCGCTTACATTAGTATCTTCGTTAATAAAGCATATCGGAATCAGGATTGGTAAAATAAACAGTGTTGTCGGGTTTGGAAAATTTTCGGGTAACCCGACCCGAACCCGAAACCGAACCCGAAATTTTCGGGTAACCCGACCCGAACCCGAACCCGAACCCGAAAATTTCGGGTTACCCGACCCGAACCCGAACCCGAACCCGAAAAATTCGGGTTACCCGACCCGAACCCGAACCTGAACCCAAAAAATTCGGGTAACCCGACCCGAAACCCGGGATTTTCGGGTCGGGTTCGGGTCGGGTCGGGTTTCGGGTCGGGTAACCCGACAACACTGAAAATAAAAGCCTTGTGTTTGTAAGCAATCAAAATCAATTTATATTCGAAGAAATGAAGAAATGTGTATTACCCCTACTGTTCGCAATTTTTTTATCTGTTGGACACAATTTTGCCGTTTTCAAACATAATGTCATAATTCTTTATGTTTTGCAAACTAAAAATGAATGTTCACCAGACTCTGGTCAAAATACCGTTGGTCCTCCGTTGCTTATGGGATGCGATGTTGTTCCTGCCACAGAGGCATGAAAGTTTAGCGCGTGTCGATGAAAGCTTGTCGATGAACATGTTGCTGTCAGACAGTCACTGAAGCCTGAGAAGCCGACTTCTCATAACGCGAAATTAATTTTTCTACAATCAAGTAAATTTTTTTTGGGTTTATCGTGCAATCGTGTTAAGTATCCAGGAACATGGGCTTAAACTCAAGCATGCTGTCGCATCCTACCGAACGCGAGCTCTATCGCGCCCCTCGCTCGACCGTTCACACCCTCTCCGAGCTCGTTAGGCGCCCTATCGAGTGGGAAAGCTGCCTTATCTCGCCTCCAAATTTGAATACACAATTACCGGGATGGCTCTTTCCCTCTCTGGATTGGTCTGTCTCCTCCCCCTGATTGTGTGTCCATAAAGGGTCAGTCTTCGACTGACCGTTCTGTTCGTTTGAGATTGAGTTTGAGTTTTACAAGTCAGTTGTTGTTGTTGCTACCATCGAATAAACTTGTGTGGTCAACTCTCAACTCGCTCTATCGCTTCGGCCTACAGCGGGTTAGGCGAAGCAATTCAATCATCCCTCGTCGACGGCAAGGCCTTTGAGCTACCCGCTTCGAGGAAACGTAGGCCTACGTCCGCGTAGGTGCCCTGAACGGAAGAGCCCATGAGCCACCGTTCAGTGAAGCCGTCCATCGCTCCCGGCCTCAGAGTCGACCGGTGAAGCATTCATCCGTCCGGCAGCGTCTAAGCACCGCGACGTCATCTTCTCCTGTCCAGTAGCCGGTCTGGCCCAAAAAAACGTAATATGAAAAATTCGTTCAAAATATGCCTCATTTTTCGTTTTTAGAAAAATTGACAGCCTTGTTTACACATTTTATTCAATCTTTTTTAATAGGGAGTTGGACTCGGGGGAAATTTGATTTTAACAGTAGTTACATAGTCGTGAGTGTGAAGTACGGTGGCAGAACGCTCATTAATCTGATCATCATTTTTTTAATAATGGTTTTATTGTTGCCGTAAATATTACTACGCCGGCTTGACTAGCAAAGTTTGTAAACAAAGTAAGTTTCAGCAGAATGCCCGTCCCCGGTTCGACACAATCAAAATAATTTGTTCGTGGTTCCATAATTACCAAATTGGCGTTACAAACACAAGCTGCGTTTTTGTCGAAAGATTTGGAGTTCGACAAATCTTTTTTACACTTTCAAAAATTTCGAGCCAAAATGCTCCCCCCCCCCTCCAAAAAAAGTCTAATTCCACAATATATTGATTTAAAAAATTTCAGCAGATATACAGAATCCGATTTTTTTCTCCTACGGTTGATTATAATAACCCCCCAAATGTAATCACCGTTTCTTTTGATTCAGAAATATTTGTGAATTGGTTTCACATCTAATATTTGCAAGAGAGCAGATATTATCTGCCGATCGTCATTTCCACTGGATGACTCATACTTTATCAAGATCGAGTGACGTGATGTGATGCCTTCCTCTACTCTTTGCTCGTTTTTTTTCTCGCCGATAACAAATACAAGGTGATTTTTTTCGATCTCCGTACATGTCAAAAAACCGGCTGCCTGCACGCTGAAGTTAAACAAAAACGTGGAAAAGAGAAAGATGCATCTGCAAGTTTGAAATGACGCCGGTTGACCTCTGGTGATGAGTGGCATTTGATTTTTTTTGCGATGAGTCACAATGTTCTCTAACAGGCGTGACATGATAAACATCAAGCAAGATATATAGTTTTTCTTTAGACCGTTTCTGAAATTGCTGAGAGGAAAAAAACAAATTGCTTTGAAGTTTAAAATTGAGCTTTTTTCAGTTTAAAAACTAATTTATCTGTATGAATGATATTGCATTTTTACATGATTTCAAAGCAGTAATCCTAAAAAGTAGCATTCTTTCAATAGTTTGCATTTTTATTTTTCATTTTTTGTTTTATTGATTTTTTGTTTTACCTTGATCAACAAGACAAAACAAACAAGTGTTTTCTTCAAACAAGTGTTTTTTGCACCCTATCATGTGACATTACTTTAAGGACGCTGCTACATCATTTTCTTGCTCCAAGTAGGCGTCGAAAATATGTATTTTTGGCTAAAAAAAATATAAAAAATATTTTCTGCTCATCCCCCAATTTTTCTTACGCAATGTTAAAAATACCCTGTAATTTTTGTCGTGTTGACGTTATCAGTTAGCATTGGTGCACCGCTTATAAATTTTATGGTTTTTTATGAACACAAGTAACGACTCTTAGTAACGTGTCAATTATGTAAAGTTTGAGAGTTCACAGAAGCGTTCTTATGAAAAAAGGTCAGACATCGATACATTTGGATTGCACTATGGAGAAGACCCCAGTGTTCAGAGGGCTGGAACAGTTCCTCAAAAAAGCGATTTTGAAAATAACGCTAACGGTTTAAACGCAAATAATCAAGCCGAAGGAATTGTTCCCCCGACAATCAGCAGGGTGAAAACTGAATCAGCAAAAAAGTGCGGCCCGCAAATATGTCATTTGTTCCTCATGCCTTAATTTCCTACGTATTTATAACGTTCAGAAAAAATATAAATGAATAACGCTTAACCAAATATTGTGATAATTGATTAACTGCAAGGTATTCAGAAAGCTTATGAGATGAATCGGGCTTTAATCTTCAACAGGGTAGACGTCTACCTCTGTCGACGGTAGTTATGAAATCCAAAATTTTATTTATGGCACTGTGATCAATGGCATATGTAGGTATCATTGTGTGTTTTTAGAACTCTTTTAAAAGTTAGAACTCCAAAATTATTGAGGAGTATTATTTTTAGCAAGCCTTGCTTTTTCACATTGGCGTCCAAGAATCTTCTTCACATTGACGTCTACTCACAAAAAAATTTGTTCTGTCAGTTTTTTATGCAGACTAGATCGTATCGAACACTGATTTGAGGGGCAAAGGAAGGAGTGACTCATTTCATTTCGTTGGTAACGCTCCACCTTTTTCGTACGCGCATAAAAAGAAACCTTGTTCTTTTTAATATTGCAAGGGTTAGTGGATTTGTGTAAAGTCAAATTTACTCCCAGTCTTAAAAATCTTGAATATTTGGATAACAATTGGTAATTCAAGTTTTTTTATTATGTAAAAAAAGTAAACAATGAAAAAAACAACTTTTATGTAAAAGTAAAAAAAAACAATTTTGTGACAAAAATTACTTTTTTGGATACATTTTTTTACAGCTTTTTGTGTACTAACCCCTACTTTTTACACGCAACTGATTATTTTGCTTCGCAAGAATGATTTTTGTAGTCTCCGCGTTGTTATAACTGATAAAAGAAAAAGTGCAATGTAAACGTTTTTACAATTGTAGGACGCTTGATTTTCACCAGCAACATGATTTTTGGCGGTGTTTTTGGCTACTCGGCAGGATTCAACAACATCACAGAAAGCCATTTCTCATTCTCCGGAGACATCAACGAAAGTCGCGGACAGGTGCCAACGTGGGCTCAACTGGAACGATTCTGTTTGTAAATTTATACAACTTGTGAATCAGCCATGTAAAGACGATGTTCATTTTTTTTGTCCCTAATGAATTTTGTACTAATGTTACTGCGATGCTTTACTCACCCCTTGTGGCAGATATTTGTAACTAGCACCCGATATTCAATGATTTACTGAATTGTAACTCTTTTAAATCGGTATTTATATTAGTTATAAAAATAAATGTAAATTTTTGATGATGTACTAAATATAAGTCACAAATGTGAAAAAAGACAGAACAGACAAATAATACAACAATCTAAATCTTGGCATCCGCCTTACAGAAAATATTCAAGCATGATTTGCCTAAATGTTTATTTTTTTTGTTTTTGATTGTTTAATTTAAATTCTGTTAACATTTAAATTTAATTTAAAGAAAAACAAAAAGATTTTTAGTATTTATCGTGGCAAAGCAACTGTAAAATTTTATGCAAAAAATAGTATGATACGTCGTTTGTGAGTCAAAACAGTGACAAATAATTGTACGTGTAGATAAAAAAACAATACATTTGGATACATTTGGTATTTTATATATTTATTTACTTTCGTTTTCAATGGTTGGTCTAATGATAACTAACCACGAAATAAATAAATAAATAAATAAATAAATAAATAAATAAATAAATAAATAAATAAATAAATAAATAAATAAATAAATAAATAAATAAATAAATAAATAAATAAATAAATAAATAAAATTTTGTAACAATAGTTTTTTTTATCATGTTTGATATCTTCTGGATCTCAGTTTCCTTGATTTGGGGGGGGGGGGGTAAAATGTGACTAAAAAAAGGCGCGGCTTTTTTCGATATTTTGTTCCGCCTTTTTCTTCTTTAGAATTCGTATAAAAGGACCTTTTGAAAAGGTTTTTGTAATCAAGTGACCCTTTGAAGCTCAAAAAGCTTTTGTATGTTTTTTCTGCCTTCTGTGTTGTGTCTCTGTATCTTTGGTGCAACTTTTCGTTTCCCAAGAAAGATATAGTGTTGTGTCTCTTGGGAACGAAAAATACATATAACGTTTTTGTTTCAGTAATATTTGACTTCGAAAACAAAATGTTTTCAAACACTGAACCATATGGAGAGTACAGCGAAGACCCCAGCGTCGAAATCAGAAAGGAAGTTCCTAAAGCGTCGGATTATGGTTTCAAGGACGACGGCCAGCAGAATCAAGGTGTCATTCCTCAAAACCAACAGACAAACAACAGCGTCCAAAATGCTAACAATGGGACAGTCTGAAAAGTTACCGTCTGAATTATTCCATGTAAACAATGTTATTTTTGATTTTTATCATTTCTTATTTAATTTTTTTTCATGTTTGCTGTGATATCAAAATTTGTGAAAATGAATAAACAACTGTCAGTGATTGTACTGTTGATAATCGATCAATTTGTAATAAAATATCAAGGTAAAAATGTTAGAATCGCACAAAAAGTGTTTTTTTACATGGCCCAACGTGCACCAACACATTTTTATTTCTTTTTATTTAAAAAAAACACATTTTTCTAATTTGTTTAAAAAATTTAAAAAGAAACATTTTTTTGCAAAATGTATACAAATGTATACATACATATGTATATTTATATGAACAGACTCGATATCTGTAGTTCCGAACTGTACATTCTTATATTTTTGTATTTATAATTACTAAACGTGTTTTATCTTACAAAAAAATGATTATAGAAAAATGACTGACATCTAACTCTAATGCAAGTAAAAAATCTAAGAAAACACAAAGAAATGAAATTGATGATAAAAGAATTAAAAGCACTGTTTCAAGGAAAGTAAAATCAAATTGTTTACGTCAAAAAAAATAAAAACTTCAATGCATGACTTTTTGAATCTAGTGTGCTTTTGGTACATTTGACAAATGGAATTGGCAATTGAAGAGTGATAACAATTTATTGCATGTTCAAATATTTGATGTGCAGCAGAACATACAGATGATGAAGCAGAATTTATTGTTCCTGGATGAATACAGAGTATCAAGTACAGTGGTGACAGAACCTGCGACTAAAAAAATGTTGGTTCTTTTTTTCAAGTTGATAAACTTTCAATTTCATTGATAAGATGTACAGTATGTATACGTAGATGAGAAAAGCAAGAAAGCGTAACTTACCTACATATGTATGTAAAGCTCCGCCTTTTTATCATTTAAAACGCATAAATAGGTTTTCTCAACTCCGCTCTAACCACGAACTATCTCTCTCCCAATCTAGCTGCGCACTCTGGGGGCAGTAGCGCAAACATGCCTCAGGATTTCACGACTTTCTGACTCCGAAGTCCACGTCGACATCCGTCGACAGAGGTAAACGTCCCATGGAATCGCATTATGATATATTGTATGTGTGTATGTAATGTGGTTGAGAAGGACGGTAAATTTAAAAAAAGGCTTTTTAGAAGATTTTTAGTCAAATTGACTTGCGATCTTCGGCTCTGATTTCACGTATAAAACATCAAAATTAATTCATTCATAACAGGCTGTTTTTTGTTTAAAAACAAAAAATAGAAATTCTTCGTGTTTGGTTTCTTTTTTTGGCATTAAAACGCTTTTGTGTACTGCGAAGTTGAAGATTTTTTGTTTCAGCATTGACACTGCGAAAAAATGGACGATATTCCATTCTGCGAGGAAACCAGCGTCGAAAAAAGAAAGGAAGTTCCAACTCAGACAGAAATGGAAAACACCGTCGCCGGCCAACAAGATCAAGCTGCCAACGAAAACGGCAACAATCCTTAAAATTCATACAATCAGCAAAACAAAACTGTTTTATTTAGCTTTTTGTATCACCTTTTTTTTTAAATTTGTGTAAAAAATAAATAAAAGAAATCAAGATAAATTCCGCTAGTATGTTTCAAATTTAGATTTAAAGACCTTGACAATTAAAGATACATATTTGCGATACAATTCGAACAATTTTTGAATTAAAAATTTTCAAACTAAAATTTAAATAAAACGTAAGTTTTTTGACAAATCTTAAATTTTACACGCAATTGATAATCACTACTGTTAGTAGGAAGTTTATACATATCAATGTAACAAAGACAAGCATTCTAAGCTAAATTTCTGGGTCTCTAGGCTGCAGTAATACAGAGTCCGACAATCAACAACAAAAACAAAAAACAATAGGCAAATGGTAATCAACTTTGAAATTTGCCAAGCCTTCAAAAAATCATTAACGTCAGAAAAAATAAAATAAACACAATGTTTTAAATTTATGAGTAATCAGAACAGACAAAAAAAGTATCATGAATAATTGCTGTGGGACAGCGATCAATGCGATCTACAACCGTTTTTCAGATATTTGTGTCATAAATAACTCATCATCACTCATTGTGCAAATATTTGTCTGTTTCTTTATCATTTGATATGCCATTTGGAAAAGATTGAGTTTATGATTGATATTGATTTTCATATTGGCATTGACGGGCTGTCAAACGTACCTGACTTCTAGTCAATTGTTGTTTTTTTTCAATTGGAGAAAATTCAGTTCCGTTTGTCTTCGTTCTAAATGTTATTCAATATCGCGTTGGAAAGTGTCAGGGTTCATTTTGGAATTTCTTCACGAAACTTTGCCAAAAGTTTGATTTTACTATGAGAAGTTAATACTGAAAAATTCAGTTGCACCGCTCATGATCTGACAGAGTTCAAGGTGTTGCAAATCGTGTACTTTACACGCACGCACGACACGAAGCTATTAGGCGACGTCGTGTCGTGTAGCTTTGAATTTTCCTACACGACACGATCGTCGTGTGCTACACGACGTCGCCTCGTGCGATCGTGTAGCTGTTACACGACACGACACGGCGTGCCGCTTTTCGACAGCCAAATTATGTAAAATTTGTCAATTTTTTACTTCTTTTTTTTATTGTATAAAAAAATGTTCCACGTGTTATCATTCTGATCGAAATTTTGCCTTGAAACCTTCCTAAACGTCGTGTCGTGTAGCTCGCCTCGTGTCGTCGTGTAGCTTTCAAACCTACACGACAGGCGACGTCGTGTAGTACACGACATCGCCTCCTACACGACATCAAAATCTTACACGAGTTCAAATTAACATTTTTGCGCTACACATAATGCAACACCTTGACAGAGTTACGGTAGTCGAAAATCACGTTTTTGCCATTTTTGACGATTTTTGGCACGTTCTAGCTAACAAAGAACATTACTTTCAAAATCAGGGTGTGCATCAATCGACGTAGTTTTGCATGGACAATCAGATAAAATTATAAAAATTTAGGTTTGCCACCTTAAAAAATGCCGAAATTTGCATTTGAAAAGAGGTCACAATGCCAACATTGGTTCGGCATTTTTCAAGGTCACGACCCTACGTTATTATATTTTTAACTGATTCTCCATAAAAAAATACGTTGACTGATACACCACGTGGTTCTGAAAATGCCGTAGTTGTATAGCTAGAACGTGCCAAAAATCGTCAAAAATGGCAAAAACGTGATTTTCGACTACCGTAACTCTGTCAGATCATGAGCGGTGCAACTGAATTTTTCAGTATAAACTGACAATCAGCTATATTCATGGTGCGTCTATAGTGAATTAATAAATTAAGCGCTCTCAGTTGTTAATTCTGAGAGCGTTAATAAATTAATTGTGAAATTTTATTGTGAAAAATTTTTGGTTGCAGCAGGTTGCCGAGGACTAAGATTGGCAAAATCTGTGAGACGAACTCTTGAAGGATTCTTTGAGGCCAGCCATAAATTAAGCAAAAACAAATATAGTTTTTGTTTCAACGCAAAACCGTTCTTTGGCTTCTGCACGCGTATAACAATTTTTTTGGTATGCATGCTCACCTGATTTGCCAATTGATAAGCAACGCCGTTTTTTTACTGAAAAAAACAGCGCTCATTAATTAATGCATTGTTGTTTTCGTGCACATTTGTATTTATTTTAACCCTGGATACTGACCGAATTCTAATCTTTATTTGAAAAAATGCCTTGAACGATATTCAAAAAAATCTTCGGAACGTTTTTCGGTCACCAAACTTGACCTGCAACTCCTACTATCTCAACTCACCGGCTTTGCGGTTTTAAATTGTTATCAAGATAAATACCTCGGCGCCATGCGTAATCGTCACCATATCAGTTTGGTATTTTTCTGTGTTTTTTGCTTTTCAGCTGATAAAAAAATTAAAGAAAACATTCCCCTACTTACTAGTGAATTTTGCGTTGCGCGTGTAAAGTTCCAAAGTTTATATTTTTTGAAGAAAAAAAAGTGTTTTAATACATTGTGGAATCTAATATCAAAACTAATATTGTTATTAAATAAAACGAAAATTTTTTTTTATATGTACAGTTTTTTCAGGTTCGAATTTTTTATTCTAAGAAATTTTGTTGACTGAAATACCTTACTAATTTTTGGTCAAATTGTGACAAAAATATGTAAATTAAGTGTCACGATGTTTGTAATACTATAAATTAATCAATCATTTACACTTTCTTGTACAAGTACATATTTACAGAAGTTAGATCATTTGATGTATTTTCCGTACGAAGGGAAGGGCGTCAATTGTAACGGCACAAAACTGATTTTTCTTCTGTGACATTAAATTAATAAATCGTCGGGAAAAAATTGCTATTCTGCATTTCAGTTTCTTTTTCCCTTTCTGTACGTCCATCGCGTTCATCGGAACGACGTGAATTGATACACTTTGCATTGTCACCTGTGCTTTTATTATTTTTTTCCAGAGTTAGTGCACACAACAAACAGAATGGTTCTAAACAGCTACAATTACGAACCCGATCCAGAGGATGATAATGAAGAAGAAGACGACAACGGATACGGCGAGTACAGCGATGATCCAAGCGGTGTGAAAGATGGAGCTAACGCAAGCGAAGAACAACTTCGCACTGCAGAGGAGCAGGATGCAAACGGCAACAACAACATTGCTTGATTGCATCGACACTGCATACTTTTGTTTTTTTTGTAATTTTGCTTTTGTTTCCTAAATTGGTCCAGTTGAAGTAATTTGAAAATAAATTCCTATCTTTGTATGTTCAACGTTCCTATCCTCGTGTATGTCAAGTAAAAAATAAAAAAATAATAATAACACGCAACCAGAGTTTACAAAAAACTTCAGCATTGATTGCGATGCTATCAATGCTTTATCAAAAAAAATTTATCGACGAACATACTTGGCAAATACGCTGACTGAGATTCGAGAGGTTGTTTTTTAACTTTGAAAATATACGTTTGTAGATTTAGAAACAATGGTTTTATTTTAAGAACCAGATGATTGATCAATCAATCAATCAACATTTACTCTTTTTTGTATACTAGCCAGGGTGGCAAGTCGCCACTGGCGACACGGGGGATGTCCCCGAGGAATTATCATCGGGATCCTCGGGGATTCTCCCACCTAAAAGTAATCCCCGGGGGATTTGGCGATCAAAATTAAAAAAAAGCGTATTTTTGCGTTTTTTTTCTATGATACTTTTTTAAGTCAAATTTACTGAGATTCAATAATGAGAAAAACATCTAAGTTTTGAAGTTTTGAATTCGATAGTAATGGTTGTTTTGCGTTGATCACGGTTCAAACCACCATCAGTTGTTTTGACTTTGCAATTATTTTATTTTTTACTGAGCTTTCCATCTCGATTTGACAATTCAAGTGATAAGGTTTTATACCAGAGCATCGTTATCGGCATGTAAAGTTACAGGACACCAATGTGGCTACACATAACCACACATCACGACTTTTTTCGAGCAACAAAGGTCATGTCATATTTATAACTGACAATAACTCAAATTACGAAGCTCGAAGCTCAAGGAGTGGTACGAAACGGCCCTGCTGCGCAAAGTCAGGTTCGCCAAGAAGCCAGCAACGGACAACTGGGCAACCCGCCTAAGCCACTGGAAGCCGCAAGACCAGCCAAAGAACAAGCGTCCGCCAGGCCACCCTCCGATGCGATGGACCGACGACTTTTCGGCCTTTCAGAACGCTCCTGCTAAGGACTACGACGTGACGCAGGTAGCTACGATTGACGGCGCCATCTTCGTGCAATCTCAATGCCAATTTGGTCTTCGGGGAGCTAAATTTTACTTTTTTGATAATTAACGATGATTCGATTTTGACACAGGAAAAATATTGAGACTGAATTGTATGACATTCTAATTTGTCTATATTTGATGATACCTGAGTTGGAAAAAAATATTTTTGTCTTGAAAAATATCATTAAATTTTAAACTATGGATCCTCATTTTTTGCAGCGCGTCTTTTTTTAAATTACAGATTGTTTATCTTCTCTTTCAAGATCAATTCGTCATGCCTGTCATAGGACCAAGTTAAGATGAAGCATGTACTACATGTTATCAGTAAAGTTGATAACATTTTATTTTTTGTACAATGAAGCGATTCACTCAATTTTCTTCAATATTGTTTTGTGGCGACCTATTAATTTCCTACTTTTTAGAATGTCTGCTGAATCTCAAAACGATCCAACACTCGATTTCTCGGATCAGTTCAGCGCTAATTCACCTGCGTTTTCGGCTGATGACTTTAAAGACATGGACGCTAATGAAAATGACGATGAGTACGTGCACGTACACACTCACCCTGATTTTCTCCCTTCTGAACCCAACCCAGAATCAGACGACGAAGACCGAAAAACGTAAAAAACGTCGGGTTCAATCGATGCTGCTTATTTGTTGAATTCAATATGAATGCAATGCAGGCTACAATTTTTCAGCAAATTTATGTTGCTGAATCTGAATTGGAGCTGTTCAGTATAATTGGAAGCGTCGCCAGACGTTAATAAAAACTTGCAGCGCTTGCGCCTAAAACAAAATTCCAAAAAGTATATTAATAATATCTGTATCGTTCAAACTTGAAAATAAAGTTTGTATAATATTCACTGGGATCCAGTCTTGGGTTTCACTTTTCGTGGCACTTGCGGATCGGCAAACAGGTGTCTATTAAACGCGGGTTGTGATGAAGAAAAATGCTGGAGCCGCAGATGTACTAGATATGATCTCATGATTTTTAATTCTTACATCCGTGCAATACTTCTTGCATGACTGTTCTTTGGTAGTTGATAAGATAAGGCCACCATTTTGATCGCCAAACAATGTTGTAGCAATATGGTAACCTTGATCATTCCCGAATAATCAAAAAAATATGTTTTTAACAGCATCTTAGAAAAGGCATTTTTATCAAAATTGTCAAATTTGTTACAATAACTAGATATGACCTTCTGTGATTCGCAGAAGTCCACGATCCAGTTATTATGTAAATCTAAACATTATAGAGATCGCCAGCACTTATTTTCAACAAATTGTAAAAATCGAAGTTGCAAAAATTGAAGTTGCAAAATTCAAAGTAGTGTCACTAAACCCATTTTCACAAGCACTCTTGTTTATTCATTTTATTATGCAAAATGCTATCACAAAACAAGGCAATTCTAAACAAAGTATATTTTGTAAACAAAAGCTAAATTAATCCAAGAACGTAACTTCAGTCAAGTTTAGCCATGGTTGTTCCCAAACCCTAGCTCTGATTTTCTAAAATTTGATTGCGTTAAATTTAAAACGTTAAACAAAACAAAAAAGTTACCTGAATATTTTCGGCTAAAAAGCTATTTGGTTTCAGAATGGCAGATGCCAGAGATTCATTTTTTAAAATGTTAGTTTCAAGAATCTGCAAGTCAAGCCAATACAGAACACCTGACACAATCTGGGACGAAGCACGGTCCACTTTGTACAGCGCGTTGAAGTAAGAGCTGTTGGAAAGTTCATTGTATTCTCCAACGATGATGACAGCTTTTGCTAATATTTCGGGCGAGTTGGCGTCTTGTTCCACCTGGCCACCGATTAGTACGCATGATGCGTAAAACGTGAAACAAAAAAATAATATATTTTTTATCACAGCTTCCATGTTTGAAAATACGATTTGGGCGAGCAGTTTATAAAGCTTTTCAGGGCTGATAAAAAAAGATTTTATTTTTTGTATATAAAGTGAAAAAAAAGAGTTAGAAAACATAAACAAATTTAGAT
This sequence comes from Turbatrix aceti, assembly GCA_963969345.1. Lineage (NCBI taxonomy): Eukaryota > Metazoa > Nematoda > Chromadorea > Rhabditida > Panagrolaimidae > Turbatrix > Turbatrix aceti. Next base: position 11,129,822 of record OZ017768.1, read on the forward strand.
CAAATAACAGTTTTTTTGCTGAAAATAAAAATGTTTGTCAAATAAAATATTTTTTGCGCACGCAATTAAAAAATAAATTATCTGAGAAAATGAATAAAATATTGGAAAATTACTTATGAAAAATTTGAGACATTTATTACAAAAATCCTGGTGATATGGTGGAACATACAGAGCCACCATCAATGATCTGACTTGCAGCAGTTGTACTATGTTCTGTGTGTTGCAGTCAGTCTCTTCCTGCTGGCCGCAGGGTATTCATCCCGACGCACACGCTCTGACATTCAAAAGCCCAATCGTCCGTCTAAAACGGTGTGGTGTTATGCCACCGTGAAAAAACGACGCCATCATCCCGGGATGATTTTGGCAAGTCACGGGATGATGGCGTTGGGCTCAATTAGTACTTGGATCGGATGCGTCCTGGAAATCCGGGGAGCCCCAAGTTTTTTTTCCCATTTTGACATGCATAATACAGTAGCGCGCAAAAGTACAAGTGTGAACATTAATTTGTACCGTGCTCTGTTCAAACGTGTTGGTTGGGGCTCAAATTTTTTTTGGTAAACACCCTTGCGTCTAGCCTCAGCATTACCAAGTTTCAGACAGATTCGTTAAAAAATGGATTTTTGCGATATCGATTTGTACAGTGCGCGCAAGCAAAAGTCCAAGTGTAAGGTGCGTTTTCTGAAGCGAAGAAGCATTTCTTGAAGTATGATGGCGTTTATTGCGTTTATATATAGTATTTTGTATGTTTTATTGATTTGAAACGTATATTGCACGAGACATAGATTTTATCGGGAAAATGAAGATGACAAAAGGTCATTTCAAAGGTTTACTCCTCTAGGTTGGCTTCGAAGGCTCTGGACATCGGGAATTTAGTTTTATCCACCGTCCCAGTGCTTGAAGTGATAGCAGTAATTGTCTGCACAATTCATAAACGCAGCCAACCCTCTATCGTTACAAACACGAACGATAAAAAGTTTTTTCTAATGTTGAGGTAGAACTTCGAGTTGGCTCAAGTTGATAAAAATGAAAATCGCAGGCAACGTGGATGTGATAAAATTAGCCCTGTGGTTCTAAGACAATGCCTACAAGTTGCCAAATACAAATGACAACCACTTTCCGCTTATCCACCTGTTTCCGCAAAGAACGGGACGATAAACCTGTAACTCCGATAAACCCCAACATTGTGGTAGATGACAATTGGTCGGAAGAAGGTGGTAAGATATGGTTTTTTACTTTGAAAACGATCAACGTACCACTAAACACACAACAGAAACTGATTCACACTTTATTTATGGCTTCGGTAGAATTTTTGATAATGCTCAATTTTTCGATATTGACTTAAACTTGTGAAATATTTTAGCGTCTTCCACTTCTGTGGGGAAAAACATGTCACTGAGGAGAAATGTTATCAATTATGTTTGGCAACTTGTAGGCATTGTTTTAGAACCACAGGACTAATTTTATCACCTCCCCGTTGCCTGCAATTTTCATTTTTATCAACTTGAGCCAACTCGAAGTTCTACCTCAACATTAGAAAATTTTTTTTATTGTCCGTGTTTGTAACGACAGAGGGTTGGCTGTGTTTATAAATTGTGCAAACAGTTACTGCTATCATTGCAAGCACTGGGACGGTGGATAAAACTAAATTCCCGATGTCCAGAGCCTTCGAAGCCAACCTAGAGGAGTAAACCTTTGAAATGACCTTTTGTCATCTTCATTTTCCCGATAAAATCTATGTCTCGTGCAATATACGTTTCAAATCAATAAAACATACAAAATACTATATATAAACGCAATAAACGCCATCATACTTCAAGAAATGCTTCTTCGCTTCAGAAAACGCACCTTACACTTGGACTTTTGCTTGCGCGCACTGTACAAATCGATATCGCAAAAATCCATTTTTTAACGAATCTGTCTGAAACTTGGCAATGCTGAGGCTAGACGCAAGGGTGTTTACCAAAAAAAATTTGAGCCCCAACCAACACGTTTGAACAGAGCACGGTACAAATTAATGTTCACACTTGTACTTTTGCGCGCTACTGTAAATTGTTATCTTTACTGATAATTTTTAGGCCGTAATTACTCAATTTAAAAACGCCGAATGACTTCTCGTAATTTTTTTACTGCACCTAAATCTTGAAATTTTCGGTCGTCGTGATTTATTGTATGTATTTTTTTAAGCATTGGTATAGTCAACATAAGTGATGCAAAAACGTACATGTTGAGAGTCGGAACCCGTCACTCGTAGTGCCTCAATTGAACGTAACCTGCGTGAAGTTCTCCCACGGGCGTTGATAGATTTCCGCATTCACTGTCTAGAAAATAAAGAAAGCAATCAGACTCAAAACTTTTATCAAAAATGACATACATGTAATTTGGTCAAATCCGGCTTGGCAGTCTCAAGATTGAGTTCACCCTGATTTTTGAGAGCATCGGTTGGGGCAAGCTTGAGTTTGAGGCGATAGATGACTCCGGCCACGACCTGCGAAGAGGCTTCTTCAATCTCGTGAATCTTGTGAAGGTTGAGGCTGTTAGACTGCTGATTGTAGTGGTCCAGAGCAACGGCAGCGGCCTGCTTGACGTCGGACGAGTTGACGTCCTGCTGCTTCTGGCCTCCGCAAACGACGTGTCCTGGCATGATAGAAACGGTAATACTAAAAATTCGTCAGTTAAGGAAATAACCACCAATTTTATTACAACGCGTAAAAAATAGGAGACGGCTCGCGTAAACAAAGTGAGGTATAAACACGCCACTTTTCGACAAAAACAATCAATAGGGCAGAAAAAGAAACTGGTTGAAAAAACGAACACACGTCTTCTGATGCAACGTTTAGCAAGCAGTTAGCAAGCGTGACTCACGGTACTAAAAAAAGGTAAACGAAAACCGCAGAGAAGTAAACAAAGAAGAAACGCAATGATCAGAATCAAACAAAAAACATAAACAAAATTGTTAAATCAGACATTTAACGAACGATCGTTGAGTCTAATTCGAAAACAAGCTAAGCTGGTCATGCTTTGACAAAAGGGACGAGATGTTGTCCATTTATATGTTGTTGTGAAAATGCAAGCTGAAATGCTGTAACCCGTGACGACGAACAGTGCGCCCTATCAACAGTTTGTCCTACTGCAGCAATACAACATCGCTGGATACAAAGTGTGTTGCAGCTGGCTGCAAGTTATCCATCCAGACGCACACGTGCTGGAATTTTTAAATTTGAGTCTAAAACTGCTTGGGGTCAAACCACCGTGAAAAGACGATGCCATCATCCCGATTCGGCATGTCGAACACGGTCAGCTCAGTTAGTTCTTGGATCGGGGACGTCCTGGGAATCCTGAGTTTCCATGCTTTTTCTATTTCGCTTCATTTTTTGATCCATGTGTTCCGCATTCCGAAAAACACTACTTTTGTTACGATTTCCAAGCTAATATGATGCTATGTAAATTGTTGACTTTTAAGTAATATAAATCATTTAAATTAAATTATTGTTGTTAAAAACATAGGAATCTACAAATTTCTTTCCCCCTATCGAAAATCAGTTCGGAAACACGCAAAAATAGTGTTGTACAGATTAGGGAAGCAAAAGAAGCTTGCATCGGCCGGGAATCGAACCCGGGCCGCCCGCGTGGCAGGCGAGCATTCTACCACTGAACCACCGATGCTGCGGTTTTCGGCGTACCCCGAGGGTTTATAAATCCACTGCCCGGCTATCTTGACCTAGATTATGCGGATCGCTGCGCGTACAACGCTGGGAAACATAAGACGCCCGGGAAAGGGTTTTCTGACTGACTGAATCGGTGAAACATAAAAAACCAACCTGTTGCCTGTTGGGGCGTCCAGAAGCCGTGCACCTTATAGGCAAATTCACTTGATGCCTCTGCAGCGTATTGCACTAGGCGGCGGTCTGTCGTGCAAAACGCAGACGTCGTAATATTTGGAAGTAAATAAATTATCGGATTTTAAAAACTATTCTTATATTACCGTCTTACTGTCATTTGTTCCGTTTTTATAGAAGATAAATCAAAAGATATACAAAAATAGTAACGTAGACAATGAATAAAGTAAAAAAGTGTGTTTTCTGTAAAATTCAATCATTCTGGATCCTCGGGCTGTTGCGCATCGCCGAGGCTATCCGGTGTATCGCTTATGCTACCGCATTCATCGACATCAGAATCACCACTGTTATTCAAGCTTTCAGTAGGCCCATTCCTCGAGAGTGCTCCAAAATCGTCGTTACCTGCTGAAATCGACACCGGCTGACTCCTGGGAGTTCGATGCAGGTGATTGTCATCCAGCGATGTTGGCTTCGCCCCCGTTGATAAATTCTGTCGCCCGGTAGACAGCTTTTCGACGTCGTGGAGTGACCTCGAAGCAGACAAGAAGGGCGTCGAAGAAGAAGAAGGTCTGATTGTGATCGGCGCCGTAGGCGTCGTTGTCGGAACTTTGAGAAAGCACTTCGGAGGCGGAGCAGTCGTGTATCGGAGATTCATCTTGCCCGACGACGTGCTGAGGATGAGGACGTCTTCGTCAAATAAATCGCCCACTTCATCCATGGACAGGTGCTCGGATATCATGACACGGTCTTGAAGCTGCCAATTGACGGGAGTGCCGACGTTCTCGTTGACGACTTGTAGTGCGTCGACGATTCGGAGGATTTCACTGAAAATAATTATGAATATTAATTTCAGAAATTAAGTTTAAAAGATGTCCGAATGAATTTTTGTGCTGTAAATCAGCATGGGAAAAAAGAAAAGTAAATTTTGACGTCATTTTTTGCTAAATTTTTTTTCAAATTCTGGACGACATCGTAACAAAAAGTAAAAAACTCACTTAAAATTCCTGCCTACCGCAGCCGGATAATCAATCTGTGCCCTGAGTTTTTTGTCCGGCGAAATAAAAAACACAGCCCTCGAAGCCAGCACCCGCTTTAGGTGATCGCGTTCGTCGATGTCAATAATGTTGAAGAGGTCGATGAGAGTAAAATGAATATCTGAGATTATGGGAAACGGTAGTGTGGTGTTCTTCGACGGCAAACGTCCCTTATATCTGTAGTGTAGGATATCCTTGATCCACTGCGCGTGCGTTTCAACGGAATCCCTCGTCAGAGCTATGAGTTTTACGTTTCGCTTTGTAAAGTCGTCAAACATTACCAATGCAGCCGCCATCTCAGTCGTGCTGATCGGATTGAAATCAGCAGGGTGTGAAAAAAGAACCGCCCAACTGTTTCCGATGAATTTATGGAAGTCTTCGATTGGACCTGGCCACGCCGCCGCCTCGAAGTTCGGAAACTCTTGTCCAATTTTCATTGAAATTTCTGGAATTTTTTTATTTTACATTAAAAAAAAGAAAAAAATACGCAGAAAAAAAATTTATTCATGGTTTTTTTGGGTCAATTTGATTGTAACCAAAATAAAACTGTTGTATCGTAACTCGAAAAACAATTTTGCGATATTCATTTTGCTCACAAAAGCAAAATCAATAGAAAGGAGTAACAATTCTCTGTATTTTTTACATTCGTTTTACGTCCTTTTTGCGTTCAAATATCTTTCATGCGCCTGAACACATCGATTTCGCCTCGAGTCGCCCTCAAAGCCAGTTAATCAATCTTTATCAAATCTATATCACCAAATACAACACGAAATTAATCCATCGATTACTGAAAAAATCCATCTTCTCAGAAAATCCATTAGTTACCCCGTCCCCAGGTAAGCGATGAGAGTCAAAACTCGTCGATGCGGAAGAAAGTTCCTTACTCTCTCCGTCGGTTTCAGTCCAAGTCCATGTCGTCGTTGTTCACCCCAACAGATGGCGCCGCGACGGGTAGTTCCTGCTCGTGTTCGCTTTCCTCGTGGGTCTCGACCGCGTCTTCGTACGTATCCGTATCAATAAGAATTCCGGGAGGCGTTACGGCGTCTGCAGCATCGTCCATGGTTCGGAACGTCGCATCTGAGACTGCAGATGGCCAGCTTTTCAGGGCAATGGCTTTGGCGCTTTCAGTTTCGAGTTCCTCGTCAGCAGAGTAATTGTCGCTTCTCGCAGCGCTGTCTTTCGGTGGCATGAGACCCTGAAAGAGGTTGCCGAAGATGCCGGAGAGGCCGTGCTGCTGTCGGGACGGAGGTGGGGCGTTGAAGAAAAGCTGGGCTACCTTGTCGAGAGAGCCACGGTAGTTGCAATCGCCATCGATTACGTTTTTGTACTTTGTGGCGAGGTGGAAGAACCAATGAAGCTGGAGAGACAAAAACTAGTTATTTAAGACATTTTTAGCATTTACATTAGTGTTTGCGTAAAATGCGCATTACTCCTAAAAAAGTTAAAAACTCACATTTCTGTGCTGTACCGCAATCAGCAGGAGCCAAATCAAGTTCAAAATCGGTGAACCCTTGAACGGAAAGTTCGAACTCAGCGAAGGATGCTTAGCTACAAAGTACGGCAGAAAAGCCTGGGCAATACGCAGCTTTCGGTAGGCCAGCAGCTGTAGCACCGCCTGCGACGCGTAATTGTCGGCTTCGTCGACATCCGAGGTATCGTGGTGGAGCGTGTACTCAATCAAAAAGTCGGCAAAGGCTTCCGGATTGTTGGCCAGGAGAAAATGGAGTCGTGCGGTATTGAACTCGCCTTGCTTCCAGTATACGTGAGCAAAAATGTTGTGGAGCGCAGGATCGCCTCGGATTTTTCGAAATGATCGACTGGAGACGGTTTTTGACCAGTCAAAGATTTTATTGAGAAACGCCGTCCGTACGTCAGTATTTTTTTCGTCTTTTGAATCCACATTCACCTGACTGATGGATGAGGGAAGGAAACCGAAGATCTAAATAAAATACGAAAAAAATATAAACAAACAAAAAAGTAGCGAAAACAAGTAAATTTATTCCAGTTAGTTATTTGCTAAATTTTCGTTTTTCCAAACAAACTTACGACTTTGATATTGTTATAAATCTCCGCTGACGCTGGGATGCTGAAAGACATGAGAGTATCTGCATATACATCAGCCAAATCAAGCACCGTAGTCTTCTCGTTGATAGATGCAAAGTGCACAGTGGCCGTGAAAAGCAGCGTAAGGCACTCGAGAGCCTGAGACGCATCTCGACACCTGTTTCTCACAGTCCGTAGAATTTGCAGGGCTTCATACGTGTTATTCTCGGCAACAGCGGACTCGAATTTTGCCTTGAATTTGTCAAACTTTCCTGGAGTCGGGGGCATTTCTCCTGCAAGTCACTACCGTGCTAATGTTCGAACTTGCGCAGAAAAGAAATAAAACCCGTGCAGAATCATCATATCGTAATTCCACGAACTGTCACTTGCTAATTGATCGTAACCGTAAAAATCAATATCAAACTGGTCGTAAAACCAGAACTACGATTTTACCTCAAATCTGACATTTTTTTTATCGGTTTATCGGATAAAAACAACAGACAAAAAATCATCACAAACATTATTGATAGAAAGAAATAACGGACAAAAGAGATAGGCCGAGAAAACGACAAAAATAAAAACTGACGCGTGTACAGGAATGAGATCATTCCCCGGCCCAACATCACAAAAAGGGGAGGGAAAGAAGTCTGACAACAACACAGTAGCCGGTCCTCAGAAGTGGTAAGCACTTACAAGGAAAGTGTCAGGGTTCATTTTGGAATTTCTTCACGAAACTTTGCCAAAAGTTTGATTTTACTATGAGAAGTTTATACTGAAAAATTCAGTTGCACCGCTCATGATCTGACAGAGTTACGGTAGTCGAAAATCACGTTTTTGCCATTTTTGACGATTTTTGGCACGTTCTAGCTAACAAACTACGGCATTTTCAGAACCAAGTGGTGTATCAGTCGACGTATTTTTTTATGGAGAATCAGATAAAAATATAATAACGTAGGGTTGTGACCTTGAAAAATGCCGAAACCAATGTTGGCATTGTGACCTCTTTTCAAATGCAAATTTCGGCATTTTTTAAGGTGGCAAACCTAAATTTTTATATTTTTATCTGATTCTCCATGCAAAACTACGTCGATTGATGCACACCCTGATTTTGAAAATAACGTTGTTCGTTAGCTAGAACGTGCCAAAAATCGTCAAAAATGGCAAAAACGTGATTTTCGACTACCGTAACTCTATCAGATCATGAGCGGTGCAACTGAATTTTTCAGTATAAACTTTTCATAGTAAAATCAAACTTTTGGCAAAGTTTCGTGAAGAAATTCCAAAATGAACCCTGACACTTTCCTTGTTAGACCCTTAGGGGTGGTAAGCAGGCCGGGGAACGCCGCGCGATGGCATAGCCCCACGTCCGCCGCCCCTGCTGCCACGGAACGCTGATCCTCGACCGCGGGGAGCTGCTCCGCCAAGACCCATACCGTGCGCACCTTTCTGGGCGCGGCCAATGTTCTTGAACATGGGAGCGTTCTTGAGCATGTCCGGAAGTATGATGTAGCGAATCTGGGAGCCTCGAACGAAGACGTTCTCCAGATTCTGCGTTCGGCCATCGCGGTGAGTCATAATGACATCAGCAAGCTGGACATTCATGTTGTCCTCTGCTTCGACCAGCTTTCCGCGGTATACTTCGCCTAAAAATTCAAAAATCAGCAAAAATTTAAAAAATGAGGAAAGCTCACCGATACAGGTCTCAAGTGTGACAATGTGGCCTTCGGCTTCGTGAAGAACCTTGATGGGAACACCGATGGCAGTCATGGCGAAAATAGAACTGTTGGAAGTCAAATGTAACAAAAGATGCTTTGAAGCAAAGAAAGCGAGAAAACAAGAGTTGCACAATTTTGAAGCAGTCAAGCAACGTGCGACGACCTTTTCGAGCGAGTGTCTAATTCGCGGCGGAACCCGCTGACATGTGCATGCGCACGTGAGAGCGTAATTTTATTGTTTTGGACTCTTTTCTCATTCCGTTTTCTCGCTTATCGTGAATTTTCACTTTTGTACATTTTCGATGACGAATTCTGACTCGGATTCGGATTCCTTTCATTCGGCGTCCGAAGGCGAGTACGAAGCAGAAGCCGCTGGTCCTGCACCCATCGCGCCTGCAGCTGCAGCTCTCCCGAAGAAAGAGCGTGCTTCTGACGCCGACGTGGCCTCGCCACACCACAGCAAGGATTCGTCGTCTTCTCTCAAATCCGATACAACCGAAGAGGATGCCCAAAAGTCACCCGATGAAGGCTGGGGCGACTTTGGCGAGGACGAGGAAGCCAAGGCCGACGAGGCGGATGACGAAGGCGGCGACAACATCAGCGTCAAAGCTGAGTCCGATGACAGCGAGACATTCCATCGGCAATCGCTTGATCGCGAACGTATGCCACCACCCAGTGGATTTTTTGACTGGTCCGCGATCAATAACGTCGTGAGCTCAATTGGTGAGTTTTTCTTGCTTTTTTTTGTTGGGGGAAGTCGTTAAATAATCGTAAACGATGAAGAATGATAAAAAAATTAAAACAATAATCGTAAAATATGAAGTTTGAAAAAATAATGGGTTTTGGTTCTTTTTCTATGGAACGATTCGTTTCATGTTACGGAACTACGGTGTCAATGAAATTTGTTGTGATAGTATTTTTTGTACTCATTTTTTTCTTCTAATTAGTTTTGGGTTTACGCTTGTTGTCGTTTGTTAGAAATTTGAGTGGAAATAGTTTTTTTGTATTTTTTTTCTCCAATAATGTCGTTCTTTTGTTAATTTCAGCTTTTTTTTCAGAAAAAGGCATATCGAACGTAGTCGAAACTGGTCTTGGTATTCCCGGGCCTGAGGAATTTGCCCAGCTAAGCGTCGCCGAGCGCCGAAAAATCCTCCAAGAATCCCAGGACGTCAAGGAGCCCGAGCCTTCTCTCTCCTCGGACGAGGGCGGCTGCAACTTCTCACCAGAAGGCAGTCTTCATGGATTCACTATCCGTGGTTCGAGGTCGTCGTCCGCTCATCCTCCGCCCAATCGTAATCCCGGTGGTTTTGGTGGCATCTTTGGGGGATTTGGATCTATCGTAAACGGCGGCCTGGATGTACTCGAGTCTCTCGGGAAGAAGACTTTCGAGACTTTAACCGTCAAGGATGAGGTAATTTTTTATGTTTGCTGCCTGTTACGTTTTTTTGGTTTGTAGGCCGATAAGCGCAGATTCATCCTACAACCTGAACGCGAGCAGAATTTATCCGACATCCTCCGCGAAATTCGAGAAAGCGAAGAATGCTCGCCTCCCAGTCCAACCAAATTCTTGGGTTATGGTACTACGACGGTTCAAAACTCGGGAATCAGCTTTTTGAGGGAATTTGAGAACTTCAACGGTCTAGTCTACCTCGAGGGCTTCGAACTTCTCTCAAGGGATTATTTCGCTGACAAAGTTGCTGACAAAACATTCCAGTGAGTTTTAGGCTTTGTTTTTTTTATAGATAAATGATCGTTTCAGTAAGTTTGACGAACACATGCAGACTTTTGTCATCGAAGACGTGAGTGAGTGCAACAGTGAAGACTTCCTCAAGGCGATCAGGAAACAAGTTGCCAAGTTCAACACCCCCTACGATCCCGCGCCCATTTTCGCTGCCAACGAGACAGCGATTACCGAGCTTTCGAAAATCACAACTCGGGTAGATCAAAGTGAGGTGCTGGACGTGGAGCAATTCCACCGTGCTGCGGTCGTTACGTTGGCTAATTTGACGGCTAAGACCATTGAGGTGAGTTTTTTCCTAAAATTACGGTTTTTTGAAAAGCTTACGTTTGCCAAAAATTCATATTTTTCAGTGCCTATGCCGTCTTGTGCAACAAATGATCGTAACCCAATCGCGCCCCGAAATTGAAGTTGTTTTTGCCTTTACCTACCTTGTCTGCCGTCGATTGTCTTTCTTCGCTTCCCAGTACGCGAACCTGCTCAGCCTCATCGATCAAAATTCAAAAGTCGAAGAAGCTGTCACCAATATCTTCTACGAGTGTTCCAATGCCTGTTTTTACCTCAAAAAGGCCCTCGAACTTTGCCGACCGTTTTACCCCGACGATGGCTTCCTCTACAACCCCACAATCGCGACGACAGCGAGTGCTTCGACTTCAAAAAGCGCTTCAAGGTCAACAAAGGTTGAGGCAGCAAAAAAGCCACCTCTAGCGACCACTACGAAGGCTGAAAAAGTTGCCGATCCTGATGGCTGGGATTGGTAGCATCCAGATATGTTTTCGATGTCACGCACGCAGCACTTGGGAGACAAACGATAACTATGTTTGACGGGAACGTAAGCTTTGAATCGAGGATTCATTTTTTCTGCGGTTTTCAAAAAGATTTTTTTCTTTTGTTTTTTATGCTTTAGAGTGATTTTTTGTGTCAAAACGGTTTTTTGTACTGTACGATGAAAAAAAAATTAAAGAATGCTGAATTCATTTTTTGACAGAGAAACGTATTCTAACATTTTTTGATCGACTACAGTAATTACAATAACGATTTTTCGTTACTCGTTTTGTATTTTTTGATCTTCGGTTTTTTTACCCTTATCCATCAGCCAAGGAAATGTCGATTCAAAGTACGACAAAAAGACAAAAAAATACTCATAAATCGTTATCGTTTTATTTGACGAGTTCAAGAAGACCACTCTTTCTTTTTCTTCCGGTTTCCGACCTCCTTATCACCAGTGTTGCATTTAAGGACCTCTTTTGTTCACGATGCTCAGATTTTATTTATTAGACCCGGCTTTAGTCGTCTGATGGCGTCAATTTTTGATTTTCGTCGTTTTCTTTGTGTGTGGCGGTCTCATGAGAATCTCGAATGTTGCCTTTTTCCTCCTGAACAAAATCAAAGTACTCAAGGATTCTAAAGTGCCTGAAAACGTTGACCAGGACGAACAGAGCGAATCCTCCACCGATCGCTGCTCCTCCGATGACGTCCGTGTCCCGGTGTTTGTGATCCTTGATTCGGGAAAGACAAATGTAGAATGCAAATGTCATGATAGCAAGTTGTAGGATAGATCGGGGGACAATCAGGAATCCAGATGTTGCACGGTATTGAATATACCCCTGAAAAGATACTTTTGTGAGTTCTGTTTTTTTCCTAATTTTTAATTTCAAAAACTAACAACAATCAAAACAGCCCACGCGACGGCGACCGAAGAATGTCCTGACGGAAACGACTGTGAATTGTCACCTGCTGTTATTTGTGCAAACGGACCGGTGCATGTGTAATTTGTGATGTAAACCATCGGATCCCGACACAAATCCGTCATATTCGCTGGCTGACAGGCATCTAAAAAGTTGGGCCGGAGTCTACCGTAATTATTCTTGCTGATCGAAGTTATGGTATTTACTGTCGTAAGGCTTGAAACTATTGCTACTGAAATGAAAACTTAAAGGTTATTGATAGGTGAAAAACGAACTTACAGAAAATAAAAAGCATTCGCAAAAGTTTTCGTAGGCAATTGTCGTGTTTTGTGGCAAGCAAACCTTCTCCGAGCACCGCTAAGATTACGGTGACAGTGACTATGATGTTTACAAGGGTGCCAAATGTGACTGTATCTTGTCGGTATGGTAGTCGGATAGATTTGTCGTTACAGAAGAATCCCTGAATTTTTTTCAGAATTAAAAAAAACTTTTTTCAAAAATTATTTTTTTGGAATTAAAAAAAAAACTTTTTTCAAAAATAATTTTTTTGGAATTTAAAAATAATAAAAAAAAAATTACAAACCACTTCAGGACCACTAATGAAGACCGCAATGAGTGCCAAATTTAATACGGTAACAATAGCCATGGATCGCAGCACCGCGATCAGCGATGCCTTGGCCGCATGCTCGCGGATAATAAACCTGAACACCATTCTGGCAAAAAATGAAAGCTACCTTTGCTTCTTTGCTATCCTTCAGGTTTTATCTGAACTACTCAAAGCTTTTCGGGGCATAGGCGGTCTGCATGAGCAATCACGGTTTATTGCCATGGAATCGGGCGTATAAGCACACCAGCTGCTGCTAGCAAGCAATATTGCTATCGTTTGTTGTCGTGTTCTTTGATAATACACGACAGCCCAGTCACCGGCGAAGCTACTTCTCTGCCTGACGATGACAGGGTGCTTATTTTTTCGGACAAAATGCATTTTGGTACTTGGTGATAGCGAGGGAAAACGGTGTTCGCGAAAAATGAACGCAGAGTAGAGAGAGCGCATCATGCATGTGAATACATGAAGTTTTTATCATCTATCATACATCAGTGCGTAAAAAATTATTTTTTGGAGTGAATTACATTCTGGGAAAAAAATACAATGAGATTTCGTATACCGAGTTTAAAATTTTTATTTTTTTATTAAAAAAACACAAAAATCATGAAATTTCTAAAATGTCACCTCAAAAGCCGCACCAGAGTAGTCGACCGAGCCGAGCATCCCGAGCATTCGAACTCGAAGATCACCGAGCGAGCAGGCGAGTACATCCCCGGCACGTTGCAGGGGATGTACTCGCCAATGATCGCTGATCCGACGATGTATTTTGCTAAAAGAACACAAATTATATTTAAAAATTTTTACTGCGAACAACAGCCTACAGATAATCCACTGCTCGGCAGCGTTGTCGATCATGACGGGCATGGCGGCGGGATGAAGTCTTCTGCAGACATCCTTGAACGCACACCGATCAACCGCGCGGAAATTGACTGGAATGCACTTGTAGCACTTGACCCTGCCGTTTACGAATTGGTAACGATACGTGTTATCCGGGCACCCATAACTGGCAGCGTTGGTGAAGATGGCGCCGTCAGCGGACGTCTTTGGGACAAGTGCTGAAGCCATCAGCGTGACGCAAAACAATTTGAAGAACATGTGTATCGCTGCGAAATCAGTTCAAGCGACGTTGCTTTGTGGTGCGTTATGATCGGAATTCACTTCTCCTGGTGCTGCAGTGTTGCAACCCTAATTGTGGACACATGTACGCTACATAACATGTGGAACGCCAGGTGCAAGTTTCGTGTCTTTGATCCACTAAACATTTGTCTTATTCAGAAAAGAATGTAGAAGTCGATCTTTTCTTTATTTTTTTGCGAAAAAAACACAACAACACATTTAGCTAAAAATTTATTTTTTTTAGTCATAGGTAAACAATTCCAAAAACCAACGTATAAAAGCAATAAATAATAATTTCTCATCCAGGCAATGGTCAGAAATGCAAACACCTCAATGAATGGATTGCAATTGATGAAAAAAATTTTTTCTGTTTGTGTAAAGGTGTGGACGGCGTCAAAAGAAGAGGCAGGAAAGTGTTTGAAGTATGTTTTGAACAGGCTATTGCTGTCTGCCTGCAGCAGTTCTAGTTTGAGTAATATTTCCAAAATGCCTCGAAAGAAAACTGTTGTTGTCGAAAAAACTCAACGTCATGATAAAAGTGGAAAGCTAATATCAGAAACTAAGTCGGTAGGTGCTTTTTTTAATGCAAGACGTTTTTTTTGTTTTGTAAAAGCATTCAATGTTTTTTTGGGGATTGTAGAAAACAACATACTTCAATGGAGTGCCGGTTGACGAAGCTCCGGCATCATGTGTGCCACCGATGGATCCAATGATGCCTCCCTGCCATGCTTCCCCTGTTCTGCCTTATCGCACACAATGCTGCCACGGTCACACCCAACAGAACAACAATTTGGACACCGTTACTAATTCCGAGGCCGGAGGGACGGAAATCATTGGTATGTAATTTTTCGTAATTAGAAAAAAATATTTTTTGATATTTTGTGTTCTTTGTGTTGTGTTTTGTGGTTTGCAATTTGTAATTTTTCTGTTTGTTTATTTACTGCAAAATAGATATTGTATACAATCATTTTCTATGTCAAAAAAATTTAATTTGATTTTAATTTAAAAATACAAATTCAGCAAAAATTTTCGACATCATTATTATTATTTCTAGAATTTCGAAAGATTCCCGAGCAGTGCCGTTACTTTGGCAACTACGACCGAGCTCTTGTTCGTGAAGCACGCATTATTCGTGCAAATTCCTGTGCCTCGCTCGACAGCGTGGCGTCTTCAACTTGCGGAACATCACTAGACGCCGTCGGTCGACTTCTGGATCGCATAAACTTTCACCGTCGGATGAACCGCGTACCTGCCCTTCTCCCGGACAAAGCCTTAAACTGCGAAACCAGAGCATGGTCCCAGCAAGTTGCCTTCGACGGACGTATACGCTCCAAGCCTGGTCGACCATGCACTGTGGCCGTGATAGGAAGCTCTGAAGCTGGAATACCGACTGTCTGGGACGACGTTGCGGATGAGTGGAACGAAGAAATGCAGGACTGGTCAAGGCATTACTTTGAGTGTCGGTCCATTTCAAGGATAGGCATTGGAGTCGCCAAGCTGCCAAATGCCGCCAAAAAAGTTATTGTCGTGATGTATGATTAAATTGTCGATTGCAGATTTTTCATATTTCTGGCAACATTGATAACCTTTTTTGATGTATTTTTTGTATTTTTTTGCAGTCTGCCACTTTACTGAATTAATCAAAGACCACTTTTTTTAAATTTTACTTAGTTAAAAATAACAATTTTCCGTGTCAATAAAAAAATGTTTACTATAGACCGTAACTTTGTCTGTTCCCTGTTAAAATAATTCTTTATTTCCGTAAATCTTTTGCAGCTCATGTGTTTGCCCATTATGTGATTTTATGCGCACAAAATTTTTTTTGAACATTGGCACATATTAGCCATAACATTTTATTACTTCTAATTAGAAAAAAAATGTGACGGAAAAAAGATACGTGGAAGGGGGGAAAATACGTCTCTGCTTGAATTTTAGTCTTTGGAGGCAATAACATAACCTAAATGTAAAATGAGTTTTTAGAAACACAAAAGTGGTCTAATACAGAAATTGACGTTGCAAAGCGTCACCATAAAGGTAATTAATTCCGTGACAAATCAAATTACATTTTATTCAACGTCTGAGTACTCGTTGGGTAAAGAAGTGTGTGAGGGGGGGGATAGGATTATGCCATGCATCGAATAAACACCCAAACGGCCTGCAACCGATTTGAGCCTCTTCACGGCAAATGTGATAGCATTAAATTACATTTGAAACTTTCATTTTGACAAGGGGGATAGTGGGGAGCTCTTGAGGAGTCAGACAAGATTTATTTCACGTACAAGCGTCAGTGCAGTGAGATAAGAAGTTTTAAACGATAAACTCGACTTATTTCTGTAAATCATGTTTTCAGACCTGCTGATCGCGACATTAGGGCGCACGTAATCTTTATTATCCTTGTTTTGTATCAGTTCAAAAGCTAATTCGAGAATGTGAAGGATCGAATTACGGTCTATCAATTCATTGTTTATTCCCGTCTTTTTTTTAAAAAGATTCTTCAACCACTGGTGTTTAGAATGGCGTACTTCATAGAGTGAACAGTGCGGTGAAATTTTTTTTGGTACAAACTTATGCATTTAAAATATCAATCACTGATGCCTGCATTTTTTAAAGCCACAGTGTAAAAAATATCAAAATGCGTTTTTTTAGTCAAATCATGTTTTAAATAAGTATGTATGTTATTTTTGTTTTTCAATTTTCTGTAATTTATCATGTGCTGATAATTATTTAATTTATAAATTTTGTTATGAATTGAAATAATAAATAGTTCCAACGTTTTTCGTGTCAAAAAGAATTAGTTTATTTTTTTGGCACACGGATAAAACTCTATGTACTTTACTTTACTTTACTTTATTACTCTTACTCGTGCATAATAACCCATGACATCGAGATTGCACAAAGAGGGCGCCGTCAATCGTAGCTACCTGCGCCACGTCGTAGTTTTTAAATATAGTTTTATATAGTTTTCAATATTTGTTTTTTTTGTTCTATACATGTTGGCATACATATACATGTATTCAAACTAATTAAAACAAAAGTAATCGTTTTTTTAGCAGTCCCGTTCAAATAATAAATATTTACGTGTAGAAAAAAATTATTTCGGAAAAAAACTAATTTTAGCTGAATTCAATTGATGCTAAATAATTGAATTTTAAAACAAAATCTGGCACGCACTAGCGCCAGGAGTAGTTTTGAGCTATCCTTCTTTTTTGCCCCTCGATATTCATTCTAGAAAGCAACGAATAAATTGTTAAAGTATGAAATAGCTTTCCGGCATGACACAATGCCCACTGGCGTGAATGTGTTGTGAAGCTTCTACCAAAGAATAATTAAATCATTTTTCTTTGAAAATGTTATTACTTCTCTATTTTTTTATTTAAAAAAAAGATTTAATTCCCAATAACCTTTTTTTCTTTTTTTGCACCTTATGCTAGTTTATTTTTCCTATTTTTGGCAAATTTGAAGTATTTATGAGATAATGAATCCCGCAAATTCAGTAAAGCCAATTAATGGTGACACAAATAACCACGGCAAGGTCAAAGAGCATCAGAAAACTCTCATTATATTAGTAACCATTGTTTAATAATGCACAAGCTGTTTTGTTTCTTGGAAACATTTTAGGCTGGCAAGATTAAAATTCTTTTTGTAGAATACCGTAAATTTATCCTGATGTAAATGTTTAATGCCTGGCATGAATAACACAACACTGGTTTCTTCCGATATTTGTTGTTGATGCCCAACATTTGAGTTGTTATCCTTGTAGTTTTCATTTCTGCACTAATTTCCACCATGCGGTCATTCTCATTCCCACGTCAAACCAATTGAGAACAATCCTCGTAACACAAAAGCTTCGGAAACTTCTGGACAGATTCACGACACCAACGTTAATGATGAGAGTGGGATTAAACCCACGCCTAAAAATACGCCAATAAATGGATTATGACAGTTTTATTAACAATGTGTATTTTGTTATCAAATATAGATTCTTACAGTATCCCAAACGCTCTTATTATAAGTTTTATACCATTCGCCGGCTAAAATCCCACGCAAAAATCATTGACGTTTTGTGCCCAACTAAGAACTGGACCAACATTTTTTTTTAAGTTTGAACTTTGTTTTTTAAGTCCTGTATTGAGTAAATAAGAATCAGGCAGCTTGACTCAAGTTTCTTATGTGTTATTTTCGATGTAGCATACAATTAATATTAATCCCATAATCCTTTCCTATTTTGTAAATTACAAACACGTCAGATACTGTTCTTGTAGTCAAATTCAAGAAGTGACGATACTCAAGTAGAAATGATCGTACTCTCTGTCAGCCCCCGCTAATCTTCGTCGCTGAGCAGGTACACGTTTCACGTTTTGGACACCCAGGAAAAGTCTGAATGCGTGACTAAAGTGCCCTTAAGCCCCCTTTTGTCTTGAGGGGATATTCATTATGAAGTTGTTAATCATGTCTTTTATCTTTTGCAGTGTGACGACGAATGTTTTCTGTGCTAATACTAGGAAGTTTTTGCGATGATGGTTATTTCTGTAATCGTCATACCCGTGACAACATGCAAATTGGGCGGCATAATATGACAAATTTTTGAGAATGACGTGAAGGGCGTGTCTAAAGTACCGCTTTATGAAAAATCTTTGCGTGCAATATTTACAATGAATGATCCAGAAGAAGCCATTCAACATGGAATTCTGTTATTGTGAAAAGTGACTAAACGGCTGACTGACCAAAGATGTCACCTTTAACTCCAGTGAAGGTCCTTTATAAATGCCGTAACTTCTTGGTTTCTAAGCTTACCTTTTTGTCTGATTTTTAAAATTCCAAATGACACTTTTATTATTCATACAATTTATGTCTGCTTAGCACACCTTTCAAAAACGGAACATGAATATTCAATCGTCAGACATTATTTTATTTATTCGATTCTTCGGCGACTTTTTTCCTTTTTTATTTATAAAAAAATAATTTATAAATATACTTGGCAAAATATAATAATTTTGGCAAAATAAATAAATAAATAATATGCAGAACGGCATAATTCTCATAGGCACTAAACGTTAAAATAACTTTTAGTGCCTATTCACTTTACCGGCGCGGGCAATGTATTTCTTTTTTATATACATATATTGTTCGCTGTTTATTATACCTAACCTGTTTGGACCCTAACTGGTAATTTAATTTAATGGAGCGTGGCTTTTATTGAAAAAAATGATACTTATAAAATTTAATCTCTTTAACTGGACAAAAATATCAAAATAATGCCGGAAAAAAATTCTGGAATGTTAATGGCAAAATAAAAGTGATTTCTATTAAGCTAAGCAAGTTCTTAATAGCAATCTGTGTTTATTTTTACGGCTAATATCATGTTTTTCGGGCGGCGTTCAGGCTCAGGCTGTGACGTTGTAGCCCGCAAGGCATAATAACAGCGAGTCGCGCCCGATTTTTGCAAAGAACAGAAGTTTTTGCAGATTTACGGCGTGTTAGCGAGACAATCTTTGGACATGGAAAAGTTGTTTGTTGCATTTTAATACACATGAATAATTTGCATGAAACCATATTTTTACTTCCTGGTTTATTATCTTATATTTATTGTTGCTTTCATGTACACTGTTGTGTGAAATTTATAATGTTTTTATTATGTTGCATAAAATTCATGAATATGTGCATTTAATTTTTCACATCTTCCAGTAAGGATTTTTTAGTGAAGTTGTCCCCCGTGGAGTATGTAATTATAAGTATGTAGCCTTACTGCATCCCACTTCAACAACAAGGGTTTATTGTTTTTTGTCATTGGAAGCAGGGTCTATAATGTTATTGTATCCCGGAGTCCAAACACATAAGACGATGACAACAAAAAATTTTTTTATGAGCTTTTTTTTTGCGCTTATTTTCAGCGTTTACGTTATTACACCGTAAAATACCTCAAAAAAGCATATTCTATCGAAGTTGCCCCGAAACTCGGATACATTTTCCATGATGCGTAATTCTAGCAAATTTACTTTTCAGACATGTTCGAGACGCTTAATTGCCTAAAATCTCTTTTTTTCTGATAACCTGAGTCGCGAACGACCTGTCGACGCTTCTTCTCTTTTTATTCGATAATTTTGAACACCTAGTCCAAACATGAACGTAAATGTTGCGTTTTTATTCAATCTGGTACACGGTGGCAGTTTGACTTAAATAAACGGTTTTTTCGCATTATTACTTTTTTTATTACTTTTTTCGTGAAAACGCTTTTTATTCTCAATCAACATAAAAACAATAACAAAAACAACAACAAAGTAACGAAAAAAAGACGGTAGAGGAATAGGGGGATCACCCTGACGCAGTAACAAAACTTGGCTACTGCGCCACCCCGACGCAGTAGTAGCAAAGTTTGGCCATTGCGCCAGCCCAACGCAGTAGCAAAGTTTGGCCATTGCGTCAAAGAAGAAAGGGAAGCACAAGACGCAAAAGCACAGGCCCGCCGCAATAACGTAACTTGGCTATTGCGTCGAGATGGGGGTTGAAAAAATTTACACGACGAATACAATTACAAAAAGTGATACTGTATCCGTTGAAGAGCATTGTCCAAGAAAAATGATAAAAAATATCCAGAAACAAATCAAAAAAGGATGAGATTAGAGAAACAATTACGGCGACGATGTTAGCTATTCTGGAGACGCTTTTGATTAACTTGGGTCGATTTCCACGAGCAGCGAAGAAGGTAGCCATCCGAGTAAGCCGAATCCTGAAAAATAACACGAAATAAACGCCATAAAAAGAAAACAGACAAAAAACCGATCAGAAAAAACTCATGTAACTCTACGAAAAACTGGACGAACGAACAACGTTGTAGTGTGGATTGTTTGTCCGACTTTTCGTGGCAGGGCAATCAAAGATAACTGTTCTGACTTTCTTGATTACATGAGTTTTTTCTGATCGTTTTTTGAGTTTTTTTGTCTGTTTTCTTCTTCTGGCGTTTATTTCGTGTTATTTTTCAGGATTCGGCTTACTCGGATGGCTACCCTCTTCGCTGCTCGTGGAAATCGACCCAAGTTAATCAAAAGCGTCTCCAGAATAGCTAACATCGTCATCGTCTTATATCCAGTAATTGTTTCTCTAATCTCATCCTTTTTTAATTTGTTTCTGGATATTTTTTATCATTTTTCTTGGACAATGCTCTTCAACGGATACAGTATCACTTTTTGTAATTGTATTCGTCGTGTAAATTTTTTCAACCCCCATCTCGACGCAATAGCCAAGTTACGTTATTGCGGCGGGCCTGTGCTTTGCGTATTGTGCTTCCCTTTCTTCTTTGACGCAATGGCCAAACTTTGCTACTGCGTTGGGCTGGCGCAATGGCCAAACTTTGCTACTACTGCGTCGGGGTGGCGCAGTAGCCAAGTTTTGTTACTGCGTCAGGGTGATCCCCCTATTCCTCTACCGTCTTTTTTCCGTTACTTTGTTGTTGTTTTTGTTATTATTTTTATGTTGATTGAGAATAAAACGCATCATAAAAAAATCATGGACGCAATGTGCAAAAAAATTGTAAAAATAGTTTCACAGTACAATGAAATGACAAAATTATTATAAATCAAAAATATTGCGCCTGATCACTATATTTATAAACGCTGATCGCAGTTTGAACGAAAAATACACTAAAAGAGTCATTGCAGAATTTTTCTGTGGTGTTTTCAGAAAAAGCAGTAATAGCAAGTTTTGGCTTCTGGGCCTAACTCCGGATGCTTTTTGTTGCAAAAACGTAAAAAATGAGCTACTGTGATGTCTACTTTGAGTTTTCGAAAAACGTTAAAAAAACAGGCTGTTAAAAAAAATTTTTGTTGTCATCGTCTTACATTATGCACCCAGATACATTACATTACATTTACATTTATTACTCTTACTCGTGCTTAATTAAGATTCAACACGAGTAAGAGCTTATTTCATTAGGCACGCTTTCCAATATTTCAAAACAAAAATTGTAAAACAATTTTATATTTGAAAAAACATCTTGAATTTTTAAATACAATTAACTTTTAAAGTGCCAGTGTCCTTGAAATCACTTTTCTTCGGCATACATAAAATATTTGTTACGAGATAAATTCATGTTTATTTGCACACATATTTATACATTATTCTATTATTTGAACGTTTTACGGAATCCTGCGAAATATGCGAAGCGTAAATGACACAAAATTTATATTCATAGATTCTATATTATGTACATATAATATTTTTTTTCTATAAAGAACCGCGTTGCGGCTTTCTTATAAAATTTTCAAATGCAAAATCAACAATCATGAAAAAAAGTATACTGATTTAAAGAAAGAAATTTATTGAGAAGTTGCAAAAAAGTGGGTGATGTCCAATTTGGCATTTTTGTCTCTGAACTTGAACGGGGTCCGTTGAGTTCAAAATGGGGGGCAGTTAGTTAATTATTTCGAATAATGTCTGTTTTTATCTATTAATTCCAGATGCAATGTTGCTAGACGATGATTCTCAAAAATATTTTCGGAAGGAATACGTAGTATTTTTCAAAGGTCGATGCCAACCTAATGTAACGTAAATGTGAACAGTTAAAATAAAAGATGAATACTAATTTTGTATTACCACAGTAAACAAGTTGTAATTCGTACACTGTGGTATTACCAGGACTTTGAATTAAGATAATAAGATTTTGTTGAAAAAATTATAAGATTAAGTTTTGGCAAAATTTCTGAAATCACGTTTTCTTTTTTCGTTTTTCTTTTTGATAAAGCAGGCCCAAAAGACCCCCTGCTGTCTTCAATGTTGTTTTTAAGCGGTAAAAATGTGTCATCAAGTTAACACAACTGGCAACTCCAGTTTTATATTTATCAGTTGTTTTAATCCAAAAATTAAAACGCTTTTTTCATTTTTCAATAATTTGGGTGTCTAAATTTTTCGTATTGATGTTGTCAAAAAATTCGATTTAATTATTGAACAATTTGATTTCATTTTTCTTTTTTTTGTGGTGTTGATACAAAAATTAATGTCAGAGAAATCCCAAAACACGTTATAAATATTTTGGCATTTGAACTTTTGCTCGGAAGAAATGTTTTTTGTCGAAATTTGTCGAAATAAAAAAAAAGAAAAAAACTAAAAATTTAATTAGCCTGAAGGAAAAGCAATTAACCGTGGCCAGACAATCGTTGTTTTTGATCCCCAAAAAAACATAACTCGAGTTAATTCACTTTTTTGCGGCATAAATAGTTTGCATTCGGCAACAAACTTTTGCTTCTTTTAGCCTTGGATTTTGTGTTAATGTTCGCATAAAAAACGGGTAACATTATTTTTTTCCGGAAAATATTTACTGGTGGTTTATGAGATTGTTTTACAGTCAGAACACATAACCTATTAATGGCACATGTGCTTCAAATACTTCTGTCAGGATTGCTTTCTGTATTATTTAGTAGAAATCTGCTTTTGTTGGTGTATTTTTTGGTTCTTGAGTTGTTAACCTGATTTCGATGAATTATGTACATGACAGAACTTTGGTGCATGTAATACCGGTACACATGTTTTTGTATTGTAGTTTAAAAAATCGTGTCGATTAAATTTTAAAATGAATTTAAGATAAGCAACAACGTCTGTTAAATATTATTTTAAAAAGAACTAACATAAACATGGGTTATCGCGACCAAAACGAATAGAGACATTTACAACTACGTGGACATCATTTGTGCCTCCTAACATCTGGTCTAATGATAACTAACCACTGAGTAATGGTGAAATAAAAATAAATAAATAAATAAACATGGGTTTAACAGGGTTTTCTATGTATTGTTCAACAAGAAAAAAAATTGTTGTTTTTCCGACATATCAAACGCCATTTTTGCAGCACAAGAAACCGGGTTCTCCTGAATTGTTAAATTTTTGTTAATTATTAGGTCTTTTGAAAACAATTTGGAACAATTATTTAGTAACACAATGTCAAGTGTTTCATCCAGGGTTGCGAAGATGGGATTCCCCGGGAGATTCCCCGGGGAATATTCCCGGGAATCCCCGGGGATTCCCCCACCTTTGCCAAATTCCCCCTAAAATTCCCCGGGAAACTGCCGAAAAAATTAAGAAAAGTAAAGGGATGTGATTATTTTTTTTGAAGTTTGCCAATTGGGCTTCAAATCTCGCTTTAATGTGAAAGTTAGGTTGCAATTTTAATGCACGTTAATAAATAGACCGTTTTTGGTGTGTTTTTTTTATTTTAGACCTCGTTTTAGACGCATGGCTTTATTTGGATGCGGGGAATTTGGAAGGGGATTCCCTGGGGAATCTCCGGGAATATTCCCCCATTTTTCATTCCCCGGGGAATTTCGCAACCCTGGTTTCATCAAATGAACAGCAGCTTTTGGCGTTGTGTTCTGAACCATGAACAATTTATCAAAGGCAAATTACAGTAATATTAGGTTGTCCGATTGGAAATGTCGTTTTTACCCTCTTATTAAATTTATTATATAAACCACATAAATTTTTCTTAATCTGAAGTACATTTGCTATAATTATTGATAACTTGTTGCCATCTAAGATAAATATCAGGGGGGGTCCTTTTTGCAAAACTGCGTCTGCTAAAACTAAAAAGGGCACCTCAATTTTGACTTCTTCAAGTTTGGAGTGCCACAAAAATCAAGAAAATCAGGAAAATCATCATAAAAATTTTGTTTTGGCTGTCTAACATACAAAAATGTTGAATGGTTGCAAAAGTATACTATTCCAAACTTACATTTTCAATTCGACAACCTTATACATTAGTTATTTTTACATTATTTTTACTTCGGTTATTTTTACATTATTTTGCGAACTTGACGCTATTGTACAAAAACCGCAGATTGTTCGTGACAAATTGCAAATTATTTGTTTCCTAATAAAGCGTCAACAAATCTTTCTTTGCCTCCGAGTATCTAATTTCACAAAAAAAGTGCCGTCATTTCAGAATGAGTGTAATTATTCTAAAATAACTATCAAAACATCTGATTAAAACATCTGACTGGGGAATCAAAAAGTACTCAAATGCACCCAACACTTTTTTATGCCTGTTATGATCTTCAGTCGGGTTTTTTTGCTATCTGGTTTATCAATTGCTCTCTCTTTCTTTTGTGAAAACGGATATTTTGTGTGCCCCCTGGTTTTGCGCGCATCCGTGACGAATGTCCTTGCCGCGCCGTGCTGCTTTTTTTTTTTTGTTTTTAAATAACTGCACTTTTAAAAACAACTTCTGCAAACTAAAAGTCTGATTAGTCATTAGTTTTGGGCACCTACTGTTTTTGAACTTTAAAACTATTTGTTTCAAGCAACGCGAATTATTTTAACAAACTAGCGTCCAAAACAGAAAAACGGGATTTTTATCATTTTATTTTTTTCAGAATACTCCGAGTAAATTACTTTATTGCGTGTTACGGTATCTCAGCTGGTCACCTGGGCATCAGTGTGATAACCCTCTACGAAGCTCGACCGATGCCTGAAAAGTTTTACGATTTATGGTTTTATTTACACTTTATCAAAAGCTATTGTGTAAATTTGTTACGGTAAGTATGGGTTGTCATAGTGACCATATTTGCATAACAATAATGTCGTAGCGGTTTACAAAACTACGTTGTTTTTTGATAGTAAAAGAATGACGTATATGTGTGTGTTTTGAGCCCACTTCCTTGGCAAGGTTCAATTACTATTGAGCTGAATCATAAATGACAACAAGATGCACGACGAAAGAATATATTTAATAATTCTTGGCTTACGTCACCACAATGATGGTTCGGTAAAATGCGTTCCCCGTAGTTTTTTTAACTATTCTACTTCCTTTTTTTGTAAAAACAATAAAGGGAAAAATGTTTTATATTTCTAATGGTCAAATATAAAATTATTCAAAATGAGACAAAAATTTTACAAAAAATTTTGTCTGTGGCGTCTCTCAAAATTTGGCACTTAAATTGTGCCAAAAGATTTACAATTTTTATGCGCCAAATACATTCGTTTTGTTTGCTTTTTTTGTTTGCATAGCTCACGGGAACTAAGGGGCTGCTAAAAAACACGTCTCCAGCGGTTTTCTTTTTTATGAATTAGTAACCGTGCGTCAATTAATAACCGTGCGTCAATTACCTGTTTTGATTTCAGAAATAAATTTCTATTTCAAAAAAAAATCCTATTTCAGTCTGACATTGATCTCATTTGTCGTCGAACGATCAGTCGCTACTACATGCCGTCAAAGTTACGAAAGATCCAAGAACGTGCTTGGTGTGCCAATAGTCTGCTCAATATTTGCCTATACTGTGGCGTACTTTCTGTCTGCCATGGAGAATATCTGTAAGTTGAATCCCAGAAAAATGTTTGGGTTACGTAAATATTTACAATTTGCCGGTTTATTGCGCTTTAGGGTAGTGATAATATTTTTTTGGTTTCTAAAAACTGCTTTGTAAATATTTTGATGGCATCCAGTATCGAACTTTCCGTGATAAACTCATTCAAAATTTTTTTTTTAAATTAAATGCTTTTTGAAAGTTTTGTATCATATTAGGAAATGTCTAATTGGTATTTGTGTGTTATAACAGATGATGGATTGACCGGAAAGTGCGCAAGCAAGCGCGAACGTATATGGCATGCTGAAAACCCATTAAGGATGCCAAAACGGGGAGATGATGCGTTGGAGACCGTAATATGTAGTTTGAGCGTTGATGTACACTTCACATTTTAAATTTATGGGGGGGGGGTAAAAAACGACAAAATATAACTTTTTTTTGCATTCATATTTCTTTCTTTAATCTTTAACGAACTCATGAGCAAAGTCAAAGCGTATCCCACGGGTGCAACTTACGTGCATAGCCAATCAAGGCACACGTGCATAAAAAAGTCTGTTGACCATTAATCAAGCATAACAGTTGAAAATAGTGTAATTTGAAAACATTAATATTTAATGAATTAACCGGAAGTGTTTTTGATAATTCATTATCATTAGGTCAAGAAACAATTTTTTTTAAATGTTTTCATAAATTATAAAGGGGAAAACGATTGTTTTTTGTAATATCGTACAAAAAAATTACGTGTTTTTCTTACAATTTTATTATTTAGGGGACATGGACGTCAGAATGGTATACGGTGTTTATCTCGCTTTGGATATCTTCAATTGGACGGTGAGCTTAGACTGATAATTTTTTTACAAACTGATAATTTTTTCAGTGTGCCTGGATACTTGCTCAATACAATATAAAGATATTCCGCATAAAATTAAATTCAGATATGGGTGACCTCTCTCAGCGATATCAGGTTCGTTTATTTTCTACATATTTAGTTACACAAAGCGTAATCAAATTGTCTTCAGATCAACGAAAACATTCGCATATTTTCTCTAATTTTGCCAATAACTCGCATCGGTTGCCTTTTCACCTTCCTCGGAACCAGCGTTGCCTTGATAGTCCATATAACCAATATTAACGCTAAATACGCTCCTCCGTTTTACTTCATGGTAAGTTTTCAAAAATTTTATCAGTTGTGTTCAAGCAATTTTTGAAACTTGTTCATTTTTCATTAGCGCATATTTTTGATTTTTGAGCAGAAAAGCAAAATAGAAAAACAAAAACAAGCGCATATTTTTTTGTTTTGCCTGAACAAACAAAATATTCGGCAACGCCAAACCGGAAATTTTTTTATTTAATCAACAAATTAGGTTTGCAAAGTACAAATATGTGGTAAACAAAGGATTGATTGAGACTGTAAACAAGTTTACTTACTTATCTTTATCATTTTTTCAGTTCATCAACTCATTCGTAACAATAGCGTTTATCATGTCTATGCGCGCTCAAGAAATAACGCCATCGGTATTCTTCCGAATGATCACCTGCCACAAAAACTACCGTAATCCAGTCAGGCGGCTTTCTTACAGTGGTGTCAAAAACGTGCTTGGAGAGAAAATTATTCACTCTTACAACGGGGATGCTCACTTTGAAGATCTGCAAAAAATGTGGGGTAACAAACACAAGCAGGCCGTCATGCGGCAACAGAAGCAGGAGTGCAACGGCAAAGAGGCCACGGTGTAAAAATACATATTTATTTGTGACAATTATTGTCTCAAACAAAAAACATCATGCGGACGACGGGTTTCCGCCAGTTCAAGCAATTGGTAACGTAAACTTTGATCTCAAAACGAATTTTTTTTATTTTTGGTTTTTTCAATAACGATATCATACCGTCCATTATCTTGTCTTACGTTAGTTGTCTTTCTCGATATCCTGTTTTGTCACTAAATTCATCGACTCTTGTTTTCAAATTATTTTTACATCTTTGGCTCGCATTAATCAGAAGGCTTCTGTCTGTAGGGGCTAACCGCCTCGTTAAAAAGATTGCTTTTGTTGCAAAAGATTAATAAATGCGATACACTGAATGCTGTCTGCACTCTTTTTGTTAACCTAGATTACCTTTCATTCTGTGATTCATTATCAGATGCAGAGCCGCCCGCCTCAAGATATTAAGCTAAGCCAGCATTCCGGGTGATTGACCCTTTAAGACCAAAGACACAATTGCATAATTTAAATCAGCTTGTGGCTTTTTGAAGTGAGTCGGTAATTCACAGTTGTTGCTATACATAAAATATATTTTGGTTATGTACACTGTGCTATCTTCGCACATTGACGCCATCGAAGAATACGTCGTTTATTTTACGCTTGTAATATGCGCGTTCAACATGATAGGATCGGTCCTTGTTGGCATACTCAGTTTGTCACAGAGTGTTTTTCATATTAATTTACGGTAGATTGACCAGTCGTTTATAAATAGTTTCATATAATTTATTTTTTTAGTATAGTATGCTTTAATTTTATTCTGGCACTGGCTCTGATATCCTTTGGAATGTTCGCCACCACACTCATCATCCAGATTGACCAGGACACATCACTCGACGAACACAACACCCTGTTTGAGATCACCAAAGCAGTTACACTCTATGGGTGCTACATGCTGAAGACCGTATTCACCGGAATATTTTTTGAACGAGCCATTGCTACTGTTTATCGTCGAAGTTATGAGTCAAAGCATCGCTATCACGTTTCTTTTTTCATTACCTTGTTCATCGTAAGTCTCTTTAATGTCCACTCAATTTAATGGGAATTTCTTTTCAGCACAGCAGCGCCTTTGGCTTATACGTTCTCAATACCTACAGTGCAGTCAAGATGGCTCTTATTACCCAGCACGCTATATTCATTTTTCTGGACATACTGGCGCTCATTGTGCGTTTGCTTATAAGCATATATCCTATCCATCCAGTAATTTTCTTTAATCCTTCCCTTTTCAGTGTGTTACGGCTCTTTACATGTGGAATGATCGGCTAAGGTGGGGAGCCGTTCAGCAGCAATCAGAGCTTTCTCAAAGATACCAGATCTGTGAAAACATGCGCGCAATATCGGTGATTACGCCAGTTATGGTTATCTGCAGCATCCTAAACCTCATTGCCAGCATTGCATCACTGACCATCGGAGTCATATTGACACCTGCTTTCCGTAGCCTGGTCTTTAATGTTATCATGGCGGTCAATGTCAACATAGCGCTTATCGTCATGTTCAAACATAGCAGACATAGGTTGGTCTACATGATACCTGTTATACGAGGATGGATACGGTCTATACAGGATGAGCCGACACTCAAGGTTGCCCTTCAGCAAACATCGCTCCGTTCTTCACAGGGTCAAGATGCTCATTTCAACGGATTAAAAGAACTATGGGCTTAGAGTTTGCAAGATGAAAGATTTTTTTATTTTGGTCGTATTACTTTTGCAAAAATGTTTGTATAAATTCAACAAAATTGACTGAAAATGTAGATTTTGTCTAATGTTTAATCATTGATTTGTGAGTTCAAAGGTATCACAAAATACAGAAGTGCGTGTTGTCACCGGTGTTGGCCGCACTATATTCCTATTCCTTGTCTTTCACTGCTGTACATCCTGCTAGCATGAGCGAAACATGCTCCATGCAAAAGCTTGATGTGTTCATTAAGAGACTCAATGCGGCTTATGAGAGATTAGGATTGAGGTATCCCAAAACTTCCTTGTCACTTAGCTCTCCTTGTCTGAGTCGCTGCGAGCTGCACACGTAAGAAATATAGGGTCAGATAATGAAAACGGCGAGGATTGGGAAAAGAAAAAGGGAAAATATGACAATGAAAAGGGGCGACCGAAACGATGTAAGCATGCTTGTCTAGGTATTGGCATGACTCACTAGGAGACCATGCAGTTTGGGTCGAGTCGTTTTTTGTGGGCTTGGCAGGACCCTAAAAAGGGCCGAATTATGTCAAAAAAATAAAAATTCGAAAATAGAATACCGAAAAAACACGATTTGTTTATAATTCGCATCTCTTTGTCTTCTTTTTTAATATTTTTATCCTTTTTTTGACTTTTATGAGTATTTTTTTAAATCGGCTAATTGAGAGCTTTGTTTTTTATAAACGGTGCTCCACATCAGTGTTGTCGGGTTACCCGACCCGAAACCCGACCCGACCCGAACCCGACCCGAAAATCCCGGGTTTCGGGTCGGGTTACCCGAATTTTTCGGGTTCAGGTTCGGGTTCGGGTCGGGTAACCCGAATTTTTCGGGTTCGGGTTCGGGTTCGGGTCGGGTTACCCGAAAATTTCGGGTTCGGTTTCGGGTTCGGGTCGGGGTACCCGAAAAATTTCGGAACCCGACAACACTGCTCCACATATCAAGTTGTTAAAATCATTACGCGCATGCGCTGGCGAGTTTAAGCTCTGAACATCGAAAAAGCATATGCCGTGGCGTGCACGCAACCAGGTGCCTGCGTTTTGTTTATCAAGCCTAGCCCGGCTGGAAAACAATCTAGCCACTCTTCTTGTCGATGAAGAATTTTGCAAGAGAACAAAACAGCCGTGATTTTTGAAAATGCAATGCATTTTGGCGCTTCTTTGTTTTTCCTTCGCCTCGTTGGAGTACCATCTTTTTCTCTCCTGGTGACATTTTTGTCCACCATCTTTTTAAAAATTGTTTTATAAAAACTGTTCAAACATATAAATTTATGAATGCATAGCGTTGTCTGCCTAAAGGCTTACGTTGGTGACTTTAATAAGAGCTACGGGGGTTGCTGCGTCGTAGTGGTCGTCGACGATGCTGCAATACACATAGGGGGATACTCTCGGTGAAAGCCATGGAAACATCGAGCAAGTATACAGTTTGGAATGTGTGGTATTCCTCGTATGAATGTCATGACAATTCGACGGTAGACTTTGATAATGTAGATCGTGTAGATTGAGTTGACAAATGGTGTAAGATTCCAGAGACATTGAATGGACAACTGGATGAGCGGTATGTTCCAGTGGAAATAGTTGCCCACTGCTATGAAGGAAAAGGGTGTCAGACGGAGAACGGTCGGTAGAAGTGCCTAAAATACATAAATATTTTACGATGTTTTTAATTCTAAAAAACACCTAACCTGCATGTAATAAATCTTAGTTATCTGTCTATGCATATCTAACGTTCTAGCGACCATTGCCGGCTTCAATACCACAAAATGCTGTTTTACCTTGTAGTTCGTGTAAGTCATGGCCCACAGAACCACCAAAATGAGAGCATAGCTAAGGGTGTAGAAGTTTTTCATGTACATGTCATTCGAGTTGCACACCATCGTATTGATCTCGGTGGAGTCGTTGAACTTAACCCCACGCTTCATGGTGAAGTAAATCAGGGCCTCCCTGCGATATCCATGCCCTGCGATTTCGGCCAGCAATATCCAGAGCGTGCAAAAAGCGGTCAACAGGGCCAATGTTAATACAGTTCCCGCCAATCGACAAAAGGGCAGAGGTTTGTTGGTCGTGATAAGGATGTATCGGTAGAGAAATCCAGGAAGAGCGGCTATGCTGCAGAAAATCGTGCCAAAAGCCCAGAGAAATTGGAGGAGGTAGTTAAATTGCAGAGATATGCCGGATAGAAGACCCTTCACTGTGACAAAGGTCAGGTTGTCGACCGTTTCAACCTGGACCAATGTTACCCCGACGACAATCACGTAAAACAAATCGACTGCGCAGTTGTACAGCAGAACAATCTTGTAGTTTCGGAATTTAGATTGGGTTCTACAAAGAATGAGGTAGAGTAAAACGCCGTTTGTTAGCATTGAGACATGAAAGAGTAGTGTATTGAACTTGTAGATAACATCCCGGATATCCAGTTTTGAGGGAGCTGGTTCGACGAATAAATGAAATCTGGCCAATATGGCTAACATAACAAAAATTAATATATTCAGACTATATTCAGTACTGACAGACGTTGCTTGGCCGTAATTGATAAACCAATGAGCAATTCCAAAGTGCCATCCATGCCTTTTTGCCTTGACTGGTTTGCCTAGTCATAAAAAAGTATTTGTCCTCGAATGCAAATAATGCTCCTTCATCACGGGGGTCCTTGGAGTATTGAACTCCGCTTTTCTGGCCTTTGCTTTGGTTGGCCCCATCGGCCCTGTAGAAATATTAAATCATTCTGTCTAAATTTTTTTTGTTTATTTTCTGATAAATTTTTTATGCTTATCATTGTAGCAAAATTATTTATAAAAAATTAAATTTGCAAATCATTGAAAATGTTGGAGGCATGCAAAAAATTGAAAAAAAACAATGCCATTTTTTATTAGTGCCATCTGGATTTGTTGTTCTGCTTGCATGCACTTCCTCATCACGCGATACAAAATGAACTTTGCACGGATCTTGTTTGCACAACGTACACGCATAAAGTCCTCAATTTGGTACCTGTCCATCTTTGCCTTGAGCGCTTGGCAGGCAGATGATCAAATAAGCTGGCGTATTTATTTTGAGATGCAGGTGACACTCTCAACGAGGTTTAAAAATTAATGCATTTATATTTAGTATTTCTTTGACTGTCGTCAAATGCATGGAAAGAAGGCTTTTACTACTTTTTTTAGTACTTTTGGTTTTGATAAAAGTTTCTTGATTGTAATGAGCCAACACAATGTATTTTCGATTTTATAGAAAAAGTGTGAATCACAATGTTTCACTGCTTTCTTCGTTTTTTTATTGTGTGATTAGTGCTGCATAAAAACGTCAACAAAGGCACATTTTTAAGCAAAGACAAATGTTTGTCGATTCGTCTGATGTTTTAGGAGAATGCTGCTGTCATGGTTTCCACATGTGTTTTTCCATTTGTTTTGTAAAACCCAGAAAAATATAATGGCAGTGCTATTTTACAATACTTTGATACATTAAAAAACGATTAATACGTATTTTTTCACATTGTGGTTTTAATCCCCGGCTGCCTTGCGTCTGCCAGCTGTATCAAAAACTGTCGACTTCACCACGTTACACACGGACATGCTAATGTGGTTGGAGTCTGGTTACTTGTTCGCCTTAATTCATTCGGTATCGATAAGGTGAACAATGTAGCCAAGAGGTATAAAATTCGTTTTCATATTTATTTATTCTTGTTTTACGGTTGTTTTTTTGAATTGTGATTTTGATGGTGAAAAGTGTCTGTGAATCAGAATAGAACAGTTTTTGATAATAGTGTATGAATATTCACATTTGCTAGCACTCGGAAACGACGTTTTTTTCTTAAATTTGGACGTGGCGTGGCTTCCTGATAGCCAAACAGAATTCGATGCGTACATTACACTTCATAACAGTACTCTCTTACCTCAGTTGTTTATTATCATTAACTTTTTCAGCCTCTAGCGCAGCATGTGAAACATGCGAGAGCTGTATATTCTGTTACTGGTATGTATCGTGCTTATCACCTACTACACTTTATGGGAAGTAAAAGAATACGACACTGTCAAAACTTATTCTCCCTTTAGTGGGAGCTATAATGACTACTCCATCGATCCTGATGAAAAATCTCAACTTGTTATACTGCCGGACTTAGACGATGCAGATACGAAGTTACAAGTGGAAAACAAGGATACAAATGTCAACACGACGGCGTTCAGTTTACAAAGTAATTCAAACATCATTTCTTCGAACCCAACTGAACTTATAGAAAATGCTGAAGACATCATGCTGGCCACTGAAAGAAGGCCACGTGAGCCAAAAAAATGGCGGCTCATTGCCAGGCCAGATATCAAGTATTGTATTATGCATAATTTTACTGTTGCTAATGTTCCGGTTGACCCCAACTCCATATCACTCTGTACGCATGCTAGTTTGCGATATGCCAAATTTGTTTTTGATCATGTTAGTCTATTTTTTTGAAAAATTTGAAAAATCGAAATCGTTTGTTTCAAAACACAATTTATTCAAAAATACAAAAATTAATAATGTATAATATTTTGTAGATGAAATACTGGGACGATCACATATCAGTTGCATTTGTCATTGAAAGCACTTCATTTGAAAGTTTGTGGAAGTATGAACACCTTCTTCGGTGCTATCAAAACAGCACCGTTACCACCCATGTTGTCTGGGAATCTCGTACTGGAAACTGCAGCACTGATCCTTTGCTACAAGCTCTTGAGTTTTACGACACCATGAAAGCTGACCAAATTCCACCTTGTACCCGGTCAATTCTTGAAAAGAATTACACAACTATGGACAACTATCCAGCAAACATTCTTCGCAACACCGCACGCAATGGATCCCTGTCCGAATTTCAGGTCATTGCGGACATTGAAAATCATTTTAGTACTGGCGCTGTTTCAGTTTTGAGACAGTTTACAAATATTATAAAAAGCAAGCGAACCGCAGTTATTGTTCGTCGGTTCGAATCAGAAACAGGCGATGTCCCAAGAAATATTTCGACACTGGCAGCAAAGCTGAAGGAAGGCACGGCTTTCCACTTCCACAAGGTTTGGTACGCAAGAGGACATGCTGTGGCTTGTGAAAACGAATTTATCACGTATTCCCTGAATCTTTGTTTACCTCCAATGCTGCAGAATATACAATATACGTAAGTATATTTTTCACGTGGTGGTAATGCTCAAATCAATTTTACGGTGCGATGAAAAATAATTGAAATATTTGTCACAAAAACCTCAAAAAAAGACTTTTACGTGTAAAATCAATAGCGGATTACGAAAACCACGTAACTGTTGTTATTGGGGGATTATTTGTTCATCGCGACTATAAAGTAAAACCAAAACAAATAATAATGCATAATAAATACTAACTCAACAGGGAACTTCGATTTCTGAACTTGTTTGTCCATAAAACCAATTTTTTTTTCTGATGTAATTTTCTGTTTCAGAAAACCCGTGTGGGAGCCTCAATTGATGCTCCATAAAACTCATCCCCTGCACTTTGAGATGATGCCAATGATGCATCGTGACCAAGCCTGTCTACCTCATGAATTGTGCCGCGCGGGAGTAGAATTTGCAGCTGCTACACACGTTTTCAGTTGCCATGATGGCGTCAAGCGCACGATGACGGCATTTGATCAAAAACAAAAATTGAAAAACAATGCACAACACAGGAGAGCTTCCCGTTTATTTCAAACATATCTTGATACAAAGTATCCCAAGACAAACACGACGTGTGGCCGGTGGTGACATTCATCAGTAGCTTTCTGTATTATAATTCTTGGAAAAACTTCATTCATTTTTTAAAACCAATTTAAATCGTATTGTGCCTTGACATTCCATGCCTTAAATTTTTCTTGATTATCACAAAATTAAATACATGTTGTTTCCATAAATAATAAATAATTACAAAGCTTGCGCTGCGACAAAACCTGGGTTTGTGGAAACTTGAATAACTTTTTGCAACCGTAAATTGGTGAAATATGGATCTTCTATGGCATTTAGATAATGATAATTTGTAAATCGACAAAGCTAAAATTATTTATGAAAACAAAAAATGTGCAAAAAAATTCTACCTGAAGAAACTGACAACACGTGTTTGCAATGTGGTTCGTGAAGAGCATGAGGTTTCTCGGATTCACACACCAGGCAAATCGCATGAATGTACTTGAATAAATGAACAGTGCGAGAGTCATGTTGCCGGAGATCATCTCAGGATTTTTCCGAAAATCGGCTATAGCTGCCAGTGGGAGACTCCAGTTAAACACCGGGCCGATAAAATGTGTTGACAAAAAATAATTTTTCCATTCGGTGCGTGAGTAGCGTAAAACGTACGCCCGTAGGTGATGGGCCATTTTTAGGAGGTAACAAAACAAAACTAACCAGCAGTTAGCAGAGTATTCAAAAAAAAGCACAACTGTGATTGCAAAAATTGTTTACTGCACTTTTGCGTATCCTGGAGGACGGCCAGTCGCATTGTTTCTTTTTCAGTGATTGAACTAGGTTCAACTTGATGTCTCGTGGTGCACGCCCTGCCGACTAGTTTCACATTTATTATTATTACCTTATTTAACTCAATATTACGGCTTCAATGCTCTCATATTTTGTACATGAGTAACTTTCTCTCGCGCGCAATCGCATCATCGAGCATGGTTTTCTTCTGGTGCCAAAGATCGCTCGTCGGCCACCCATCGACGTCAACAATCCAAGAAGTCGTCGCTTTAGGCTGCGATGAATCGTAAATTGCAATTTTGTCCGCTAATTTGGAAAAATCAGGTGATTCGCCAGAGGCGCTCACGACTTGGTCGAGCCAAATGAAAAATTTATCTATCCATGTCGATTTTATTTTTTGGTTGTCCCACAGGATGCGTTTTGAACGGCGACGGGAAGCTTCAAGGCTAAAAAAGTTCAATTCAGAAATTCAACAATAAAATTTGCACAATTTTACCTTGAATCGCCGGAAGTACTGATTTTCTTGTTCTCAACAGCTGATGGATCAAGACATCCGCAAAAAGCGGATTTACACAGCGTCGGAAACATGTGCCGTGCCATTCCTGTCTTTGATGTCGACGCACAGCAATCGCCACCATCCCAGTGGCAATGAGCCCGGTTGTTTTGTAAATCGCACCAACCATCACCAACTGTCTTCCAGTTACACGTCCTTACGCACCTCAAATTGTCCACTTGAGGACTCAATTTTTGTGAAGCAGTGCATGTGATCGCAGAGATTTTTACCAGCGACGAGGGTAGTCGCATAAAAACTGCCTCGTACCCAGCCGGCGAGCAGGACACTTTACAGGATTGCCCCACGGACAATCGAAAAGAGCAGCCGAGTTCCAATCCATGGCCTAAAGTCGGTACCTGGCAAGTTGCCGTCTTCGCTATGGCACAGGGGTGC
Organism: Turbatrix aceti; assembly: GCA_963969345.1. Lineage (NCBI taxonomy): Eukaryota > Metazoa > Nematoda > Chromadorea > Rhabditida > Panagrolaimidae > Turbatrix > Turbatrix aceti. The sequence continues at coordinate 11,166,712 of OZ017768.1, forward strand.
CGCTGGGACCACGTAGTTGCTTGGGTGCACATTGTAATTTTCTCCTTGCCTTCAGGGCAAGAAAAAGTGCACTTGGATTCGACTTGAAATCCATTGGAGCAATTGTAAAGTCCGTCGTACACTGGTTTAAAGGGAGGACACTCGGGGAGTCGACACCCATCACCCAGCCAGGTGTCATTCGAAGCACAAGACAATCTTACCCGGTTTTTTTTCCCCGAAATTACTTCATAGCCTGGAAGGCACGCTCCCTTGCAGATCGTCATGATTGGCACAACTGAAGCATTTTTAGTCAGTGTGTCCGAATTGATTTTGATGACTCTGTTGCAATGGTTTCTAGACAGGATGACGTTTTTGGCGGATACGGCAGAGTTGACGGAGCAAACTGGCATACATACCCCATCAAGGGGGCTCCAAAAACCGTCAAACTGGCATTTAATTGTCGATCGCTGACCGATGAAGACAGCGTATTTATCGCAGCGGACAGAGCATGAGCTCTGGAAAGCCGTGCCTTTAGGGCAGGAGACCGTCGCGTGTGGAATTACTGGCTGTGAGCACTCAACAGGTTTGCAGAAATCAAGAGAGCGACGAATCGTAAGTGGATGCCAGTCCCAAGTATTGTTCACGCATCTGCAAAAAAATTTGGTCACTATTTGAAAAGTGAAAAAATCCCCTACTTTTAGAACTTCAATTAAATACAAATTATGGTTAAATCAATAAAAAATAGACAGTCAAATCCACAGATCTATGTAACAGGTGAATGACATCCACACCAAGCAAGAGCTGTGCACAGTATCATCGCCGCACTGCTGCGGTACTTGCTACTGTACGATTCAGGTCGATAGCACGATCGCTGGTCCTGCAGGACTTCATCACGACGTTCTGTCATGGCCATACTCAGTGCAAGCCTCCCGGAAGGTCTTGGGTCACCAGTTATAGTGCAGCAGCTGAAGCCGAGCGGGAATATCACACCACAAATAGCCTGCATGAACACAATCCGTACCGGACCGTCTGTGATTTATATGCATTTGGGAGCGCTTTTATACTATAGGATGAGAATAAATTCGGCTTTTGTTTAAGTCCGGTAGTTGGCGTCAGAGAATCAGAGAAATTTTGAAAGAAAATTTGAATAACGGAAAAACATTTTTTTCATTTAACCACCCTACAGTATGACCTACCGTATGACTGGTACCCATCCGGTAGATTCGTGGACATCGTTACACTGAATTCGGCACTCGCTTGCATTCCGACAGTGAAGAACAGAAAACGGTTCTGGTAAGTTGGGTGGATCCAAACATTTCGGTTCATTCATCGATGACATGCACATTTTGTAAATTGGATCGTAAAACTCGTTTTTTTTCTCGCATTCTTGAGCACTCCACAGATCCTTACTTGGATCGACGCCCAGAGTAACGGAATCGAAGATAAGAGAATCCGAAGATACATTTTGCAAAACAAAAGCTTTGATTCTGAGCAACCGACTATCAGATGGAATTGTCAAAATCTTCAGAAGGGGAATTTGTAAAACGGAATTTGCGCAGGTGGTTTCCAGGTGTCTAGACACAGTCACAAGTTCTTCGTTGTCAAGTAGTGCTAGCAATGTGCAGGATATGGTAACAGTGGAGTCCAACGAAGGGTGCAAGGAAGCTACTGAAAGAATCACGTGAGTTGCAAATGTCGGTTGAAATTCTGCCTTGAGGGTAAGAATTAGGCCGGTTTTGTCAAACGGGACGAGAAAAAATTGAGGCGGACAGTTTAAAAAGAAGTCTGGTTTTGGCGTGCACTCATTGTTAACATTCTTTTTGGGTGAAATTGGAATAGAACACATTTGAAGTTGAGAAACATTGGTTGGTCCGTTAAAAGGTGACAAAAAAGCTCGAAAATTTGCCGGATGTATTACAGTCGAAAATTCGTGAATTGAGATATCAGAATACATGTTCAGGTTTCTTTCTGTCTGTGGAGACTCTTTTTGGGTTACTTGACAAATAGTTCGAGAGCTTGTGCTTTGTTTTTCACAACTGAAACCTGGCTCAACTCTACAGTAACCATCGCAACCATCTTTGGACACCAGATTGCCATCATCGCATTCTTCTTTTTCATGGAGTATTCCGTCGCCACAATATGCAATACCGCTTTCATTTAAAAAGAAATAGGCAAGCGGAGACGCGGTCAGTGGTCTCTGATTTTCTTCAAACTCCAATGAAAAAAATTGACTAACTTCTGCATTGTTGATCACTTCTACCGAATAAGTGTAGTTTCCAACGTCAAAATCATCAATCTCATGAACGAACTCTAGTTCGGTAGTTTCAACCTTTTGACCGTAACGAAAACCTGGCTGCCGAATCACTCTGTACATCGTTGGTTGGCAGTAAAGACACCTGCCCTCGTCAGAAGCAGACACAAATTGAATTGCGTCGATGGCGACGAAAACATTGTTGGTGCGAATAAGCACCCGAATGAGGGGCTTCCGAACGTAAACCGGCAGAGTGTATGGAGCGTCGCATTGAGGAAAAACAGAGTCCACAGTCAGATCGAATCCATCGGCAAAGACCAGCTTAATCCAGCGAATTCCGTTGCCTGCATTCCAGGTAACCCAAAGACTGATTTCGTCGACAACTGTTGGGAATTCTGGGCGTAATATGAGAACACAACGATCTGGATTCTCGGGATCGTGGCAGGTAAAAGTGTCGGGCAACCATGCTCTGACTGACGGAGAACACAAGTCAGCATCAGGCGGTCCTAAAATTTGATTGCGAAGAACAAATGCTACTTGTATAAACTTTTATGTTATTTTTTTTTTTTTAAATTATAACATCAATAAGAATATTTTACACCCTTTTCTAAAAAAATGAAATTTCTTGTCAACGAATGGAGTGTCCGGCGTTCTAGTGATGACATCTTGTCTACTTTTGGGTTGTCAAAGCGCCGCAAGCTCAATTCGTTTTTGAATCAGAGACAGTGATCGGATACGTTCATGAATTGTCCGACGTTAGAAGTTGTTTTTGTTTCCTTTTGTGTTTCACTTCGCTCTATGCGATGTTTACCATTTTTAATATCGGTGAGTCACGCGTGCTAGCAGCTTACTCAACGTTGCATCAGAAGGGTGTATCAACCAGTTTCTTTCTCTGCCTTATTGATTGTTTTTGTCGAAAAGTTCCGTGTTCATACCTCACTTTGTTTACGCGAGTCGTTCCCTATTTTCTGCTCGGTACAATAAAATCGATTGAGTTTTATCTCAATGACAATTGTTGAATTGCGTCGATGGCGATTTAAAGTTTAGTATCACTGCTCCTCCTCTTTCATTATGGGAAAAAACGTTGGTACCCAGAAGCAGGAAGACGTCAACTCCTTCGTCATCAAGCAGGCTGCCGAAGTCGCTCTAGACCAATACAATCAGCAATCGAACAGCCCCAACCTTCATAAGCTCCATGAGATCGAGGAAGCTACTTCGCAGGTTGTGGCCGGCGTCGTTTACCGCCTCAAACTCAAGCTTGCCCCAACCGATGCTTTCAAAAATCAGAGTGAACCCAATCTTGAGACTGCCAAGCCCGATTTGGGCAAATTACATGTATATCATTTTTGAGAAGGGTTTGGAGTCTGATTACTTTTTTTTCATTTTTCAGACCGTGAATGCAGAAATCCATCAACGTCCGGGAAGTAACTTAGCGCAGGTTACCTTTAACTGAATATACAGGTGACTGGTTCTGATTTGCAACATTTTCAATGCAATTTAAATTGAAAAAGTTGCAAATGATAAAATTTGTTTGATTTTGCATTACGTATTTCTTGGATATTCATACGCGACCGTATTTGACTTGCCAAATCAGACGGGATGATGGCGTCGTTTTTTCACGGTGGTTTGACCCCAAGCAGTTTTAGACGGACGATTGGGCTTTTTGAATGTCAGAGCGTGTACGTCGGGATGAATACCCTGCGGCCGGCAGGAAGAGACTGACTGCAACACACAGAACATGCAACTGCTGCTGCAGCAAGTCTGATTATTGACGGTGGCTCTGTGTGCTGCAGCCAGTCTCTTCCTGCTGGCTGAAAACATTGTTTCAGCCAGCAAAACATTGGAAAACAAACCCGATTCGGCATGTCAAACACGGTCAGCTCAGTTAGTACTCGGATCGAGGACGTCCTGGGAATCCTGAGTTTCCATGCTTTTTCTATTTCGCTTCATTTTTTGATCCATGTGTTCCGCATTCCGAAAAACACTACTTTTGATACGATTTCCAAGCTAATATGAGGCTATGTAAATTGTTGACCTTTATGTAATATAAATTATTTAGATTAAATTATTGTTGTTAAAAACATAGGAATCTACAAATTTCTTTCCCCCTATCGAAAATCAGTTCGGAAACACGCAAAAATAGTGTTGTACAGATTAGGGAAGCAAAAGAAGCTTGCATCGGCCGGGAATCGAACCCGGGCCGCCCGCGTGGCAGGCGAGCATTCTACCACTGAACCACCGAT